>CM076576.1:264539325-264895554 GCA_034641835.2 Pinus albicaulis | reverse complement strand
GAATGGAAGAAGGACAAAGATATATGGACATTCATTCAAAAGTTGCAGCAAGATCCTAGTACATATGATACATTTAGTTGGAAAAATGATTCCTTATGGTACAAAGATCGCTTATATCTTTGTAAGAATTCCCAACTGAAACAAAATATTCTTCTGGAATTGCACACTTCTTCTTTAGGAGGACACTCAGGATTTTTAAAAACTTACCACAGGGTGAAGAAAGATTTTTTTTGAGATGGCCTTAAATCTGATATTCAAAAGTTTGTGGCGGAATGTTTGGTTTGCCAGCAGAATAAAGTGGAGACAATTAAGACCCCGGGACTTCTACAACCTTTATCCATTCCAAGTCAACGTTGGGAGGAGATTTCAATGGATTTTATCACAGGTTTACCGAAGTCCGAAGGAAAGAGTGTCATCATGGTGGTAGTTGATAGACTTACCAAGTATGCACACTTTTGTGCATTATCTCATCCATTTAAAGCAAGTACAGTTGCTACTACATTTATGGATAGAATTCAAAAGCTACATGGAAGCCCAATGGTTATTATGAGCGACAGAGATCCCATTTTTACTGGAAATTTTTGGACGGAGTTATTTTCTTGTTTGGGTACTCAATTAGCTCATAGCTCATCTTATCATCCTCAATCTGATGGTCAAAATGAGATAGTAAATAAATGTTTTGAAGGATATCTTCGTTGTTTTGTATCTGATAAACAAACACAATGGGTCAAGTGGTTACCTCTCGCTGAATGGTGGTATAACACTTCCTTCCATACTGCAGGAAAAATGACCCCATTTATGGCACTTTATGGATATCATCCACCATCGATCACATCATCTTTAAGGGAAAATTCGAAGGTTCAAGCAGTGGAAGATCACATCGAGCATCAGCGAGAAGTTCTCCAACTCTTAAAGGATAACCCGAATTTGGCACAAAATCGAATGAAACAACAGGCAAATCAACATCATAGCGAGAGAAGTTTTGATGTAGGAGATTGGGTATTTTTACGGCTACAACCATACAAACAAATGTCCCTCAAGCAAGCAAAGAAGGATAATAAATTATCGCCAAAGTACTAAGGTCCTTACAAGGTGTTGCAAAAGATTGGTACTATGGCATACAAATTGGAGCTTCCTGCTTCTTCGCGAGTACATCCAGTTTTCCATGTTTCATGCTTAAAGAAGGTTATAGGTGAAAATATTCCTGTTCAAACAATATTTCCAGAACTTGATGAGGAAGGAAAAATCATATTGGAACCTGAAGCGGTCACAGAAACAAGAACTTGACAGCTACGAAATCGATCAATTTCAGAGTATCTCATCAAGTGGAAGAAGTTACCTACCGAAGATTCTACATGGGAGGATGAGAATTTTATACAGAAGCACCGAGAGCTACTCAAGCATTGAGGACAACACTTTTTTGAAGGAGAGGGGCATGTTAGGTCCCTATATTATTATTATATTCTTTATTGTTATTAGCGAATTCCCCCTTATTGTTATTATCAGACTTTCAGAATCTCATTTTGTTATTATTTGGTGTCTGCAACTATTATTAGCGAAGTATGATTATATCAGGCCTACTAGGATTACATTATGGCCACATGGACTCCTTTGTATATAAAGGAGGTTTGTGCATCAAAATGTCCAAGAATTTTTCATTTATGTAATGTATTGGAGGTTTCCCCCTCGAAGTGGCTTATTTCTAAGGCATTGATATCTCTTTTCTTCTATTTTTTGAGTTGGTTACACAATAGTATACAGAATTAGGCCTAAGCCAATTCAAACCATCATCCATCCTAGGATCATTCCTAGGAGATCCCCCTATTATACCAGAGGGAATCCCCAAAATCATGGGGGCATCAATGTTCATGATGCTCTCATCAAACACCAAAACTAGCCTAGACACAAAAACCAGCAGTACGTATGCCAAAGCCACTGGCACGTCATTCCTACCTTATGCCATTTTGCAAACCCCATTTTTATATCCCCCACCTGGTTTTGTGTCAAAACAAGTCATGGAAACTATGACATTTCCAAATATGGCTTTGCAATACCTGTGTGTTATTTTATCCCTTCAGCCATGCTGGGGAAGTCCAAGCATCACCTCTACAGGAATAACCCCTATTACCCTTCAATAGGTCATAGCAGTTAAATAAAAACATGTAGCAACGCCAGCTGACATGACCAAGAAGAATATTAAAAAAATGGAAAAAAGTCGAAACCCCCAAGTTACCTAGGACATTACAACCTTGCGCATTGCATGATATCGTAGGTCATCCTACTAATATCTTCCCAGAGTTAGATGAATTGAAACCCCTTCTACACACTAAAAGAAATTCCGCGACCTTAAATTCCCATAAAAAGGAATAGGCCACGAAAAACCAAGGGAAATCATTATGCACCAATCATAAGTGTGCCATATGCAACCATTATGAGAATTAAACCCATCACTGCCTAACAATGTCGCGATATAGGGATATCTTGCAAGCCCTAGAAAAATCTTACTAGGAGGAACCCTCAGCACCACCCATGCAAATGGACAAGGGAGAAACCAAAACCATATTGTACGTATGAGAGGAACATACATCTTGCTCGTATACAGCCACCCCAACAGCCCAGAGAGGGCAAACAGAGGCCACACTACATGTCCCAATTTGTGCACTATGTGACAAGCCTGATCACTTAATCACACAATGGCTCGAGTTAAGGGCATTTAACCATTGGTATCAAATCCCGCAACTTTCCCAATGCAACTTAGTTTTGCATAGACGACATACGTGTCATATTTGTCGGAGCAACCACCAAGTGCGTTGTTGCCCCCATATCTATCGATTTTGGTCTATGTTGGATTTCATGCGATGCTTCGTCGCTAAAATGCTGACTTAGTTGACTCGGACACGGAATCCACAAACATCATTGTTATCACTCAGGTTTTCCTTGAAGTTGTGGAAAAGGAAAGTAAACCCGAGGTAACCACAAACCAACCTTCAGATACAGAATCTAGCCAATCTGTATCCAGAGAGGGCTCTCTCTTTAAAATTTAGCTTTGTTCTTAGAAAGTTTTAGGCTAGTTAAAAGTCCAAGAATTTTGTTTGAATTTTAATGGTGGAATCCACCAACTAAGGGCAAGGTTGAATATTTTCAAGCCATTGGGCAATGGAGTCAAAGGATGGCTTTCCTGGATTACTATTCTACACATAAGATGGCTTTGCAGGGCAAGAATGGCCAAGCAGAGAGAACAATTTTTGAATTTAAAGAATGGATGTGGAATGGGTTTGAAGGGATGAAAGTAGTTAAAGATCTTTTGCTGTCAAAGAAAATATAAACAAATAATTAAATATATGAAGCAGTGAAGGAATTCTTTACTATAGTAATCAAAATGTTTAAATTAGCGAAGCAAGAGCAATTAAGAATTCGTTGCTTATAACCAATTTAGAGGAAAACATTAAGAATAATCACAACTGAAATCAGAGTACAATTAAGTAAATTATGATTTATTCTTTTATGTCAATTATTCAGAAATGGACACAATGATATTATAAACAGATATAGAACTTAAGACATAGGATAGAAAGACTTATTGAACTGCAATCTGACACATGAATCCTGCAAAAAGTCTTGAGCTTCAAATTATCATCCAGCAAGCCACAAATAAATTTCTCCAAAACACTTTTATAACAAAAACATCAATGTCACTGCAAAGTAGTAGAATCCACCCTCAATACTTTATTCGAGGGTTTATTTATACAAAAAATGATTTAAAATATCTCACACTAACCTAGGAAATAATCTAGGGTGACTAATGAATAAGTTACAATAAAAGAGGAGACAGATGGTCTCGTAGATAGGACAAAAAGTAACTGCTGGTGTGTTGTTTCCTCCCTTTGTGGATGTGCTGGAGGCAGGTCCTACAATAGGGCTCGATGCTGTCCTTTTGAGTAATTCTTTTTGACTGCTTTGCTTGTCTGATACTCTTTATTTCTACTGATACACTTTCAACTGCCAAACTGATACTCTTTAACCTTTAATCATCTATTTATCCTTTACACAATAGTAAAAGGAAAAATTTTCTATCTGAAGATGAATTTTACAAAATTTCCAATAGGTCTTCCCACCATTTGTCTTCTGCTATTACGGTTCTTTTGAGTTTTCTTAATGTTTCATCGGCCTCTGTGTATCTGAAAAAATTGGGCCGATGTGGGAACAAATACCTTATTTCATGCTCAAGATGAAACAAATTCTTTAACCTGTCGTACAGATTCCTCCCTGTAGGCAATGTTGATTCTGATGAGCTGGTAGAGGAACATGTGACGTTGTGAGCATGTATGTCTAATTTGTTGACATAAGTTTCCAATTCCATTATTTTGTCTTCTGAAAGCATCGGACTGGGCAACCCGCTGGCTAATAAAACATTAAACCTTTCTTTAAATGCACTGACCTCTTGCTGGATATCTGAGCATTTTCTTTCCAGATTTTGCATAAAAGTTCTCTTGGTAAAAACCCTTTTTATTTCTAAAATAGTACATGTCCTGTCCTCAATTCCAAGCTTTGCAAGCTACTGCTTGGTTTGGGTGTTCAAAAACTGTATAAGTTGATTTGTTTGCTCAGGTCTGTCCCTTAATTCTTCTCTTGTTTTGTCAATTTCTTCCTGAGCTACTTTGACCAAGTCATTTTGTTCAAAGATTATTTGAACAAAGGACCAAATACTCTTTGTTGAATCAATACTATTATTCCAAAGAATCTCATTTATTTCTCTTAAAGGCTTTTCTAATGAGAGATCTTTTTCTAAAGTCTTAACCAATTTTTCCAGCCTCTTAATTTCCCTTGTATTATCAACAACAATCTTTTTTGACATATCATATTTTTGCTCCAAATTCACCAGCTGTAATTTTGTAGATTGAAGTTCTGTGACTCTGAGTTTTAAACTTTCCACTTGTTTTTCTAATTCATCAGAACTTAAATTGGAAGTATCTACCTGTGATGGATATATTTGTTGATCTGTTGTTGTTGTACCTGTAGTTGTAGTAGCCCCTGTGGTGGATGTTTGCATGATAGCTTCCTTTTCTTTTAATGCCTGCTCCAGTTCTTTCTCGGTTTCACTTAGTTGCTCAGTCATTTTCAGGAGCAACTCCATCATTTCTTCTTGTGAATTTTCCTTCAAAACTTCTTGAGTTTGGGGATGCCTTGAGGCTGGAAATTTCAATTGCTTTCTCAGTGCAGCAATATCATCATCCTTATTTTTAATCAGTGCCTCAATGCTTTTTATATCTTTGGGATTGTGACCCAAACTGATGATTATTTCTTCCAGAGATTTTATTCTGTTATATTTTTCCTGAGAAAAAGCTTTCTCAATTTGCAACTGGGTACTTGTATTATTTAAAGAATCTTGCAATCTATGGGCTGCCATTGCTTTATCAGTAAGGGTGGAATATATCATTTCCCCAGTTTGTTTATGTAGCTCTATCTGGTCTAATGGATGAATGTCTTTTTCTAGGACCTCAAAATTGGTCCTAATGTAATCAGATGTTGTCTTGGGTTTTGGCACTTTGGATTTGAAATGGCTCATCATCATCTTCCCTTGCTGAATGTCAAAAGCTGACATTAATCTTTCTTGATTGTGTGAATCCAATCTAAGATACTGATCATATACCTGCATCCTCAATGGGTCATTCTTGGCTTTTATATTAATGAAAGTCTTATTTATATCACCTGCATCTGTCTTTGGCTGTTTAAAGGAAGATACTTCAGTGCTCAATTGTTTTTGTAACTCCTTTCCTTTATGACCTGTGTGTGTTACACTAACTGAACCAGTTAGTTGACTATCTTCTCTTTCATCATCAAACATCTCATCTATAGATTTCACTTCTGGAAGTGGATTCAGTTTCTGCTTCTTAGCCTGGTGTTGTTGTGAAAATTCTTTGGGAGGAGTGGGATCTGCAACCCGTCTTTTCTTGCCTATTTCCATATTAGATGGAGTCTGCAATTCTGAAACCTCAGGATGATTAACTTGAACAGGGGAAACCTGTGTTTGATCTGGTGCCTTGGAGGTTTGAGGCTTTTCTGTCATAATGAAAGTTTCAATAACTTGTACTTCAGGCTCTTTCCCTTTGCCTTTAGACTCAACTGTAATTGATGGACTGATTTCCTGTAATCCCTGTTGAAGATTTCCTGCTGAAGAAGTGCCAATATGAGGTACTTGCACTTGCCCAAAAGATTCTAGGTCAAACTTTTTCTCAAGATCTTTCATAATTTTGTTCATATTGTCTTCTTCACTATCTTGCTCAACTAGTGTTCCTTCCACCCACTCATCTTGATTAGCATATTGTTCTATTTCTGGAATTTTGTGGTGAAAGTAGGGTGCTAATTTGTTCTTCATTCTTTTGTCACAGATAAAACTGAATGGATCATAAGGAATCCAACGAAAACTCTTTTGTAACTTGAAATGGTTTTGCAATATATTTTCTGCTTCATGTTCAGCATCCCTAGAATTGCATATAAAGGGACCTAATTGACTTTTGATTCTGAGTTGTGCTTTCTTCTTAACATTACAAAAATGAATAACATCAGAATTATTCATTTGCCTGAAATATTCTAAGGCAAAAAGTCTCATAGGCACATATTTAGGCAGCTTGAATGGACAAAGTTCACATCCATATATTCTGATTTCTGAATGATTTTGGTACAAATACCAGTCTCCAACTTTGTATGTCCTTGAAAGCTGCAAAGTTTTCTTAATCTCATTGCTTAGCCTTGGAGGAGCAACTCATGTCAACATGGTAGTTGCAGGATGTATGAAAAGATCAATGAACTCATCATAAGAATAGGGAGAAGTATAGGAACTGTGAGTTATGGCAGACCAAAATATAACAGATCTAGGGTTTCCCTTGGCATCAAGCTTTTGAACAAGAAAAGGGAACTTCTCTGATTGATAATAGATGATGAGATGGTAAATGACTGAGGAATACTTAAACACTTTCTCATTATCTAACCTCATAAACTGGTCATGGATTTTATTTGCAATGAAAGATGCAAAATCATATTTCATAGCAGGTGGCTGTCCAGGTGTGAAGATGGATAATAATACTAGGGTCAATTCATCAACATACTCACTAATATTAAAACCCAGTACAAAGGATATCATATTCAGGATGAGCTTGCCTAAATTAGTAAAATAAGCAAAACCATAGGGAGGAGGGCCCTTAGGTTGATGTTCAGGTAACATAAAGGTCTGGCAAATGCATTTCAATTTTTCTTGGGACAATTGGGTAGACTTTTCAAGTAGTTCTTCCATGGACAAGGGAGTAAGATTTTGATCAGGTTCAAAATGGAGTATTGTATTGATAGCTTGAGGAGTAATGGGGAAAAGGATACTCTGGTCCGGGGATAACACTGCTCTTTGAGTTGGATCATAATTGGAATGACAGTAGTGGATAATTTCTGGGAAAATACGCACTGAGGGGATGAGATATCTTGGGAAATTGGATTCCCATAACCCAATGACATCCAAACCTTTCGAATAATCATCTCTGCAGCGACAATAACTTCGAAGGGGATTTTCATCGAACACTAAGTCTTTAATTTGAAAGTCTTTATCCACTAATGGCAAGTATTCCAATTCTCTGTGAGGGGCGTTTAATGGGGCTACACTCAGGGCTACCGGGACTTCCATTTTGGTTCTTGTGTATTCAAAGTGGAAATTTCGGGGGTTTTTCACAGAACGGGAGCAATTTCAGTTTTGAAAGTATTCTTTTAGTTGCAGGAAGTAAAACAGACCAATATAAAATTTCTTTTCAGATTATGGCTTGAATTTAACATTGGAATGCGGATTTTTTACAGAGTTCCAGCAGGAAAACGGATAAATACCTGTTTTATGGAAAATGTCGAGATTTACAGGTACTGGTCAATGGCGGATGAATGCTCGGGCACTGGTATAACAATGGCGTTCCACAATTTTGGTTGACGGCAGCTTAAACAGTGGAATTTTCGAATTTTTCAGTGGAGGGCGAAGTCGCTTTCAACAGAGAAAATGACAGAAAATACACGGAATTTTGTTTTATTTACAAAGTCAATAGGGATATTTTTATTTTTTCAAGGATGACGTCATTATTGTACGGGAGGACACGTCACCGGGATCGGGCGGTAAGCGGTAATTTCCGCACCGCTTTCGGGGGTTGGCGGTTTTTTGTGAGATGGGAGTGATTCCATTCGGAGATCAACACGTGGTTGATGCACTGTTTCAAAACCACCGTGATCCCGCGCGTTAACGATCGGACGATGGATGGCTAGCGGAATTACAGCGGGCCGTTGATCCGGGAATGGGCGATCGGACGGGTGATATGACGTGAAGATGGCGAGGGATTTAACGTGCGGGCCCAAAAGAATTATTGTTTAATTAAATATTCCGGGCGGCTTCTGATTGGTTGGAGGTCCGGTTATTAATTAATCTGAATGATTAATTAATCCCTGCATTATACGGGCGAATGATCGGGGATTTGGTTTTTAAACCAGAGTTTAGTGGAACTCGGGAATGTTAACTCCGGTTAGGACCTCGGGTGAAAAGAAAATGCCAAGGGGACGGGTTATTTGTTTTTTTCGTTTAAAACATATAAAACTATATGTTTAAAACCCTTTTTCGATATTTTTATTATATGGTGATAAATAAATATGATTTATTAACCATAGGGGCGGGGATAGTTTATATAGGTATATTTTAGCCAAAGGGTTTTTATTGTGGGGTTTTTTATTTAATAAAGGGGATTAAATAAACTTTGGCCAAAACTTAGAATAAATAGGTTTTTTGGGCTATTATTATAAAAGGGACTTATAGATAATAGGATAAGGTATTTCAATAAAGATTTAATAAATAAATCAGATGTTAATATGACAAAGGGACAAGGAAAACTCAAAATACTTTACACAACTAAGAAAGTGAAGATTTATGAAGCAAATTGTAATATTAACTTCAACACTTAAACATAGAATAGTAAGTAATTTTGAGGGTTTATTATGGAAATTTGTATGATTTTCCTAAGTAAAATAGAATTTTACTTAGGAAAAGATTTAAAGTGAATGATTATAATGATAAATAACTTGAAATACTTAGGTCTTTTTGATCATTAGGCCGAGGGTCCGGTCCCTCCAAAAGTCAAGGAAATGCCTTGAGCCCCTTTGATCTTCAAATTCCTTAGCACTTTGAGGGAAATTAGTAAAACTCTTAGGGAGAAAGTGAGATGGGAAATTAATGATTCTGACTTTTCCTTCTGTGAAATACTTCCAATGTATTTTCTACTTCAGTACTTATGATGAAAGTAAAGGATTAAACACATTTAGCACCATCATTCATCACATGAAACTTTGCAACACCATCTACCTACCCTATCTACTTTACACTACCATTTTCTCTTCTTTATTAGGGTGCACTTAGACTGACAAACCCTTATCAATCTTTTTTTCTTTTACAAGGAAAATCTATCTAATTCTACCCTTATTACATCCAAGGGCTCAGATTAAATTGTTGAGCACCTTTTATTAACTCTACCTATCTACTTATCTGCCAAGATTAAATTGTTTGGCTAGATATTTATTCTCTATTCTACAACATGAAATTGAAAAATGAATGAGTCAAGTTTATACAGTTTGACTCTTCATAAATTGTGGCAAAATTTTTAACAAGCTACACACAATTGCTTATTACAAAAATGAAATAGTAGTGGCATTTTGACTTGCACACTTTCCGGTCAATTTTTTTTTGCTTGGGTTTCATTTCTTTCATTTTCTTTTTTGAACATTTTATTCTTTTTACCCTTTGATCTTTCTTTTAGGGTATACCCTCTTTACATTTTTAAAATTTTTTTGATTTTTTAAGAATATGGAACACCTTTGCACAAGAAAAAGGTTTGAACATATTGCATAGTTCAACAAGTCAATCATGAAAAATGACACCTATTGGTATAGGAGTCTAACAATCACTACAACTCAAAGGACGGAAGAAAAAAGTACCATATTTTATGTGTCAAAAGAGAGAAGGTCACCTGAACGACCACCTCTTCCCCATCATCATTCTCACGCTCCATTCCATCTCTGCGCACTCTGCGATGAATGAGATCACTTCGTCGTTGACTATACAGCTCTAAAGTTATTTCAAAATGGTACCCGATCAACCCGGTGTACCACGGCGGTCTACGATCATTCCAATATTCTTGTCAGGTGTGTTCAGATGACCACTCAGTTCGTCGTTGTCCCTACATCCCCTACTTCCATTCAGCATTAAATTGTTTACGCCAGGGCATAACCTGTCTTGCTGCAGAAGACGGATCGGATTTGGACTTAGTAAGAAGTTTGAAAACCCAAGAGAATGAGGCAACCATATCCATCCTCTTCATATCGGAAGAAAAAATGGTCAACAAAGGGGCAGATTACCGCCCCCAATCACCCTCTATGAATAATCCCAGCCTACGCATTGTACGACGCACACAATCATTTGATCGCTCAATGCCCAGATTTACGATCATTTCACAAATGCTACCCAATCACTCCAGTGGTCCAAAGGGAGTGAAACACCAAATAGAAATAGTCTTGTCTTATTTTCCAAGACAACCATCACGCTCGAAATTGTCCTTAATTCCCACAATTTCGACCCATGTTAGACATCATATGCTCATTGGTCACCAAATATCCGGATGTAACTGGTTTTGAACCTAGGCAACCAAGTGTGATGTGGCCTTCCCCCCATCGTCACCAAAACCCTAGGAAAGATAAGGCGACCAATCATCTTAGCAAGGCATGAAACCAGCCAAGAATACCATGTGCTCTATGCAGTAGAAAGGACCACATGGTCAATCAATGTCAGGAACTCAAGAAACTCACCTGCAGTATTCGCATGGTCACAACCATACCACATATCCATCTCTCTAATCAAGAGAATATCACACGCTGCTATTGCAGGATTTTCTCGCAATTTCATGACACAATGAATTGTGAATACCTCCCAAGGTTATGAGCAGCAAGAGCAACATTGAGCCTAGACTCCCCAAAGGAGCCACACCACCCAAGAACAAAGACTCGAAGGTGGCAGAAGCACAAAAAGGAATTAATGCCCAATCATCTCCGAGCATCCACATCTGGTGTGGAGAATAATTTTGGTTCTCACACCATCTACTCGTTAGATACCTTTACTCCATGCACCATTTGCACGAGACATAAAAATGAAACAGATATGTGCCCCATGATGAAAACATTTCAGCACCTCTGCATTCAACGCAACTTCCAAGTAAAGCAAAGTATGTGTATCATTAGCACACCATGCCCTGCTACATCAGAAACCCTGGTCCCTTGCATCAGCACTCATTTCGATCGGTTGATGCTTCCTTCTTGTCGAATACAACAAATATTTTCCAAGAAGGAGGTAGTACCTTGGATGACTCCTCACCTCAATAGGGGCATCCACGGATGGCACTATGGGAAGCATCATTTCCCATTGATGTCATCGATCTTGAAATTTAACTTCAAGATAAGATTTCATGACAATATGGTATCGTACTTCATAACCGTTGCACTCTATCAGAATTCTTCGAAGACCTGTGACTTGATAAGCATCTCTTTCAGCAATGCTCACATGGGAAGGTCCCCGACAGTCAAAGACCCATTCTTGCAATGAGTACTTGTTATAAAAAAATGTGCCATACCAAGATCATGTATGTGGGCACCACATTCAACCTTCTTTCAAATCAAAATGCCCCCAAGGGCATCAGCAACCATCATTATCAACCAACAGTAGGCCACTACCAAAAGTGGCATAAACAAAACCACTATAAGCTTAACTAGTCAAAAGATCACGAGCATGGGACATGCCCACCTTGTAGAAATATTTTATTCATTCTCTCTTGCAGGTTTCTAACATAGCATGGTTTCTTTTTTTCTCAAGACAAGGGGTCTCTCAATGCAGTTCCAAAGCAAGTTACTGTCTCTCTCTCTCTCTCAAAAGGATCACACAGAAAATAAACCATAATGTATTTCGGCTATATAGTTCTTCCTACACCTGATACATTAGGGGGAATTTGTTAACACTGGAAAATCACACGGGAAAAATACATTAAAAGTGTCATGAAAAAGTTACAGATAAAGGTTTCCAGATAAGGAATACATTAGGAAGAGCTAAAAAAATTAATTCTTCCTAAGGTCAAAGGAAAAAATTGTGGACAGTGCAGAGGAAACAAAGGCTTTTTGCACACAGTGCAGCTTTTTCTCCGATCATTGCACCGCGCACAACGCGTCCATCCCTTCGATAGCCACGCGGTCTTGGGGATGATGTAATGTCACCATCCGGGACCACTTGGCACGCTTGGTTAAAAATATTCTCACTCAACCTAACCAAGTACAGTCGTCTTTGAGCCACCTTGAGGCCTTAATGCAGCACACAAAGGAATCATACCTCCACTCTTGTGTCACCATCCATCTTGGGCCAAGAGAAGGAGGAAGAATTTCAAAATGGTCTATAAAATCCTTCCTTTGGAAGAATAATGGGGGACACATTGTTATGTTGGCCAAATTTCTCCATAGCAAACTAGCTTGTGGTGTCCAACAGCAGAGGGATTGGAAGGACTCAATTATTGGCCACCAAAAATATCAGCCCAAGAGAGAGGATTTCACCACTTGTTCATCGATCTACCATCCTTTGAGAGGGAAGAGAATTTTGCTGAAAACTTGACGGGAAGGGACCTCCTTGTCTTGGATATTGGAGCTCCATAGCTCAAAGGATCCACTACAAGAGATTTAGCATTCTATATTCTATCACCACTAGCACCTAATAAAGGGAGAAGCTCTCCATTTTGAGTTATTAGTGTGTTTTCTCTATCAAGCGTGTATCTTGTGCATATTGTTTTGTTTTTGCTTTATTGTTTATGTAGTATGATATTTTTCCTTTCTAACCTAGCTTATTACATTTTGAACTTTTTCCACTAATGTTTAACAAACCATTTTGGCCTTTAACTCTTATGTCGGTAAGTAATATGCCTACTAAGAAAAGTGCATTTCGTACGCCCATGTGCCGAATACACTACCACATTACTAATGATGGGGCTTCTTAGGAGATCTAATAGAACACTCCTTTATTTGGGATTAAAACTAGGCCTATGTCTACATGTTTTAAATACTCGGGCTTCATTTTAAAACACACCAAATATGAGATCTTGGACTGGTCCTTGCTCGCTAACAAATTTGAAAAAAAAAATGACAAGTTGGGACCATAAATGGCTTACTCTTGGATGCACAGTAACTATGGTGAAGGTTGTTTTGCAAGGTATATAGGTATTACAGATGCATTTATTCTACATTCCTCGGGATTTCATAAACAAAATGGATAGTGCTGACAATAATAAAAAGCTTCATCTTATCAGACTTGATTTCATTTCCAGACTAGTTCAGATGGGCGGTTGTGGCATCCATGACTCGAGGCGATTTAACTTAGCATTACTACCCAAAAAATTATGGTGGGTATTAATTAAAAAGGGTCTATGGCAATACACAATTTTTGTAAATTATCTCGAGAAATAAAATCTTGAGGATTGTATTGTAGTTGGGGCGCCATAAAATTCCAAAGCATCTCTCATTTGGGGTAGCTTGATGATTTCTAACCCTTGGTTATGTGGTAATATACACTCATAGGTGGGTGATGGGGAAAATATTCTCATAGGCCTCGACACAATCAAGGGATTTCTTGGAAATCACATCATTTATACCCCTACAATACATATGCTCAACTTGTAGGGTTTTTGTACTCTAACCAACCTGTGTAATGGTTTCCTTTTTATTTTCTCTTCAAATATCTAGTATCATGCTTGGGAGACCAGTCTTGTAGAGAATCTAGAAGTTGAATTGGAACTCTATCAAAACAAAATCAGTGAGGCTAGAATATCTTTGTCCCAAAAATAGTAAAAGCTCGTATGGGGTGGACATGTCATTGCAGGGTGTATTTATTCTAAATAATTTTATTCATATATATCAATGAATAATTAGCCGAATCCCTTTACATACTTGACTGCTAAAATTTGGAAATGAGAGGTTATGCTCAAGCTCAAATGCTTCACGTGGTTGACTATTCACAACTGAATCTGTACTTGGTAAAACATGATGAATAAGGAATTTTAGGGGCAAGGGTGCTGCCCAATATGTGGGATGGATTTAGAAGATTGTATACATCATTTTTTAAATTGCCCCTTTGTGGTAGCCATATGAGAGGAAGTTTCAAGGATTTTGAATTTTAATGTCCAATTGGACCACTCTTCGTTAATTTGTTGTCTCATTTCCTAGACAACAAGACATAAAGCTTTTAGAGCCATGCCACTATATATTCTTTGGGGTATTTGGCGCATAAGGAATGGTTGTATTTTAAAGGATAGCCCTCTAGATGTTAAGATTTCCAACCTCATGATTGTTGCATACTTAAAGTAGATAGGTCCCCGGTATCGAAAGGTACATTCTGGCTATTTATCCTTTCCCTATAGGGTATTTTGATGGGGCCTCTTCTGGAGGACTATGTGGATGCAGATTCCTCATTGGCATAAATCCATCCCAAGCTTGTCACTTATTTTGGTATTGTTTTATTGGCACCAAGTGCATGGTTGAAATGGTGGAAATTTGGGGAGTGATGGATTGTTCCCTTTGGATTTCCATTGACAAGTTATTGATCATTGGTGATGCTATTTTTATCATCTAATGGGTCTAGGGGAGAAATTCTCTAGAGTTTGCTTCCTTAGGCAACTGGATGGAGAATATCAGGTCCTTATTTCCCTCTTTCTCATTCATCTCCTTCAAGCATGTTTATAAAGAGAAAAATTCTGAAGTCGATGCATTATCCAAGCACGACATCTCTCTCATTTTGGGGTTGATGTATTTTGATCACCCTGTAAATGGTTATGTTAGTGGAGAAGATTGTTTTGAGATCTAATCCTTCTCTACCCTGCTTTGCTCTATTTGTGTCTGATTTTTATGGTTGGTTTCCTCTCAAGTTTTCCTTTTGGATGTTATCTCTCTATTTATAGTCTCTCTCGAATGTATCTTTCAGGCTTATGCTTCCTCTAGTTTTGTCTAGTATTTTCTGGAATAATGCTGGCTCTAGAGTGTCATTAGTTTTCTTCTTTGGATATTAGACCTCATTTCTACGGTGAAGTTTTTAGATGAGCTTTTAGTTTGTTGTTTTGAGGCTAATTATTTATGACTCCCTAGGTGAAGTTCTATGTCAATGTAAACACCTCTTTATTAATGAAAGTCCTAAAACAAAAACAAAAACAAAAAAATATTCAAGTTGGACTATGTTTCACTAAATCTTAGTGATAGCATCTCAATATTAATAGATGATTCCTTATATCATTCAAACCTGATTTGAAAAAATAAAAGAAAAATAATGATAATTCTAAAATAATATTTAAAAACATTATTTTATTTATTAAAATATAAAAATTTATTGAAATTCTGAATTACCAATGAATTAGACTCTAGTGTACAGGGAACTAATGAAGATTTTGAAATTATGTGAGAAAACATCGATCATACTATGAATAAAAAATAAAATTTGGAACTTTGTTTAAGTAAATGCAATGCAAATTCAATTTCTTGGCCAATGGGATAAAAGGCTTTTTTGTCCAACTTCTTTTTCATTGTTAGTTTGTAACCGTCATCAACATCCAACGGTGCGGTATCGGAATGTAAGACACATGTCATGAAATGTATCAAGTATCGCTTTCATTGCCAACCTTCAAATACACCCATTTCACAGTAAAATCCATAGGCAAAGCAGTTTACTAAACTGTGTATCCAAAGATTTCTTATCACTTCATTAGCTATCTAAGAAGAGAGTATATATTTGTATAGGTCGTAATAGTTTAACTATAATTTTCTTCACAATAAAATCCACAGGCAAAGCAGTTTAGTAAACTGTATATCCAAAGATTTCTTATCGCTTCATTAGCTATCTAAGAAGAGAGTATATATTTGTATAGGTCGTAATAGTTTAACTATACTTTTCTTCACAATAAAATCCATAGGGAAAGCAGTTTACTAAAGTATGTATCCAAATATTTCTTATGGCTTCATTAGCTATCTAAGAAGAGAGTATATATTTGTATAAGTCATAATATTTTAACTATAATTTTCTTCACAATAAAATCCATAGGAAAAGCAGTTTACTAAACTGTGTATCCAAAGATTTCTTATGGCTTCATTAGCTATCTAAGAAGAGAGTATATATTTGTATAGGTCGTAATAGTTTAAATATAATTTTCTTAACAATAAAATCCATAGGCAAAGCAGTTTACTAAACTGTGTATCCAAAGTTTTCTTATCGCTTCATTAGAAGAGAGTATATATTTGTATAGGTCGTAATAGTTTAACTATAATTTTCTTCACAATAAAATCCATACGCAAAGCAGTTTACTAAACTTTGTATCCAAATATTTCTTATCGCTTCATTAGCTATCTAAGAAGAGAGTATATATTTGTATAGGTCGTAATAGTTTAACTATAATTTTCTTCACAATAAAATCCATACGCAAAGCAGTTTACTAAACTGTGTATCCAAAGATTTCTTATCGCTTCATTAGCTATCTAAGAAGAGAGTATATATTTGTATAGGTCGTAATAGTTTAACTATAATTTTCTAGTTAACATTTCTTCGTGTTATAGCATCAAAGAGTTTATCTAAGGTAATACAACTTTAATGTTGACCAAAATAGACTAATAGGGTTGGACAACTATTGTTCCCATGAGAAGAACGAAGTCCTTCTCATGGATGCTTCAAGATTGGTACTCCTCACACTTCGACGCAAGGTATACCGTATTTCTCTATTTCCTTTCAATATTTTTCTCTATCTGTAACGTATACTAACAAAATCTCTGTAATGTTTGAAGCATCAATGAATTGTATTACTGTGTGTGAAACAGAGGCTGAGTCTGCATCATGAATGTGAAGGTTTTTTTTTTTTTTTTTTTGGCCCCACCTCAAATGACACTGTTTGACATTAGAAACTCAAAAAATACAAACTCTACATAGCCAAAAACTGACATTGAAAAGAAGAAACTTTTAATTGACATTGAAAAGAAGAAACTTTGCAGTACACTCCGTTGTTTGGGTAGGGACATATGGGAAAGTGTTTCCGGTTAGGTGGATTGAGATTGAAAGAGAAGACTCAGCTCTGTGATTCTCTTCATCTTCAGGGAAGGAAGAGGAACGATTCATATCGGTCGCCCCCATGACAGTAGTTTCCATGTGAGAGAAGAACAGAGAGATATATGTTTCTGTTGATTTCAATTAAAGTTTGAAACTTATACCCATGAATTTAGATATTTTTCCATAGAGCTAACAAATTCATAGAAGTGGGAACACTTATGTCTATTCCCAACCATATTGAAAAATTGTACTAAGTGTTATAAATTGAGTTTCTTATGTGTTGAAGTGTGGATATTTATGTAGGTATTGTCAATGGAGTAAAAATGTTTTTTCTGATTCCATTTTAATATATAAAGCTACTAGAAATTTTCAGTTAAAATATTGGGAAAGAGCTTTAGTAAGCCTTTGTTTCATGGCTATTTGGTGAAGTGCTTAACTTTTTTGGCATTTAATTATCTCTACACATTGATTAACTAAGAGACCAGTTGTCTTTCACCTTTACTAAACTAGCAATTACCTCTAACCTTTTCTAAAATGATGGTCATGGAGATGAAATAACCTATTTTTGGCATTTAATTATCTCTACACATTGATTAACCAAGAGACTGGTTGTCTTTTTCCTTTACTAAACTAGAAATTACCTCTAAATTTTTCTAAAATGATGGTTATGGAGATGAAATAATCTAGGTTGTTTGAAGTTCATAAAATAACACCAAAACATAAAAACAACCCTAAAAATGAATGACTTTAGATGAAAATTCAATGTATATGTTTGAAAATCAATTTTCCAAACAATGTAACATGTTATCAAGCTATGTAAATAAAAGTAAAGAATAGAGCAAATCAATGATCAAAGTATATCATGTCATCTTACTTTTAAATGTACTAAATAGCTTTCAACGTTTATTTAAAAATCTAGATGGAGATCCATATCGATATTTATATAAATATTTTCATATTTAAAAATTTAGTTTTTCAAGATGATCTTCTTTATTTTTGTGTACTTATATGTTTTAAGAGAAATTACTAATATAAACATAATTAATTCTTTTATAAATCCACACTAATAAATTAATGTGCACTTCATAAATATATATTGCATAAAGTTATCATAAAACTATTAAAGTTAATAATTTATGTCTAACGTATTTGGTTCTTCAATGTTGATCCTGTAATGGTAGCCAGTCGCTTTCTTCAAATTGTCCAAAAGCAATGCTAGATAGCCATTCGAGGCAGAAAATCAATTTTATAAAGATTAAGTACATCATGGTTCGGCTTTGTTGCCCACCTTTTAACAAACTCATTTCACACTAAAATCCAAAGGCAAAGCAATTTACAAAATTGTTTAGCCAGAAATTTCCTATCGCTTCAGTAGCAATGGGAGAACAAAATAGTTTAAGTATAATTTTCCAGTTAATTACATTTCTTTATATTAAATCATTTGGACAATTTTAATGTTAGATGAAATAATTATTTGTTAAAAATAGATAATTAATTCTCTTTATAAAAATCTTATATCGTAAACTCTTCTATAAAAAGAGAAATAAATAATAATAAAAATCTATCTAATTTAAATTTCATAAATATATTCTTATAAAATTACAATTCATAACTTTATATTTTATAAAATTATAAATAAATTATTTATTTTATAAATTTCCAATTAACAACTCAAAATTAACAAATTTACATTTCATAAATGTATCATTTATAAATTTATATTTAATTTTATGCAAGTTAAAAAGATATTACGACTCATATCTAAAGTTTAAAAATAAAATATTATTGAGTCTTGAGATTAAAAATAAAATATTATTGAGTCTTGAGATTACATCACACATTTGAAAAATAAAATAAAAAAGCAACGAATATATATCTTTCCATTGACGAATTAACAGCTCATTTTATGCTTATGAGCTATATCTAAAGCTTAAAAAACAATTGATCCTTTGAAATCATGTCACACATTTAAAATAGAAGGAAACGAATAAAACTTTGCATTGTCCTCCCTACTTTGGCTAGTAAATTTCCAATCAACATCTCATGTCATACAATTTCCAATCAACCTCTCATGTCATACTTATCACCTTAATAAAAAACTGAAACGGTATATCTTTACACACACGGTTCAGCAGGAGCACCTTTTAAGTGCTAATAGGACCAATAAAATCCAGCAACTTCCCATTCCAGGTATATAAAGCAAATTGGAGAGAGTATATATTTTACTAATAATTTGTTGTTCATATCACAGTGCCAAAGATACTTTGCCATCCATAAACAAAGAGAACATAAACCCAAAATTCCAATGCAACTAAGAGCCATTATGCATCAAAAGATATTTATCACAGTTGGATTGACCAAACCATGTGACGCCGAAGGTTGGAACATGCAATGAACATGTTCTTCTATGTGGGCCAATTTATCTTCGAAATGATCCAAATTTTCTTAAAGATGTCGGTGTCCCTTGTGTAGACTTGTTATGCCTATCCTTACTAAGTTGTTCCATGAGCATTTTGAGATATTTGAATTGACGGTAAAGGCTTTCCTTTCTATGATCATCATATTTGTGAGGGCTAGGTGGGTTGATTGAGTTGGGATACATGATTTCACCTTGGCCAAAAGTCTATTGTTAATGTTGACTTAATTAATCTCTCACACCAGACCCTTTTTCACTTTGCCTCACTGACATGGCATTATAAGCTTCCCCAAAGCGCAATAAGCTATAAACATTGGGAAACAACAGGAAAGTTAAAGGGGAAGGACTATCCATATAGACCACAATCTTAAACTACTCTAGAAATACCACAAGCCTAGTTGAACATGTTAATATTGTAGGGACAAGGTCGCATAACCAGAGGGAATATTGACAACTCCCAAACCACAATAAATGAAATATAAAACCCTCTAGATGACATACAAGATGAAAAAGGTGGTTTGAAAAATTACTATATTGTAGCTTCATTCTCGAGCTCACCAACGCAACAACAATAATATCTCTAGGAACCAAAAGCCATACACCATGCACTTTTCTCTGTAACCTTGAGCTACATAACTACCAATGCTACTAGAGGAGGGACATAAATCCTAAATAAACCAACTGGATGCAACAACAATTGGAAATTGAGACCATATCAGATAAAAATACCACATTACCTTATGCCTCCGCTGAGAATCCAAAAGAAGGCTTTGCTTCCAGTTTGTCGTGCAAAGGAAAACCTCAAAGTCTATCCATCCTAACCCTATATAGAGTTTAATATGCAGAGGAATCAAGATACCAAGAACCCCACGATATGTGGCAGAATTCAAAATAACCATTTTTCCAAAACTTGACACCTATTGTTAAAATAGTTAATTAACTCCCGCATGCAAAGTTAGACAATTAGTTAAGTAAGCGTTGAGTTGTGTGATAGATGAATTTGGTGAGTGAGTTAGCGAGTCAGTGAAGTGAGCGTTGAGCAAGTTGATTTATGTAATAGATGAGTTTGATAAGTATGTGCATGTCAAGCGATTTAGGATAAATACCCTTCGTCGGGTTCATTGTATTCATTGTGATTGAAGTTCGTTTCATTAATAAAAAAGTCGCAAATCCTGTGTGTTTTGTGTGTGAAATCTTTGTGTTATTTGTGCCTTTACTCTTTTTCTTTCCAACAAATTGGTATCAAAGCGAGGTTACAAAGAACCAGAAAAATACGGATCAACAATCATCCGTGTGTGAGAGAGAATTTTTTGTTCTCGCTGTTTTAAGCTATAACGAACCTCGTACACTATTTACAGGGTGTTATAACGCAGGTTCCCGTAGCAAAGAACCGCGATACTGTTGGTAAACTTACATGCTTCACACAACACGCAGGGGTTCCTTCGTTTTAGCAATGTTAGCACATGAACGCGGTGTTATTATACGTGATGAGCACTAAATGCTTCTATAACACACTTCAGCCACATTAGTGTTACAAAATTTGCATGCGTTAGTGAAAAAGCAAGAATAAAGTTTTAATATATTTTTTTGAAGTATTCAAAAAGGAGAGCTTAAAAGGACTTTTTTGAGTTAAAGAATATTTTGAAAGGTCTTTTCATAAAGTACAAGGAGGTTTTAAAAAGGACTTTCAAAAGAAATATTTTAATGATTTTCAAATAGTGGATATTATTTAAAGTATTTTTTTTATAAAGATTTTTTATAAAATAAAAAATTAAATCTAGGGTTTTATTAGAAGGTTGTTTTTGGGAGCTTAGAAAAGCATACAAAGAAAATTTAGGGTTTCAGAAGTGAATTTTTTATTTGAAGAAAGATGGCCACACACAACTTCTTTTTTTCATAAGGAAAGATTATGATGTGTGGGCCATTAAGATGGAGACCATGTTAAAAGCGCATGATGTTTGGGATCATGTCAAGTTTGGGTTTGCAGAATCTCAAGATGATGCAGAAGAATGAGCCCTCAGTAATGCAGAGAGGGAACAATGGAAGAAAGAGAAAATGAAGAATGCACAAGCGTTGCTTCTTATCCAACAGGGAGTGGATCGAGAAGTGTTTTAGGGGCAAGAGTATGTTATTTATGACAAACCCCCAAGCAAGCAGCCAATAGGAAAGGTACAGATGACGAGGAATGGGATCTTTCCTCTAATTATGAACTACAACGATCATGTTATTTCTTTTACAGTAGCATGTTCTAATGATTACTAGTTATGGCACTTTCGGTTTGGACACTTGCACTCTTCTGGTTTAAGATTGTTGTCAGAATATTACCTCCCATCAAAGAACCTACTAGTACTTGTGAGTGTTGCATCTTGGGAAAGCAACACCATGAAATTTTTCCGAAGGGAGTTTCATACAAAGCAAAGAAACCACTTGAGTTGGTGCATACAGACTTGTGTGGACCTATGATGACATTGTCGATTGGTGGAAGTTGTTAGTTCCTCACTTTTATTGATGGCTATAAGAGAAAAACTTGGGTTTACTTCTTGAAGCAGAAGTCTGAAACTTTTGCAAAGTTCAAAGAGTTTAAAGCCTTAGAGGAGAACCAAAGTGATAGAAAAATCAAGGTATTGAGATCATATCGTGGTGGAGAAGACAATTTACAACCAGATACACACTGCAGTAGAATGGTGTAGCAGAGAGAAAGAACTAAACAAACATTAACATGACAAGGAGCATGTTGAAAGCAAGAAACTTGTCTAATGAGCATTAGGCAGAAGCAATTGCATGTGATTTTTACGTGATAAACAAATCACCTACAAAGAGTGTGATGAACAGAGTTCCAAAAGAAGCATGGTCAAGTATGTCATGCAACGTATTTCATTTCAGAGTTTTTGGATGTGTAGCCTATGCAGATGTACCTAAGCAGATAAGAGGAAAATTGGATGATCAGAGTTAAAAATGTATATTTATTGGTTATAGTGAGCATTCAAAAGCTTAAAAATTTTATAACCCTGTCACCAAGAAGACAATAATTAGCAAATATGTTGTGTTCAAAGAACAAGAGTTGTGGAATGGGACTGTAGACAAAACAGTTGATGTAAAATCACCATTGATGGAGGAGGAGGATGTAGCAAAAAAGGAGCAACAAGAATCAAGAGAGCAGACACCAAACAGAGTCACGCAAGCAAGGACTCCAAGATTTTCAGAGCATCATGAATCTTCAAGCAAATCAATAGACCTGAATTCTCCAAACAGCCAATCAGGTAATGAATAAAGCAATGGTAAGAGAAAGATGAGAAGTTTGAAAGATATTTATGATGATTTGGATGTTAGTTCAAATTTTTTATTTTTGTCATTCCAACCTTCTTCGTTTGAAGAAGCAATCAAAGATGAAAATTGGGCGCAAGCCATAGATGAAGAGATTGATTGTATTGAAAAGAATAAAAAGGATACATGGGATTTGGTTAATTTTCTAAAGGAAAAAAACATCATTGGTGTTAAGTCGGTGTACAAGACAAAGTTGAATGAGAAAGGTGAAATTGACAGATTTAAAGAAAGACTTGTAGCAAAAGGATTCTCACATCAACTGGGAATATACTTTAGAGAAACATTTGCTCTGATAGCCATATTGGATAATGTAAGAACAGTTCTAGCCACAACAGCTCATAACAAGTGGAAATTATATTAGATTGATGTCAAATCGGCCTTCTTGAATGGAATTCTAGAAGAAGAAATTTATATGCAGCATCCTCAAGTTTATGAAGTTGAACGTCATGAAGATAAAGTTTACAGGCTGAAGAAAGCGCTCTATCGTCTTAAGCAAGCACCTAGAGCATGGTATAGAAAAATCGATAGTTACATGATTAAGAATGGATTTTGTAGAAGCAACATTGAGCCTACATTGTACACAAAGGTAAATGAGCATGGACAGATTTTGATTGTTTGTTTATATGTTGATGATATTATTTTTGCAGGTAATCTTGAGTTAGATGAATTTAAAGCAGCCATGATGAAAGAATATGAAATGACAGATCCTTGTCTCATGAAATATTTTCTTGGCATAGAAGTTGAGCAATGTGAAAAAGGAATCTTTATTTGTCAAAATAAATATGCAAGAGATTTGCTAAAAAGATTCAGGATGGATAATTGCAAACCTATACGTACACCAATTGCAATAGGTACAAAGTGAAGCAAGGATGATGATGAATCATATATCAATCCAACACTATTCAAAATATTGATTGGCAGCCTCATGTATCTCACAGCTACAAGACCAGATATTATGCAAGGAGTGAGTTTGATTTCCAGATTTATGGAGACTCCAAAAGACACACATTGGAGTGTAGGAAAAATGATTCTGAGATACATAGTAGAAACTAGAGATTATGGCATAATGTATGCAAGTACAGAAAGAAAAGATTTGATTGGATTTACAGATAGTGATTTTGCAGGTAGTTTGGATGATAGGAAGAACACTTCCGGTTATGTGTTCCATCTTGGTTCAGGTATTGTAGCATGGGCATTTAAGAAGCATCCCATAGTGACACTATCATCAGCAGAAGCAGAATATGTAGCAGAAACATCAGCAACATGTCAAGCAGTATCTGTTAAGTACTTTGTCAGTTGGGAGGTCACAGGATCAAATCTCCTCGACGCCCTTGGGGTTAGGCCTTGCATGTAATACCGACGATTAGATCCCCTCAAGAGGGTCTGCCGAGATTTTCCCGTGGACGTAGCGGGTACATATGTGTGAGGGCACATTGGATTCATGAACCACAACGTAAAAAAAAAAAAAAATCATGTCAAGTACTATGGTTAAGAAGAGTATTGGATGGACTCAAGTAGAAAAGGATCAACATCAATATACTATGACAGCACCTTAGCAATTGCACTATCTAAGAATAGTTTGTTTCATCAAAAGAGAAATCATATTGATACTAGATATCATTTTATTAGAGAACTTGTGAGCAATGGAGAAGTTCACTTGAAGCCTTGTAAATCTAGTGATCAATTAGCTGACATATTTACAAAGCCATTAACAATAGATGTGTTTGAGTTTCACAAAAGAAACTTGGGTGTTGTAAGCCTAGCTGAGACATAAACCAGTAGGCATATTTGAGTTGTCATGAGTTGTGTTTTAGTTTAACGGTCGTAATTAAGGGGGAGTGTTAAAATAGTTAATTAACTCCCGCGTGTAGAGTTAGACAATCTGTTAAGTAAGCGTTGAGTTGTGTGATAGATGAATTTGGTGAGTGAGTTAGAAATTCAGTTAAGTGAGCATTGAGCAAGTTGAGTTATGTGATAGATGAGTTTGATAAGTGTATGCATGTCAAGTGATTTAAGATAAATACCCTTCGTCAGGTTCATTGTATTCATTGTGATTGAAGTTCATTTGATTAATAAAAGAGCCGCAGCTCCTATGTGTTTCATGTGTGAAATCTTTGTGTTATTTGTGCATTTACTCTTCTGCCTTTCCAACACCTATGACTTTCCTCATCCTTAAATTCCTTACCAAACCCTATTAACACCAGCCAAAGATAATCTAGAAAAAATGCATCTCATGTTGAATAGGTATTGGGCCAAACTCCCAATCCCCAATAGACACAATGGACCCCTCTTTGCCTCCAATATATGCACAAAACCCCTCTTCACAGCGTTGCATGAGACCAAAAACGAAATATTTTTTACCATAACAATTGTGTCAATGGATATTTTTACCAAAACAATTGTGAATTGTGATCATTTCTGTAAATTGATAAAAGAAACAAAGTGACAAGGTGGAAGTTATTATCTCAGTTTATACAATATAAAATATAATCGCAGAGCTTCTGAGTCAAAGCAATGGTGACGACCCTTTCTTCCACAACATCCGCGATGATATGGACATCATAGCGTGCAATCACTAGATATGTTGCAATGAGCTACAAATCACGAATACTATAATCATGAATGATCAAAATCACACTCTGACGATGATGGCCCTGCATGTGATTTTTCTGCAATATAAATGACTATACCGCGTGATCAGAAATATTGATTTGGATTTTGGGTTAGCGCATTAATTTTATAACAGAAATAATAAGCAATGTGAGAAAGGGCAGATCCATGCTTACGTTCCTCGAGCAATCGGATTCATTTTATCCAGAGAAAATCACAATACAAACCATGATGGGGAATATATAAAATTAATTATGGAGATTGTTTTATTTTATTTTGGAAAGAGAAAAGATATCAATTTACCTCATTAAAATACTACTTAAAGAAAAATATACGAACACATAAATGGGAATGCATTGATTTGTGATTTTTGAGAAGTGGAAAAGTAACTTTTGAAAAATGATATAAAGTATCGGATTAGTTTTACAGGTTATCCAATGCAAACGTCTGATTTGTCTTGTGAGCAAGATTGGATTTATAATTTTATAAATGGGTGGAAAGTGTCTTAATAAACGTTGGCAATTCTACAATTCTATGGAAAGAACATGTGCCCAATTAATGTCAAGACTTATTCACAAGATAAGTGTGGTTGGTTTGATTGTATCAATTTGTAATAGTGATTTTAAAAAAGTTCCTGCTGTTTGCATTAGGGTTTTAAGAAACATAAATTAAAACTCTATTTAATGTTTAAAAAAACAAAAATTAAAATTCTATTGTAATGTCATAAATACTTTTTTTCAATGTGTGTATAGATATCTAGAAAAACATTGAGTGAATAACATCATTTACTATGACAGGGTTACATGTGCTTGCTCACTATTGTTGGTATGAAAAAACGAAAGATCGACATGAATACATCCCAAAACATTTATAATTAGTAGTTGTGTTGTAAAATATCCTATTGCGGTAAAAAAAAAATAATCAACTTTAAATTACATATGGAGTAATAATAATCAATTTTAATTACTTGTAGTTCTACAACTACTCAATGCATGAACAATATTTATAGCAATAACAGTAAATCACACATAAATCATAACTAAGAGGAAATAAATACACAACTACAATACCTCTCTAACAAGTGATCCCTGCTAAGATGGAGGGCCCTTCCTCCTTAGCAGAGGCTACTGATTTACATAGCACACAAGCTAATCTGGGGAATTATATGGAGCCACAAATGGTAGATATTTGCATTAATGAAAATATACAATACATGATTACAATGTTGGTACTCCCTCCGTTGATGTCATAGTCTATGCATGTCTCATGGGCAGACAATACATTCTTTTATAATTTGAGAGTACATTTCTATTTTTTTAAAGAAATATCATCATTAGAATCTCTCAATTCTCATGTGATCCAAATAAATAATATACAATAACTATTTTATAAAAAATTGTCCTAGTTAAAACGAAGTTGTAACAACTTTTCTAAATTACCATGATTTATCAATTAGGAATCCTAATTATTTCAACTAAGTCAATTGTATTGTCCATGAATGTCTCCTTTCAATGGTTGAGTTGGCTTCGACCAGGTTTTTCCCCAGTCCAAAACAACGTTTGTTACTAAGAATGGCAGAATAGAGCATCCAAAATAAGCTCAATGTTTATCAACAATGTCAATGGATTCATTCTTCCATCCTTAGTGAGGAAAAACTGGGGAGATATTGTCTTGTAACAACATCTCAACCAACCACACAACCTAAATAATCCTTCATTAATTCAATAAAAAAATAGCCTAAAGCAGTTAGTGTTTATGTCAAATTACAAGAAAAACTAGATTATAAGGATGACATACATAAAGGAAACATACCCTAGTCAATGATACATATCAAAGTGGTAAGGCATGGATTCGATTCAAAATGGTAAGAAAATGTAGGGAACATTAGGGGAATTTGAGGTATAAAATGGGCCTTCTAAGGAAATTATAAAATAATAGTGGAAATAATAAAATAAAATTATATTACATCATCAAATTTTAAAGGGAAAAAAAAAAAAAAAAAAAAAACTATTTTTCAACCTGTATTTTCAACTTATCTCCCTATGGGTTTACTCAAATTTCGAGCAGAAATATTCGTTGGATGCATAATTTTATTCCTCATCCAAGGAGTACCCATGCTCCATAATTTTGATGGAACATTCTACACAAAAAATGAGAAATACATGAAAAATGTGATTGCAATCACGTTTTTCATGTATTTCTCATTTTCCGTGCAGTATGTTCCATCGAAAGTATGCAACATGGGTAATCCTTGGATGAGGAATTAAATTTTTCATCCGAACAAGTACTCTCGCTCAAAATTTGAGAAAAACCTTAGGGAGATAAGTTGAAAATACGAGTTGAAAAAGTAGTTTTATTATTTTATTATTTTTTAATGATTTTACTTTTTTACTTTAAAAATGGTGAATCATCCCCCATGGTTGACATCATCATCTTGAATCCTATTGGTTTTTATAAATTTTATTTTGCTTGTAGATTTTTCGTAGGAAGCCCATTTTAGACCTCAAAATTCCCCTAATGAATAGGTGCAAAAAGACGTCAATTCTACATCCCAATAGAAGGCCTCAAATCTCAAACATATATCAATAAATCTTCAGCCATTTTGATACACTCCAAATTAAGGTACGCAATTTACCAATGACTTAATTATTGATTATAAGAGACCTTTTTTGTTGTTACAAAGGAGAAGGATATTATTATTTTCCAATATGAATACAAAGAAAGCAACTATACAACAACTCCATTGAAGGCCCATGCTTGACCCATAAAGAAAGTGAAGACCCAAAATTTGGGTTGTCTCAATTAGAGAAGAAAGTTAATGAAATGGATGATAGTGTGTTGAAAAAGGGGAACTTCTCAGGTTCTCAAGAAAAACTTAAAAGAGAAATGGAATAGAAGGTTAATATAAATCAGGAAGAAATAGAAAAATCCATAATTGATGTCTTGGAAAGGCTTCCTAAAAGGGGTGTGGATATCTAAGGAATTCATGAAAATAAGGAGAATCATGTTTTTGAGAATAAATCTCATATAAGGAGTATCCTATCATAATTTGAGAGCAAAAATGTTGAATCGCAAAATCATACTCATGAATTTTCAATCAAAGATCCACTTCAAGATGGCTTCATGTCAGCACCAAGGAACTACTATATTTCGGTGATTGATATGAAGAAATTTTATTGTAATGATCCTGTAACATAGATATTTAAAATGGAGAAATACTTTTATCTACAGCAAGTGGCATCCTTACAAAAGGTAAATATCACATCCATGTTTTTAGAATAAGGCCAACATGTATGATATCAGTGCTTGTGAAAGAAAAAAGATTATTTTATATATTGGTCCATTTTTATAGAGGAATTAATAACACATTATGGGGATATTAACAACAACACATGTTTCATTCAATTTGTAAATCTTTGACAAAAAGGTCTTGTTACAGAGCACATTCAACAATTCCAAAAGTTGAGTCCTAAAGTAAAGCATATTTCATTTGATAACTTGTTAGACCTATTTATGAGTACTTTAAAGGAAAGAATCCAACATGAGGTGCATCCCTTTGAAACTAAATCTCTAGATCATGCTTTCAGTTTTTCAAGGAAAGTTGAAAGTAAAAATAATTCCACTATAAAATTGGTCACTAATAACTATAGAGAAAATCAATCTCTCTTTCCTAAACTGACAAGGTTGACTCCTTAGAAAACGGATCAAAGAAGAGAAAAGGGACTATATTTCAACTGTGAAAGAAAGTATAGTAAAGGGCATAGATGTAGTGAGAATAAATTATTCTACATTCATTATCAAGATGAAGAAGATTAAGGAGTAAAAACGTCGCAAGATATAGAGCTATAAGAAACTACTCCAAAAATATCTTTCCATGCATTGGCCAGCATTAGTACTCCAAAAATCTTCAATATAGAAGGATATATAAAAATGAAAAGGGTAATATTTTTTATTGATTAAAGTAATATCCATAATTTCATCAGTTACAAATTGACAAAAATTCTGAATTTATTTATATATCTACCACTATAATTTCAAGTGTTGATTGCACATGGTGGTAAGATAAATTGTCACAGGGAAGTGAAATAAGATTAATTTGGATACGGGGAGTATTTATTGGTTATTCACGTGATTTCAATCCAAATGGTTGGTGTTGATGTTGTATTAGGGGTTTAATAGTTACAATCATTGAGAACACTGCTATTAATTTCTAAGATATTTTAAGATTATTCACAAAAGGAAAGGAAATTGATCGTAGAGATATCTAAGGGAAACCAATTAAAGTTATAAGCTTTAATAGCATGAAAAATTTTCAAAAAAAGGGAACACCAAGGAGTAGTTGCAAAAAAAATTTCATTATATGTTCAAAAATCTCTATCCTCTAATCTAGTAGATCTTCAAAAAATAATCAACAATCATGCTAAGTTATTTATAGAAATTCCTAAAGGTATTCCACTTGTCCAAGAACATGACCTTGCTTTTCATTTGCAACACGAAATTGCACTTTCTAACATTAGGCATTATAAATATTCACATGCACAAAAGAGTGGGATTGAGAATATGGTTCAAGAAATGTTAGAGGAAGTCATCATTCATCCTAGATAGAGTTCTTTCTCTTCAAAATTGGTGATGGTTATCAAAAAGGATGGTTCATGCAATATGTGTCTAGGCTACAGAAAGCTCAAAAAAATGACAATAAATGATAAGTTTCATATTTCAGTCATTAATGAATTGTTATATTATTTTCATGTATCAATTTTATTTACTAAATTGGATCTTTGTTTTGGATATCTTCACATCAAAATAAGGCAAGAACACTTTCCAAAAAAATCCTTTATAACACGTGAAGATCATTATGATTTTTGGTTATGCCATTTGGACTTACAAATGCAACTTCAACATTTCAAATATTGATTAATTTTATTTTCTAACCCTTCCTTAGAAAATTTGTGCTAGTAATTTTTGACAAAATATTGGGAAGAAAATATACAACATGTTTAGAAGCCCTTAACAATATTAGAAGAGAAACAAATATATGCAAGGCCTTCCAAGTGTGCCTTTGGAGTTCAAGAAGTGGAGTATTTGGGTCATATTGTATCACACGATGGTGTTAAGGTGGTTCCTAACAAAATCAAAGCTACGAGGGAATGGTCAATTCCAAATACCGTGAAGAAACACAGAGGATTCTTAGGATTAATAGGATATGACTACAAATTTGTCAAGAATTATGGTAAAATAACATCATCTCTAACAAAAGTATTGAGTAAGGAGGCATTGTCTTAGACAAGAGAAGCAACGAAAGCATTTGAAGATCTTAAAGAGGCTATGTGTATAAATCTTGTCAAGGCTCAAGTAGTAGAGGACCACATCCAACATCAACAAGAGCTTCTCAAACTATTGAAAGACAACTTAGTTATAGCACAAAATAGGATGAAACAACAAGTAGATAAATAACATAGTGAAAGGGAATTTGAAGCAGGGGAATTCATATTTTTGAGACTATAACCATATAAAAAAAATTCGCTCAAGCTTCAAAAGAAGGGTGATAAATTAACTCCAAGATATTATGGCCCCTATAAGGTGATATAGATGATTGTAAATATGGCCTACAAGTTGGAGCTACCTCTACATTCATGTGTACATCTAGTCTTCCATGTTTCTTTCTTAAACAAGTTCATTGGTGATAAGATCCTAGTCCAGACTATTGAGTAACTTATAAAAGGAAGAACCTAGTAGTGGAAGAAGCAAAATGGGAAGATGAATGTTTCCTGTAGAAGCACCCACATATAGTCCAGTGTTGAGGACAACGCTTATTTAAAGGGGAAGGAAATGTAAAGCCATATATAAGCCCCATGCTAACCCAAAAACCCCCTGATTAATCCCTAGATATTCAATGATTACACTTCTATTGTTATATTTTTATGTAGGCTAGAACCCCTCATGGTCCCATTTTATTATTATTGTATCCTTTGTCTCATATATATGTACTAAGGAGACCTAGTCTTAGGATCATCAATTATTGTATTGCTCATTGTATTTATTGTATAAGGAGACTTCCCCATTGAAGTGGACTATAATTATTGAAATATTATCATTTTTAAGGTGGAAGGATCATAATAAATTAAATCCATATACATGTGTATGAATGTGATTGCTTGTAATTTAAAAGATGATAAACTTAACTCATTGATTATGAAATCATATTTTTGGGTCAAAACTAAAAATAAAAGAGATTATGAACTTTAATATATGTTAATAATAATAATAACAATATTTTAAACATAGAAATTATTCTTGAAATATATATATATATATATATATATATATATATATATATATATATATATAGTTGGTAATAAAATATATATGAATAGCCCTGAAGGTTAGTTCAATTGATTGAGTTCTTGTCGCTAAATAATCTTGCTAATAGGAGGTCACGGGGTCAATTCTCCTTGATGCATTATGGGTTAGTCTCTTAAAATATATATGAATAGCCCTGAAGGTTAGTTCAATTGGTTGAGTTCTTGTCGCTAAATCATCTTGCTAATAGGAGGTCACAGGGTCAATTCTCCTTGATGCATTATGGGTTAGGCTCTGTTAATAGTCGGTGGGATGTGATCCCTTTTAGGTAGATCTGTTGGGATATTTCCTTAGAAAAAATAAAATAAAATAAAACATATATGAATATTTATTTATCTTCATGAGTATTAATGAATAGAAAATTTTATATTCTTTTATTGGTTAACTATAAACAAAAAATATTAGACTCTATTCGTATTACATGGCTTTACAACCTCGTCTGACAGAGATGTTGCTACTTAACATTATGTGATAACTAAAAAAAATATGTGTATACATTTTTTTTTAATAAAATATCCCTATATATGTGAGGAAAAAATATATCCATAATTTCTCCACCCTCCGATATTCTTGAGATCATATCTAGAAACTCTAATCGTATACATAACATACAACCCTATACTACTTAAGAGAACATCTTGTTACTAAAGGTTTTGTAATTCTTGATCATGTACATCTTAATTTTTTCTTGCTACAAAAAAACAAAAGAAAGCATAATATATATGACTACTAGAATGATAGATTATTATCCATTGAATCAGTCTCTTCGTCATCTACAAATTCATAAGTCCCAACCAAACCAATCAAGAATGTGAGGGCCTCCTTTGAGAGGTCATCCATTTCGAAATTTAGCTCACGAAGTATGTGAAAAAAACATAGTTGTTCAAATGTGTTCACAATATTCCAAATATCATCTAGCACGTTATTGAGACCAATGATGAGACTTTGACCTTGTGATTTTCCAAATCTATGTCTATTTTAGAATCCCAAAACTTGTAATTTGAATAAACCTTTTTTCCTCACCAATTCTAATAAGAATGACAGATCTACAAATTTTTATTTATCATTTGAACCCTTTCCCAATGAATAATGTTAATACATGAAGTGTGTGAGACTAGAATAAATGACAAACCCAATGCCATAGAAATGGAAGTGGCCCTAGCTAGTGCCATCAAAATAACCTTGTGAGTTTTCATAGTCCTGTTAGCACTATGTGATTTCTCTAGGCTAAAAAAAGGAATTCTAGAGGTAACCACAAACCACTTTAGGCCAGAATCTAGCCCTTCTATACTGGAGAGGGCTCTCTCACTTGGGTTACTCAACAAATATGATATTAGGCTAGGTAATAAGCTCAAAAAGGTTTGATTTTTTCTAAGTTCTATTGATTAGAAAAGGGGCAGATCAATTGGTCATGGAGCCATGTTAAATCAAACTTTGTCAAGTGAGATGATGGAAAACTAGAGGGTTTCTCCACAGAGGAAATGTAGGTGGATTTCATGGTGGATTTAGATAGAATTTTCGTAGGAGGTTAATGTATAAAGGGTCAAAAACAAATGCATTAGAGCATTAAACCATGGATGAATTCTAAAGTGATGCTTTAAGCTGAAAACATTGATAACTTGTCAAACTCAAAAACAGAACATCATTAAAGATGAATTATGAATCAAACATCTAGGTTTTTCCAAGCAAGAAGATGCACATTAAAGAGATCTAAAGACACATATAAATTACTATATCAAAGGAGCACAAACCACCAAATTTCTTACACAGGAATCCTTGCAAATCACCTTTTATTTCATTCATTCACTGGAAAAGTGTTTCAAAAACTACAGTGCACAAAAGTATTTTTTTTCTCTAATTTAAACCAACATAACCACTTCAAATGATTTTGATATCTTTATAAATTATCAAATATTTGATCTCCTACCCAATCTGGTTGATTTCATTGACCAAAACCAACTTTTAACTAGATACATCCAAAAATTAGTGCATATACTGAAAAATAGGAACAAGTTTCCTTATAACCAATCCAAGCCTAAAACATCACAGTTAACTTTGAATATTTACCGGTGAACATTAAACACAATCCCTAAGATAATTTTCCACCTATTTACATGATCTAAACCACTTCTAACAGTCAAAAATTCGAAATTTGAACTGAGAAGAGCTTATTGTCCAAACTTGCAGCGCATTAGGCAGTTTCACAGCAAAACAAAGTGGCTTCCATTCTCTATACGATTGCGCCCCCTATCTATCAAAATGAATCAAATGAGTATGCTTAAAATACTACTGTGATGGTGATGGACCTCCTAAACAAGATCCAAAATGCCTACAGACATCACTTTGACTTGTTCCCCACTTTCACAGCTTACTGTTTGTTTTCGCAGCGCCTCCAAAAACTTAAAACATGGTAATTTTTCCTTAATGTGAAAGTTTGGAAACATAAAAATGGATGTTGGAACCTTCATAGAACTCCCTCATAACAACAAAAATTCTAACTTCACTATCCCAAAATTATTGAAATCTATATATGAAAAGAGCAGCAAGCCTCTTGCAGCGTTTTTGCAATTTTCATCAAAATTTACCCTTTCTAATCTCTTGAACCAAAAAAAAGAATTCAGAGCTAGGTTGAGGTTTCTTGTTGGAGATTCACCTTTGTAATAGGCTCTACAAGTAATTCCAACTTACCTCTCTTCCACATCCTTCCATATTCTTTGACTTCAGTAAGCTTCTTCTTCACAAACTTGAGTCTTCTTTTTAGGACCAAGTTTTGTACATATAACTTTTTCACTTGCATATGCAGAGGCAAGTTCCACTTCAGTTTATACTTAGCCCTGTCAAAGACTGGAATAATATCCTCGACCTCTTAAAACAAGGTCAACTTATACCTATGATCTTTCTCTTCAAGTTGGTCTACTTGATGTTGTATTCCTTCAAGTTTTTCCAGTATCTTCTCGGATTCCTTATGCTCATCAAAAACCATAGGCTGTATAGTCTCATTTTATTGCATATGCACCTTCGTAGCATACCTAGTCTTAGGTCTCCTTGAATACTCAACTGTCTATTTCAGCTCTTCAACATCAATGACCATTTTACCTTTTCCTTTGGCAAGATGTGCCAATTATTCCTTTGATGGATATTCTCTTCTAGGCTCCATAGTTTCTTGAGACACTTTATGCCTAAGCTCCCTATTCTCGTGCTGCAAGTAAGCTATTGTCACATGGGCCTTATCTAATTGATCTTGTAACTCCCTAACTTTCTGGTCCTTCTCATCAATTTCCACTTCTATTTCTGTTCTCTTTGATTCCATAACTTGAATAGGTGATGATGGAGGAACCATAAGTAATCTCTTGGTTTCATCTCTTGTTCTTGGTACTCTTACCACCTTTTCTACCTCAAGGTAAAACTGTAGCTTCTTAGTACTTTTCTTACCAACCATATTTTTTTTCGTCAAAGGTTTCTTGACTGAGCTTGTCATTGCAGGTGAAGCTTCCTCAACCACTGAAGTAGTGTTTTTCTTAATATTTTGATTGTTTGAAGTTTGTGCTGTCCAACCTGAAGAAACCAAGAACTCCTCCCTTTTCTTCTCCTTCTTCTCAAACTCCTTCATTACCAACAATTTAGTTGATGAAATTCCTTTTGTTTGAACTCAGTAAACCATCTTACGTAGATTCCTAAATAGATAGTAGAGAAGATTCAAAGTTTTATTACCATTAAAATGCATTAAGAGCCTAATGTGATAGTGTTACACCCTAGTGAATCTTCCCTCACATGTGAATTACCTTTGGATGACCTCCATTAACAGTTTGCTATGGTGATCTTGTAAATAACTCCTTGGAAAAGATGAACCATACTCTTTCATGTTTTTTGGCTTGAGAAAGTCTTGGAAAGAAACCAAATCAAAACCCATTCCTTTAAACCATTCATCTCTAATAAAAGAGACCTCAGTGGCCTCAACTATTTATTGAGTTGATACTGGAAAATTTAGACTTCCCGCCTTTTTTTGCACACCATCAAAACCCTTAGAAAAATTTGTTGTCAACTGCAAATGATATCCCCAAATTATTTCACAGAATCTCATACACCCTACTTGTTCAAATTCCATCCTGATGGATGGATATGCATTGATGGATATGATTTCCTATGGTTCAAAATGCACAATGGCTTCCCCTTTGTTTTTCTTCCCTCTAGTGTTGACATAATTTCACTTTTTTAGCAATGAATTGGGTAAGGTTATCAACAACTTTTTTAGGCAACAATGGAGATGTTCTGGTTTTCAAACATTTTGACAATGTTTTAAGATACAACCCAACAATTATAGAAATACTCACAACTACATACTTTCTTAGGAAAACCGTATAGAACTAATAATTTTTGTAACTTCTAGAAATAAATTAAACTAGAGACAGTTGTAGTGCACAAGCCATAAACTCGGCGCATAGGAAAATTGACTTTTAAAACACCTTTGGGCATAAATTTTGAGAAAAAATATTTGTTACAGTCTTTAGACCAAGTAAATAATTTCATGCAAGAGCTTACACAATGAAAAAAAGGAAAATTGACAACTAGAAAAATGGGATATGACACACTGTGTGCAAACACAGCGAATTACAGAAAATCAATGATGGAAATTTTATCTTATTTGCAAGCTCTAAATGGTTTATTCTAGCTTCTAATGTAATTTCAAAATTCTTTCAAGACTACAGGATGAATATTAAATTGAATTTTCACCTGTGAGGGAATTTTGATCATCGACATGCAAGGAATTGAACATTGTGTGGACTTGCAGCGCCCCTACCTCTGTTTCGCAGTGAATTAAACGAGCCACTTGAGCTATATGTTGCAAATGATGAAGCGATGAGTGATGAGGGATAAAGAGGCAAGTTAAAAGGATCACCCAACATGGTCTAGAGAGGGATTGAACGTGTTGATCATGATTTGGAAGTAACATCATGAATGTGAAGTTCATTTGATATTGCAACATATTTGGAAAAGACATGATTTTCCTTCTGACTATTATCCCTTGTTGAGCTCATAAATTTTCCTTTTGAAGTGACATCTCAACTGAAATCAAAGAGCCTCCAAATTTGTGTCAAGACCATTTCATGATTCCATTTGATGTATACATAACCTCTAGACTTAGGTGACCTACTTATAATGACATAGGATGGCGACTAACTCATAATAAGAAAGGATTTGGAAAACATGATTTTTTGTAAACTTGCCAAGGTTACCAAAGACTTGCTATGATTACTCTTTTGTAAGGAAAACACGTGACTTTAGACATTAGACTTTTAGAAATATAGACACCTTTACATGATGCCTAATCTAACCCTAGATCTAGTTTAACAATAATAGTTAAGTCATCATGACTAATTTTTACAAATTTGATCTTAGATACATATCAAGACTAGCATAACCAACATTCCTAGACATAGGACCTTAATATAGGCTCCACTGGAGATGGCATCCTCCCTGTGAGGCTATAAGAACACTGTATACTAGTAGCCTTATCCATTGGGTTGTTCCCAATCCTGCAACATACTCTGCCGTGATTTTCAACTGAAGCAAAATGCAAACTGAAATTACTTCCCATGGCTAAAGCTAGGAGTGGAAACAAAACTGATAACCTAAAACTGTACACTACAGGTTGCAATCTAAAAACTAATTGACACAGCTGCTTGAAAAACTAAAAATAAAACTAATACAAGTACTTGACCAGCAAGCGTATTAATCATGTCATTTCCTACTTTAATTTGTTGAAGACACCCATACAATCATGTGAAATTATCCTTCCAATGTATCCAATCAAGCAAATGGCTACTTTATTGCACTTTTCTTTCATTCTGCTTAGACAGAAATAAAAAGATGAGAGATGGCCCATAACATGAAATCTAAACCCAAATTCAAAATTTCTCCATTCTGAGAAGGTAAATCCATTGATAAATTCCAAGAATACTACACATTCCTCATTCTCTAGTTTTTGCAACAGATTGGCCATATGATCTTCAAGGAGTGTTACCTTTTCTTCATGAGAAAAAGGAAATAATTATTCTTCATTTTTTAATGTTTTAGGTTCTATGTAATAAATTTTATGATTATGTTAACTATGAAGCCAAATTTATGAATAATGAATAGTCTTACCTATGTCTTCTCTATTCTCATTATGAAACCCACAACCATCATCTAAAGAAAAGACAACATTTTTCTTGGTAAAATTTCCATTCATAACATTCACAAAGGAAAGCTTTGAATTCTCATTAAAAAATTCAAATGGAAAAGCTCCAGTATGTGTCTGAGGAATTTCTGAAAATGGCCCTTCATAGGCTTCAAAAGGAAAATCATTTTGATTTGCAAATAAAACAAGAAAATCAACGTCTTTCTCATTACTTTTATCAAGCTCTATTAGTTATTCAATGTTCTATTAAACAAATAAATTAGGAAAAAATTGAACTGATTCAACATTTGATAAACCATTGATATCCCTCTCTACGTTCTTTAGAACTTCTAAAGACTATGAATTTTCCTTTTCATTCCCAGGGGTAAGAATATGAATCTGAATATTATGGCCTTGCTTTATTTAATTTTCTACCAAGGAAGAAACAATTGTTCACTAGAAATTCTTTTGATTATCATGATAGCTAACATGTACATCTTCTTCCTCATTAAAGGGTTCTCATGAAAGGCCTCTATAATCTCGTCATCCATAAATTGATCATTTTCATAAAAAAATTCCAAATGCTCAGTAAAATTGTCAAAATGTGTGCAACAGTCTTTGACCAGCAACAAGGAAGGATGACATTCTTTATACCTCTCATAGAATTTTGCATCAAAAGTATCTAAGAAAATACAAACAATCATTTGGAAAACTTTCATACCATGATTGTGAATTTCCCTCCAAGGATACCATGAACATATTCATGAGACAATATTCATGAAAATCAACCTTAAGTCTACGTACATGTAGAGCAGCATCATCTCTTACCTGATCTATAAATTTTGGCAAATAATTCTGCTAATCTACAAAATGCATGCAATTTGCAAATCCTGAAATATGAATGTGATGCATAGGGGCATACCTTGCAGATCTACGATCCATATTGAACCAATAGAGTTACTAGTGAAATCATGATTTTTGACTCATGATTCCAATTGAGTCTTTAGATCAGGTTTAAAACTGATTGGAGTCACTAGGTGAATGGTTTAGCCTTCATATGTGTTTGACTGTTGTCCACCATGAGAAATCAAATATGAAACTTTGATGATATTTCTGAGAGAAGATAAAACCTTTCATTCCCCAGTATAGTCTCTAGAAGGTTAGCACTCTGTGATTTCCCTAGGATGAAAAAATGAATTCTAGAGGTAACCACAAAGCAATTTTGGCTAGAATCTAGCCCTTCTAACCTGGAGAGGGCTCTCTCACTTCGGTTACTCAACAAATATGATATTATCCTAGGTAATAATCTCAACAAGGTTTGATTTTTTTTAAAGGTATGTTGATAACAAAAGGGGAAAATCCATTGGGCATAAAGTCATGTTAAATCATATTTTGTCCAGTGAGATGATGGAAAAATAGAGGGTTACTCCACAGGGGAAAGGTAGGAATATTTGGTGGTGGATTTTGTAGAAATTATACAACAAGCATGTATATATTGGATTCACCCAATCTAAAAATGTACTAAAGTTAAATATTGAATCACTTCTACAAATATGTTGCAGAATTAAAAAGCACAATTCCTAATCACGTAAAGTAAAGAAGAATCAAATCACACACAACACAGATAATTTCCTGGGGAAAGCTTGTTGCTCAAAACCACACTATCTTCTATTGTATATTCAACATGGATAATGAAACAAATACAATTTCTACTCTTCTCACAAGAGTCTCCAACAGTCAGCTATCTGTCTCACATTGTCCTCACAGAAAACTGACCAATACTTAGCCAATTTCTAGCCTCCTGACCGCTTGTCTTCTATGCGAGGTCCCTGATGTATTATATCCCTAAAAGATAGGAATTATGGCCTTCCTTGATTGCACAAGTATCATGGGCACTCAAATGGGTGTTTAGTTGCATGTGTGCAACCTAATAATCCTACAACTGATAGTCAACTTCCCTTTCACCTAGATCTCAATTGGGTCTCCACAGGATCTAACATGCATGAAGCTAATAATAGTAAATCCTCAGTTGCATGTGAGATCACTAATTGTGAATTAATTAATATTTAATTCACTTGATCTTCCACTAGTGTATCTTCAGTTATAACTAGCACAATTGAGTTTAACTCACTTAACTGAATTAAACTAATTACAACATGCATTAACTAATGCACCACTACACTTCGAACTTTGTTACAACTAGAATTACTCTGCATGCCTCACCAACTACCTTTAACTCGAAATCCACTAGCTAACTAAGCTTATCACACTCGGTTAACTCTTATAAGTTATTTTTAGATTTATATTATAGGTTATTGTTCATTTCTAATTAAGGGATAATTAAAAATAGACATGCACCAAAAATAGCACTGTGGGTCCCACCCTTGTGTAGGTGCTTAATGCACTAGGCGTGGCTGCTGAAATTTTCTTGTTGAATCTCAACAGATTTAGATCAAATTTATGTAGGAGGTGAATGTATAAACGGTGAAAAGCAAACACATTAGAGCATGAAACCATGGATGAATTCTAAAGCGATGCTTTAAGATGAAAACATCGATAACTTTGCACAGTAAAACTAAGCATCATTAAAGATGAATTCTAAATCAAACATTTGGCTTTTTCCAAGCAAGAATATGCACATTAAAGAGATTTAAACAAACATATAACTTACAAGATCAAAATATCACAAAACACCAATTTTTTGACACAGTAATCCCTACAAATCACCTTTTATTTCATTAATTCACTAGCAAAGAGTTTCAAAAAATACAGTGCACAAAAGTTTGTATTCTCTAATATCAACCAAAAAAACCACTTACAATACTATTGGTATATTTATACATCATCAAATATTTGATATCCTACCCTAGGTGGTCGAATTCATTGACCAAAAGCAACTTTTAATTAGATAAATCCAAAAACTAGTGCATATACTGAAAAATAGTAACAATTTTCCTTACAACCAATCCAAGCCTATAACATTACTGACTTGGAATATTGATCAATGAACATTAAACACAGCCCCTAAGATAATTTTCCACCTATATATATGATCTAAAACACTTATAAAAGTCAAAAATTAGAAATTTGAACTGAGAAGAGCTGACTGTTCAGACTGGTAGTGCATTAGAAAGTTTCACAACTAAAAAAAGTGGCTTCCATGCTCTATATGGTTGTAGCCCCTAGCTGTCAAAATTAAACAAATGTGTATTCTTCAAATAATCATATGATGGTGCTGAACCTCCTAAAAAATATTCAAAACACCTGCAGATATCCCTTTGAATTGTTCCCCACTTTCAAATTGCATTGTCTATTTTTGCAGCCCCTCCAAAAACTTAAAACATGGTGACTTTTCCTTAATGTGAAATTTTGGAAACATCAAAATGGATGTTTTAACCTTCATATAATTCCCTCATAACAAAAAAACTTCCAACTTCGCTATCCCACAATTATAAAAATTTATATATGAAAAGCGCAACAAGCCTCTTGCAACGTTTTTGCAATTTTCATCAAAATTTACCCTTTGTGATCTCTTGAGCCAAAAAAAGAGTTTTAGAGCTAGGTTGAGGTTTTTTTATGGAGATTCACCTTTGCAATAGGCTCTGCAAGTAAGTCCAATGTACCTCTCTTCCTCTTCCTTCCAGCTTCTTTGACTTCAGTAAGCTTCTTCTTCACTAACCTAAGTCTTCTTTTTAGGACCAAGTTTTGTACATATAAATTTTTCACTTGCCTATGCAGAGTAAAATCCCACTTCAGTTTATACTTAGACCTCTCAAGGACTAGCATAAAAGCCTCTACCTCTTTAAACAAGTTCAACTTATCCCTCTGATCTTTCTCTGCAAGTTGGTCTACTTGATGTTTTATTCCTTCAAGTTATTCCAATAGCTTCACGAATTCCTTATGCTCATCAAAAACCATACGCTGAATAGTCTCCTTTTCTTGCATATGTACCTTAGTAGTGGACCTAGTTTTAGGTCTCCTTAAATACTCAACTATCTCTTTCAGTTCTTCAACATCAATGACCATTTTACCTTTGCCTTTGGCAACATGTGCCAATTTTTCCTTTAATGGCTCTTCTCTTCTAGGTTGCATAGTTTCTTGAGAAACTTCATGCCTAAGCTCCCTATTCTCTTGATGCAAGTAAGATATTGTCACATGGGCCTTGTCCAACTAATCTTGTAACTCCCTAATTTTTTGTTCCTTTTCATTAATTTCCATTTTTTTTTATGTGCTCTCTGATTCCATAACTTGAATAGGTGATGATGGAGGAACCACATGTAATATCTTGGTTGGATCTCTTGTTCTCAGCACCCTTACCACCTTTTCTACCTTAGCGGAAGATTGTAGCTTCTTAGTACTTTTCTTACCAACCAATTTATTTTTCGTCAAAGGTTTCTTGACTGAGCTTGTTGTTCTAGGTGAAGCTTCCTCAACCACAAATGAAGGAGTGTTTTTATTAGTCTTTTGATTGTTTGAAGTCTATGCTGCCCAACCTAAAGAAACCAAGAACTCATCCAATTTCTTATCCTTCTTCTCAAGCTCCTTCATTACCATCAATTTAGTTAGTAAAAAATGAAATAAACTACCTCAAATTGACTTCCTTTTGTTTGAACTTGGTCAACCATCATAGACTCCTAAGAAGATAATAGGAAATATTCAAATTTTCCTTGCCAGTAAAATGAATTAAGAGCCTAACGTGATAGTGATACACCCTACTGAATCTACCCTCACATGTGAAGTACCTTTGGATGACCTTTAACAGTTTTATATGATGATCTTGTAAATAAATCCTTGGAACAGATGAACCATACTATTTCATGTGTTTTGGCTTGATAAAGTCCTTGAAAGAAACCAAATTAAACTCCATTCCTTTGAACCATTCCTCTCCACTAAAAGGGATCTTAGTGGCCTCAATTATTGATTGAGTTGAGACTGGAAAAGTTAGACTTCCCACCTTTGCTTGCACACCATCAAAACCCTTAGAAAACCTATTTGTCAACTACAAATGATATCCCTAAATTCTTTCACACAATATCATACACCCTACTTGTTCAAAATCTATCCTTATGGCTAGATCTGCATTGAAAGTTGTGATGTCATGTGGTTTAAAACGTACAATGGATCCCCCTTTGTGTTTTTTTTCCTTTGGTGTTGAAATAGTTTCAATTTCGCAGCAATGAATTAGATAAGGTTATGAAAAATGTGTTTAGGAAACTATGGAGGTGTTCTTGTTTTCAAACCATGTGACAATGTTTTAAGATACAACCCAACAATTACACCAAGACTCACAGCTGCAGACTTTCTTAGGAAAACATTTTGTTCATTGAATCCTCAAGCCAAGCTCTATATCCAAGCTTCATAGTGAAATATGTCGTATGTGGTTTTTTTACCAACTAATCACATATGGAATATTATTTCTAATATACACGTGATTCTCGACCATGAAATTGACAAAAATTTCCCATTCCACCACTCCCAACACAGATAATCTCAATGATGTAGTAGACTTCCAACCTCTAATTTTAGGGTCGTGGGCCTTAACATCCACTAAGAATGTGGTATTTAATCGACCAAGAGCATCCCACACAATATATAATAATTAATTTTTAGTTTAAATTATAATTAATTCCTAATAATAATTCATTTTAGTTTAAATTGTTGTTATTATTATTATTATTATTATAAATTGTGTATAATTGTGTATATGTCCTAATATCACCCTTTTTTTTATCTTCAAACATTTGAAATTTTAAAGATATAATAACAATTATAAAATATAGATTAAAATTAATAATTAATAAATTATATATATATATATATAGATTTTTTTGGGAAATTATATCAAAACTAATAAATAAAATTAAAAAATTGGTAAGTTATATATATATATATATATATATATGGGAAATTATATCAAAACTAATAAATAAAATTAAAAAATTGGTAAGTAAATAAAATTAAATTTCTTTATTTTTGGTTAATGAAATGTCTATTGAAAATCCACCCTCTTAGTATTATTAGCAAGTAATAATTTTATATGTCATAATTTTCTTTAAACAATAATGATGAGCAAGTTTGCATTTGTTGATAATGTTGTTTATAATAATTGTTTCCACAATACATTTTTCCAATTTAGGACCAAGTTGGTAGGAAGAAATTAAATATAGAAGAGTGTTTGGAAGCTTTAAGTTTTGTTGGCCTCACATTAACTAGTATGGTCACAATTCTTCTCCTTTACATTGTTGATAGTGGTTTTTTGGGCAAAATGTCATTACAATTATCCCAAGCAACTCAGAATGCTCAAATATTTCTGCACCAAGATGGATATGGATGTAACTACCAGCAAAATTAAAATCATGATAATTAAATCCAAAATATCATGATACTTTCATTTATGACAGTAGCTCCTTGGAGGAAGTTCCTTCATACATATATCTAAGAATCAACATCCTTCATAAGCTAATTAAAATTATAATATTGTGAAAAGAATAGATGGAGGTTGGAATTATTAATGTGCGCTTGAAACAATTGCAAATTCAAGGATGCTTGGGTTTTGGACTAAAAAAAACTCCTCTTTAAGACTATAGTCATTTATGTTAGTTTATATAGAAGTGAGGTTTGGGGTTGCAGTATATCCAAAAATTTATGGAGGGAGGCTAAATAGATCCAAATTCATTTTATAACTTACAACCTTAAGATTAAAGGAAATATGAAGTAAGTCTTTCTCCCATTGAAATAATTTCTATCACTAGGTGTCTTTTGTATAAAAAGAAGTTATACAACATGGACACCAAGAGATTTTCTAAAGTTGCTCCCAACTCTAGTTAAAATCCCATCTAGTGTTGGTTGGACTATTAGGGAATAAAGAAGGAAAACATCCTCCATGAATAATATTAAAAATCTTATTATTTCCAAATTTAAAGAGAATTAGTAGGGAAATTTGAAGATAGAGAGAAAAAAAAACTACAATAGACAATAATGAAACTCGACATTTATAGTGAAATTGAGGGTTGGACAATTCTCAAAAAACCATGGAATGAAAAAACTTGTTACATATACAATCCTAAGAAGATTATCACTTCTTTCAAAACATAAAAATAAAATGTTAAATTATTATGATTAATCTCTACTTTCTTCAAATGTGATAAACCATATAAGTAATCATGAAAAATAATCATCATTATGATAAGAAAAAATATATATTATTAACATACTTTAAAAAACAAATATCAAAATTAATAATTAACACAAAAAAATTAATATTGCTATTAATGCATTTATTTTTTAACTTTTTAAAATTTCAATTCAATTTGAAAATTTTAGATCTTCATCCCTTTTAGACATACAACTAAGATCCTCCTATGTCAAAACCTTTAATAACATAACCTTATAATTTTATAATCAAAACTCCTATCATTTAAATTAAATAAACTTTAACTAATATTAACATTTATATTAAATCCAAATCTTTAAAATTGTCTTACTAAGAAACATTTCATTAAATTTGTGAAATTTTTTTATCTCATGAATCAAATTATTAGTTTTGTTGCACTAAATAACACCAATAGTGTGATTTGAAATATTAAATTTTAGATTAAAAAAATTTATTTATCATTTTATCTTATTTAATCATCTCAGATTAAACTATTTTTGAATCTTTGCAAACTTATTAATCAAATTATCATATTATTGCATTGAAAAACACCAACCGTATGATTTTAAAATAGTTCCCATTAATTAGATGACTTAGGTTCAATTCTGACTCCATCAATGAGAAGCCCATCTTTCCAATAACCAGCTTCCACTTCTTTCATACAAAATTCAATATAAGAAGAGTCTTCATCATTATTTTCTACAGCTGCCACTGTGAATTCCCTTGGAACCACTTCCATCCATCCACCAATACCTATATTATGTTGTTTTTGTCCAATTGATCTTGTAACTCCCTAATTTTCCGGTCCTTTCCATTAATTTCCACTTCTCTTTGTGTGCTCTCTGATTCCATAACTTGAATAGGTGATGATGGACGAACCACAGGTAATCTCTTGGTTGCATCTATTTTTCTTGTGATCAGAGGCTCAATATTAAGCTCAAAACGAAAGTGCTCAGAAATAATCCAAACTAGAATGACAGTGAAGAGCTCGTCTCCAGGAATCTGGCGCAATTCATTTCATCAAAAACTGATTATGGATGAGGAAGTTATGGCCTATTGTTCGTTTTCCTAAACAACTAAAAAAATTGCATGACATGTTGATGACATGGCAACCCAATCAGCACTCTAGGTATATTCAGGGAATATTCTCCAGTATTATCCCAATGACATTGTTACAAGTGTCACAACAGGATTCGTGAGTGAACTTTGGAGGTGATTTTTTTTTACATTTTATCCTAAGGTTGAAGGAGAATTTTTTTAGTTTGGAATAGTCCAACTAGAGTTGGACATGTGGTGCAGCCAGGGGCTGCCACATGACCCCTCTGGTGGACCCATCCAAACCTTGGAGGAACTGGTTGAAACTCTGAATTTTTTATTAAACCAAAGCTCTGTTATACTTAGCATATATATATTTTGGTCTTTCGGGCTGAATAATGGGGAAAATTTTAAGTATGAAAACTTATCTTAAAGATTAGAAACCTTGGCGAATCTTACTAATCCATAATATGAAAACTATAAATGATTAGTGATATTGTAGTAAAAATATTAAAATTTATAGTGATTTTATATATTCTCTATATAATTTTGGTGATTTTTAAGGTAAAATAATTTTTTCTTATAAAATTTAGGGTGAATCACTTTTAGGAAAAAATGGGAATTGATGAATCTCTTTTTTGGAAAAAACATGGAAAATTAGCCCATCTACAAATATTAGCCCCTAAAATTTCCCCTGCTGAATATATATTATAACCAAAGTTCTGAGCCATTAGACAGGCACATATTAATGGGGCAAATATATATCTTAACCCAAATTTTAAACTATGGGTTGGACGAACACACGGTGGATCAAAATTATGGTCCGGGGATCGGGGTCGAACCCACGACCTACCCCGCACAGTTCCAACGACTTACTGCCTACTTTATCTGATGGGTCTTAACCCTATACGGTTGCAACCACCATTTGAAGTTTGTTAGATCTGATGGCGGGGGTTTGGAGGGGGGCATCACCCTCCCATTTGGCTATGATGTAGAGACCATGGCTATGATGTAGAGACCGTGAGTAGAGCCAAATCCAATGGGCGGATTATTAACTCCTTAATCCATGTTTATTTCAACTAAGTCGTGGATTTACACTAATTAAAACTAGTTTATGAAATGTGTTTAAGATGCGCTTATAACAGTTAAGTGTGGTATTAGCTGTTAATTAATCCAATTTCTAATTAGCGGAGGAGCTAGCAGAGCCACCTATTTCGGCGGAACCACCAAATTGGCGGTGTTATCTAGAGTCTTCTCTAAATTTGGAGGATATATTGTAGGAAAATTTGTTTTGACCATAACTGGAGCATTTTTCGACCAATTTTGGCTCAGGAAGAGTCATTCTTGGTAGATGTTGATGTTTTGGACACATTAGAGTAGGTTGCAGAGGCAATAGGAGACTATAAACAACAATTTTTTTCCCAATTGAGCTAATACAAGGGCCCATGCCATGTAAGTTGGACCAAGGAGATGTAGCCTAGGAGGGGTGAACTCCTTCATCAAAACAAAGTGTTAATGGATCAATTGTGATGGTTTGTTGTGTGTTTGTTTTCTGTTGTTCAAAATTTAGTTTAAATTCTTTTATGTTTAAGTATTCAACTTAATCTCCACACATTTACTTATTAATTAATCATAAACACTTCAATAAGACCATGTACAAGAAGAAAAGATCAACACTTTTAATATAAATCTGAAGATGAAATTAGCACAACAAAACTAACGTTCAAATTTAGATCAAGATGGTATTAAAGGAAAGGTTATTTTCTTGTTTTTCTTGAGTTTTGTGCAAGAAGGGTTTTAATAGTTGCAATTTTGTGATGCTTACAAGGTTGAAGTTGCAGAGAGGAGAAGGGAAAATATTGGTTGCTAGTCTTGAGGTTAGGACCAAAAGAAGGAGAGATACAAGAGCATCATCTCCAACTAAAATTTGATTTCCAGATGCACTTCAAGCACCTCAAGTTTTATCTCCAAAAGCTGAGATTGAGGAGGTACAAACTGCACAAGAAGTTGATTTGATTGAAGAAGTACAAGCATCAGAACCTGATCTTGAATTCATAGCCATCATGTCAGGTGTTGGAGAGACTCAAGGTCATTCAGAAGAGGATGATGTCAAGAGAGACTTCAATGACATAAAGAGGATGATTAAAATTATGTTTGAGGCATTTACTGTTGGGATGGCAGGGGAAGGTTCTAAGCCTCCACATGGAGAAGGAACTTCAAATGATAAGAAGGATGAAGAGAAGAGTTCAAAGGGAAATGGAGGAAAGCCTCCTCCATCTCCACCATCCTCATCCTCATCATCTTCATCAAAATCGTCTTCCACTTCCACCACAAAAACCACCCATACTCATTCAAAAACCCCAAAATGAAAAACTCCATTACTCAAATTGGACATTAAGTTTGAAATTCCCATGTACAATGGTGAGGTAAATGCAGAGAAGTTGGAAAATTGGATCCGTCAATTGGAGATTTATTGCAGAATTTAGAACCTACAAGAAGACGACATAAATATCTAGTTAGCTTAATTAAGGCTAGAAGGAGAAGCACTAGTCTGGTGGGAAGCAAAGACTCAACAGGAAATTTGAATCCATGGTAACATATCCATTTATTGGGTTGAGTTTATTTATTCAATTAAAAGACATTTTTATCCTTTAGATTATATGAAAAAAGCAATTATGATTTGGAAAAACTTTAGACAACTCAAGGGTCAATCATTTCAAGAATATACCCAAGATTTTAGGAAAAGGGCTTTGTTGTTAGGAATAAACTTGAATTCCCAAGACACGCTGTTGAAATACATTGGTGGTTTACATTCCTGTTTGAAACATATTATCCTTATGTTTAACCCAATAAATTTAGATGAATTTTGTGAGCAAGCCACGCATCTTGAAGCAAGGGGAAAGAACATTCAGGAAGAGGGTAGTAAGAAGAAGTCATTCAAGGGTAAGGGAAAAGAGAAGGGAGGAAAATGGAAGGGAAAGAAGAATAAGTGTTAAGAAAGAAGTGGAGAAAACTACATGCAAAAATTATTCCAAAGAAGGGCATGATGAAGCCCACTGTTGGAAATTACATCCCAAACTAAGGCCTAAGAAACCAAACAACAAGGGGAAACGAAAGATGACTTTCACCACACAACATGACCTTGGATATGATTCCGGTGATGAGACCAAGAATGTAGCCATGTTCAAAAAGGGAAAAGAAGCCATAGCAATCACTAGTTCCTCAAATTGTCACAGCAACACTCCAAATGAAGAAACAATGATAGAATTGTTCCATGTAAGGGTGATTTCAAATCATACAAAGATCAATGCATTGTTTGATAGTGGGTCACAAGCAAACTTGATTTCAGAAGACTTGGTCAAAAATATCAACCTTGAAATTGTACCACATCATAGGCCATATCCTTTGGGTTGGATATTCAAGAATTCCAATTTACAAGTTACAGGGAAATGCATATTCCGATTTTCCATTACTGGAAACTTTGTTGATGAAGTTGAGTTAGATGTGGTTCCACTTGACATTTCAGGAATTATCTTGGGAATTCCATATTTGTATGATAGGAAAGTGATATTTTATCACCATGAGAACAAAAATCATTTTCTCAAGGATGGGGTGGAGTATATAGTGAGAGCTCATCGCAAAAAGTTGAATATTTCTTTAGTTAATGCAGGACAGATGAAGAGACTAGTTAATGCAAGTAAAAAAAAAATTCTTCTCGTGATCAAGAAAAAGGATGATTTTGAATATGAATCTTTTAAAGGATGTGATGACAAATTAAAATCTGATTTTTTTGATGTGGTAATTCAGCATGGCGAGATTTTTCAAGAACCAAGTGGGTTACCTCCCAAGAGGGGAATTCAGCATGAGATTCAGCTGCAGCAAGATGGTCCACTTCCACACATTGGCATGTATTGCATGTCAATCATGGAGAGTTTGGAAATCAAGAAGAAAATACAAGAATTTCTAAACAAAGTTATCATACACCCATCTACTTCACCATGTGGTTCACCGATTGTTTGGTTACCAAAGAAGGATGGGACTTGGCGCATGTTTGTGGATTTTCGTGCACGAATAAAATCACAGTAAAGAATCACTATCCACTCCCACGAATTGATGATTTGCTTGATTAGTTAAGGTATGAAAATTATTTCACTAAGCTATACTTACAAAGTGGTTACATCAAGTTAGAATAGCTGAAGAGGACATTTGGAAAATTACATTTAAAACTAGACAAGGATTGTTTGAGTGGCTAGTTATGTCATTCGGTCTAACCAATGCTCCAGCTACTTTCATGAGAGTTATGAATGATGTTTTAAGAATATTTCTAAATGAATTCATAATTTTTTACTAAGATTATATTTTGATATTCATAAAATCAAGAGATGAACATGTCATGCATGTGAACAAGGTACTTGATGTCTTGAAAAAAGAGCAGTTATTTTTAAAGATGTCAAAGTGTGAGTTTGACAAGACTTCTTTAGTGTATTTGGGACACATTTTTGGAGGAGGTGAGCTAAAGATATACCCTTCCAAGTTTGATGCCATTGTAAGTTTGCCCAAGCCCAATACAGTTACAGATGTAAGAATCTTTCTTGGGGCAGCACAATATTGGAGGAAATTAATTACTAATTTTTCTTCTATTGCAGCTCTGTTACATGCATTGAAAGGTGTCAAGAAATTCTTCCATTGGGGAGATATGAAACAAAAATAATTTTATGCTTTAAAACAAAATATCAATTCAGCACCGGTATTGGCTCTTCCAGATCGTAGACAGCCATTTGAGATCCAAACAGATGCTAGTGATTACGCCATGGGAGCATTTCTTGTAGGTTTTAACCCTATATAGAAATTATCTACGAACGAATCTTTAAAATAGAAAATAAACAACAGAGAGAGCATAAAACATAAAACAGATAAACACAAAGATTTTCCCCTGGATCCCAAATCATGACGACCAACTTGATTTTCATTATATTCCTTTTAGTGTGACAACACATATATATACATACCAAAGCATACATAAACCCCAATCCATTAACCCTGGATTAAAACATAACCGTAGTTCCCTTGACCGGATCTACAAAATACCAGGGGCTGAAAACCATCATGCCCTAAAACCATGTGCAAACCCATGCACAAAACCATGGGTGGGTCCGCCCACCAGAAAATAAGGACCAAAAAAATTTTCCAGGGCGCTGCCCTGGACCCCGACAAGGGGGGCTATCGCCCCCCTTGTTACCCCCCCATGCATGACTAGTCATTAGCCCAGCTTTGCAACACCCATTGTTTCTCTACACCAAGAGAACTTCTGAGTGCTCACAGACTTTGCAATGCATCTGCAACATTCTTCAAAGTATCCACCTTTACCAGCAACACCCTTTTAGCTTCAACCATATATCTCACAAAGTGATATTGAACATCAATGTTCTTTGTCTTTGAATGATAAGCAGCGTTCTTAGCCAAGAAAATTTCACTTTGGCTATCACAGTCTATCCTTATAGCTTGCTGCACCAACCCCATACTTGAACACAATATCTGCAACCAAACTGCTTCCTTGCTTGCATAAGTGGCTGCCATGTATTCTGCCTATGTAGTTGAAAGAACCACTATAGACTGTATTTTACTCACCCAACTGACTGCACCTCCAAATATGCTAAACACATACCCAACTGTAGATCTTCTTTGGTCCAGATCTCCAACCCAGTCGGCATCAACAAAACCATGAATGTCCAACACTCTTTCCAATCCTGGTCTCCCCTGGTAGCGCAAGCCATAATCACTAGTGCCACGCAAATATCTGAAAACCTGCTTCACTGTTGTCCAATGCTCCTTCCCTAGGTTTGACATAAACCTACTCAATACTCCCACTGCATGTGAAATGTCTGGTCTAGTGCAGACCATTGCATACATCAGGCTACCCACTGCACTTGCATATGCAACACAGGACATATCCTCCTCTTCTTCTTGTGTCTTGGGACATTGTTCAGCAGACAGCTTTGTACCTACAAGAATCAAAACATTCACCAGTTTACTATCCTGCATATTGAGCCTCTGCAATATAGTCTCGACATACTTCCTCTGGTTTAACCAGAGCTTCCTTTTTTCCCGATCTCTCTTAATTTCCATGCCCAAAATATAGTTTGCAGCACCAATATCCTTCATGTTAAATTTGGAGAACAGCTGGGTCTTCAAATCTTGGATAATTTCTTTGTCATTTCCAATCAACAACATATCATCCACATACAAAAACAAATAAATAACACGGTCACCAATTAATTTAAAATAAACACAATGATCCTCCTTGCTTCTGGTGAAGCCAAGTCCCCGTATATATGTATCAAATTTCTGATACCACATCCTTGATGACTGTTTTAACCCATATATAGACTTCTTTAACCTGCATACCAGCTCTTTCTTCCCCTTCACCATAAATCCTTCAGGTTGTTTCATGTAGATCTCCTCTTCCAGATCCCCATGAAGAAATGTTGTCTTCACATCCATCTGTTCTACCTCAAAATCGAATGCAGCAGCAATAGATAAAAGTAATCTAATAGAAATTTGGAAATAGGAGAAAAAATATCACCAAAATCAATTCTCGGCACCTGGGAATAACCTTTTTCTACCAACCGATCTTTGTATTTCTCCACCTTGCCTTCTACATCCATCTCCTTCTTAAACACCCATTTGATCTCGATGGGCTTCCTTCCAGCAAGCAACTCCACCAGATCCCATGCCTCATTTTTATGCAAGGATGCCATTTCATCAACCATGGCCTCCTTCCAGAGTTTTCCATCCTCTGAATCTACTACCTCCCAGACAGTTCTGGGATCATCATCAGTTATAGTTAAAGCAAAATTTGAACAGAAAGCAAGTGGAATATACCTTTCTGGTTGTCTTCTTTCCCTAAATGATCTTCTAACAGCTGGATTTTGTGGCTCTTCCTCTTCTGAGTCTTCTTCTATTGTAGAGTCGGATTCATCCTCCTTTAGCTCAATCTCTATCTTCTCAGGTTCCTTTGGTAGGACTTCATGTTTAAAAATATATTTCACCTCTCTAAACACCACATCTCGGTTGTACACAACCTTCCTTGTTTTCGGGTTCTAAAGCTTGTAACCCTTTAAACCATCCTTATACCCAATAAATATGCACCGTCCAGATTTATTATCCAACTTGCTCCTTTTCTCCTTTGGAACATGTACAAATGCATCACATCCAAATACCCTCAGAGGTAAAAGAGTGGGTTTCTTACCAATCCATACCTCATGTGGATTCTTATCCTCCAACGCTGATGAAGGTGATCTATTAACCAAGTAACATGCAGTCTCCACTGCCTCTGCCCAGAATTCTTGTCCTAACCCGGTACCACTGAGCATGTTTCTTGCCTTTTCCATCAGCGTTCTGTTCATTATTTCTACAACTCCATTTTGTTGAGGTGTTTATGGAGTAGTATTTTGTTGTGCTATACCACACTCCTTACAGAACTCTTCAAATTCCTTCTTGCGGAACTCCCGACCATTATCTATCCTCAACACCTTTATCTTCTTCTCTGTCTGGTTTTCCACCAGAGCCTTAAATTCTTTAAATTTGTCAAAGACTTCAGATTTCTTCCTCAAGAAATATATCCATGTATTCCTTGAGAATTCATGTATGAATGAAACATAGTACACAGACTTTCCCAGTGATGGAACTGACACAGGTCCAAACACATCACTGTGCACAAGTTCTAATATCTTGTTTGCCCTCTTAGCACCAGAAGGAAAACTCACCCGATTCTGCTTCCCATATACACAATGTTCATAGAAATCAAAATCCAGAGAACAATTAGACATAACTTCTACCATAACATCTCTATGCAATATCTGAAGGCCCTTCTCTCCAATATGTCCAAGCCTTTGATGCCATAGCATGGTATTTTCTCCGGAGACGCTAGGATTTCATCACTTTGAAATTACAGAGGCATTCTTCCATCAATAATAGTGCTTCCCTAAGCTAGTATAGAGTTCCAATCACAGGAGCTATTGACATTAATACAGACTCCACAAACCATATACAGGTATCTTTCTCGAACACTATTTTACACCATCATCCATCTTGCTTACAGAAATCAGATTTTTGGCCAATGCAGGAATGTGCAGAACACCAGGAAGTGTTCTAATCCTTCCACCTTGCAGCTTCAGCTTGACATTTCCACGTACGATGATTCTGGCCTTCCTATCATCACCTAAGAATACATCACCGCCATCATATTTCTCATACTCACAGAACCACTCCCTATGGAGGGTGTAGTGAAAGGATGCACCCGAGTCAATCAACCATGACTCATGATCTACATGTGTATTTGAAGAAGAAGCCAAATACGCATCCCCACCTTCATCCAAGGTGGTTTTTTCCTCTTCAAAAGGAGCATCATCATATCCCTTTCCTTTCTCAGGAGCTTTAGATCTGTATTCCCTTTTGTAGTTCCCTTCCTTTCCGCATTTCCAGCTACAAAATTTTCAAGAGATTTAGATCTCCCTCTAGATTTAGATCTCCCACTCAAAACCTTATTCTTGTTTCTATTTTGAGACCTTCCTCATACATATAAGGCATATCCATTATGACCCTCCATATTTCTTCGTCTCATTTCCTCCGACAACAAGGCTGAGGCAATGTCATCAAAATTTAAGGTAGTTGTATTGCTACCTATTACAATAACCAGACTGTCCCATGAATCTGGTAAAGAACACAACAAATTGATGCACTTATCTTCATCTGAGATTTTAATATCAACATGTGACATCTGACTTACCACAATATTGAAGGCGTTCAGATTCTCTGTCACCGAGTCTCCATCCTTCATCCTCAGGTTATACAGTTTTTTCTGCAGGAACAATTTATTCACCTGAGACTTAAATTAGTACAAAGTCCCTAGCTTTTCCCACAAGCTTTTCATCGTAGCTTCCCCAGATACATTCAACAATATTGAATCTGAGACACGCAACCGTATTGTGCTCTTTACCTTCTGATCCAGCTTCTTCTAGTCTTCATCTAACATTTCCGTTGGTTTAGTACGCGGATCTACTACGATCCACTAATCTTTATCCACTAGCAGATCCTCCATCTTGATCTTCCACAACTCAAAACTCTGACCATTAAATTTCTCGATTTATATCTTCCCACCGCTCCCCATCTTCTTTCACCACAAGAATTGATCCCGCAGATCTCCCACTAGACAAGGTCTACCTCAGGCCCGAGCAAAAAACCACTCAACAGCAAAGGCGTCCCCTTGAAGCCAAAATTTCTTTGATACCAAATGTAGGTTTTAACCCTATACAGAAATTATCTATGAATGAATATTTAAAATAGAAAATAAACAATAGCGAGAACATAAAACATAAAACAGATAAACACAGAGATTTTCCCCTGGATCCCAAATCAGGACGACCAGCTTGATTTTTTATTATATTCCTTTTAGTGTTACAACACATATATATACATGCTGAAGCATACATAAATCCCAATCCATTAACCCTAGATTAGAACATAATCGTAGTTCCCTTGACTGGATCTACAAAATACCAGGGCAGCCATCATGCTAAAATCATGTACAGTATACAAACCATGGGCGGGTCCACCCACCGAAAAATAAGGACCAAAAAAACATTTCCGGGCGCTGCTGAACCTCAACGGGGGCTACCGCCCCCTATAACCCCGTACGCTACGCTCAGCGCAACATACGGGGGGGCTATCGCGCCCCCACACGTGACTAGTCGTGGAAAGAATATAACACAAACCCAACAGTTCTCATGCAGCATGATAAGCCCATTTCGTTTCATTTTGAAGTTTTTAATGGAGGTGTGACTAACTATCCCACCTATGACAAAGAGTTATATGCATTGGTACAAAGTGTAAATAAATGGAAGCACTATTTGATGGGGAAGGAGACTATTATCCATACCGACCATCAGCCATTGTAGTAATTACATTCACAATCAAAGTTGCAACAATCTAGACATTTCAAATGGATGGGATTTATACAACAATTTCATTTGGTTATCAGGTATAAAAAGAGAATCTATAATAAGTTAGCTGATATGCTCTCTAGGCCTATTGTAAATTCATCTATTATACTCAAGCACAATTCAGTTATGCATGAAAGTTACATTGAACAATATGCATATGATAGTGATTTTCAAGATGTGTATGAAAGCTTGAGTCAAGGAAACCAAATTGAAGAGTTAGATTATCATGTGCATAACAATTTTTTGTATCACATGGGCAAGTTATTTATTCCATAGGGAGAAAGAAACAGTATCATAAGGGAGGTACACACTTCATTGATTGTTGTACATTTCAGTGTAGGCAAGACGGTAGTGAATCTCCAAAGGTATTGTTATTGGCCACGCATGATTGATAGTGTATTTTGTTTCATTAGAGGATGTTCTTTGTGTGTAATAAGTAATCCTAGAAATAGGAAACTAGGATTATACACTCCACTTTTGGTACCTTCACGTCCTTGGGAGAGTATCTCAATGGATTTTGTAGGAGGTCTTCCAATGTCAAGGAAAGGTCATTATTACTTTTATGTAGTTGTAGATAGGTTCAGTAAAATGTGCCTTTTGATACCATGTAAAGAACAAATTAAAGCTAAACAAATAGCTCATGTTTGCTTTCAAAATGTATGGGCTCATTTTGGTCTTCCTACTTCTATTGTAAGTGATCAAGATTCTCGATTTGTTGGGAATTTTTGGTCAAAATTGTGCAACATGATGGACACTAAGTTGAAGAAGAGTACATCCTTTCATTCAAAAATAGATGGTCAGAAGGAGGTGGTTAACAGGAAAATCATTCATCTTCTTAGAGGTTATTGTAGCAAACATCCCAAGTTGTGGGATGAACAGTTGCATTACATTCATCATGCATACAATGGGGCAAAGCATTCTTCCACAAACACATTGCCATTTGAGGCATGTCTTGGGGACTTGCCAAGATCACCTTTGGACTTCATCTTTGAGAAATATGTCGCTATAGATGGTCATAGTGACATAGATGAGGCAAGGAAGTTCATTTAGAAAATTTAGATGGTACATCACACAGTGCAAGAACAAATTGAAAAGATTCAAAGCAGCTACAAGACAAGGCATGATAAACATCATGTTGATCACAAACTCTAGGTTGGAGATGAATTTTGGTTATATATTAGTAAAGAAATGCTTCAAGGGGAAGGTAAAAAGCCTAAACCAGTCCACTATGGTCCTTTTAAAATTCTGTAAAAGATTGGCAACAATGAATTTAAGCTATATTTTCCTCCTTATATGCTAATATATTCTATCGTTAATGTTGAGAATTTGATATTCTTTTAGCCTCCATTGATTGATGATCGAGGAGAGCATGTTCATCTGCCATCAATAGATGATTTCTCACCAGAATATCTTGATGAAATTCAGCAAGATCTCATATTTGACAGAAGAATTAGAACTTCGAGAAGACGGAATGTCGAATAACTTAGAGTGGGTCTCAAGGGACAAAATCCTTCCAATGCCAAATGGATGGAGATTGAAAGTGTGAGGGAGTTGTACCCTCACCTGTTGAACAATTTATAGTATATTTTGGGGTCCAAAATGCTTCTAGTGGGGAGGAATGATTAGAGGCTCAGTATTAATCTCAAAAATGAAAGTTCTCAGAAATGCTCCAAACTAGAATGATGGCAAAGCGCTCGTCGCCAAGAATCCGACGCAATTAGTTTCATCAAAACCTGACTCCGAATGAGGAAGTCATGACTTGTTTTCTATTTTCCTAAGTAGCTAAAACAATTGCATGACATGTTGATGACATGGCAACCCAATCAGCACTCTAGGTATATTCAAGGAATATTCTCTAGTTTTAGTCCAATGACACTATGACAAGTGTCACAACAGAATTCGTCAGTGAACTTTGGAGATGAAATTTTTTTACAGTTTATCCTAAGGTCGAAGGAGAATTTTTTTTAGTTTGGAATAGTCCAACCATATTTGGACACGTGGTGCAGCCAGGGGCCACCACGTCCCCCCTCTGATGGACCCATCCAAACCTTGAAGGAACTGGTCGAAACTCTGATTTTTTTATTAAACCAAAGCTCTGCTATACTTAGCATATATATATTTCGGTCTTTCGGGCTGAATATATATTATAACCAAAGTTCTAAACCATTGGACAAGCACATATTAATGGGGAGAATATATATCTTAACCCAAATTTTGAACTATGGGTTGGACGAACACACAGTGGAGCAAAATTATGGTCTGGGGTTTGGGGTCAAACCCACGACCTACCCCACACAATTCCAACGACTTACTGCCTATTCTATATGATGGGTCTTGACCCTATCTAGTTGCAACCACCATTTGAAGTTTGTTGGAACCGATTGTGAGGGTTTGGAGGGGGCCAACACCCTCCCATGTGACTATGATGTAGAGACCGTGGGCGGATCCGAATCCAACAGGCGGTGTATTAAATCCTTAATCCACGTTTATTTAAACTAAGTCGCACATTAACACGAATTAAAACCAGTTTATGAAATGTAGTTAAGGCGCAGTTAAGATTCGTTTATCACATTTAAGTGTGGTATTAACTATTAATTAGTCAAGTTGCTAATTAGCGGCGGAGTTGGCAGAGCCACCTATTTCGTCGAAACCACCATATTGACGGAGATATCTGGAGTCTTCTCCAGATTTGGAGATATTGTAGGAAAATTTGTTTTGACCATAACTGGAGCAATCTTCGACCAATTTTGGCTCAGGAAGAGTCATTCTTGGTAGATTTTGATGCTTTTGACACATTGGAGCAGGTTGAAAAGGAAATAGGAGATTGTAAACATAAATTTTTCACAATTGATCTAATACAAAGGCCCATGCCATGGAATCTAGACCAAGGAGATGTAGCCCAGGAGGGGTGAAATCCTTCATCAAAACAAAGTGTTAATGGATTAATTGGGATGGTTTTTTGTGTGTTTGTTTGTTTTTGTTCAGCATTTAGTTTCAATGCTTTTATGCTTAATTATTCAACTTAATATCCACACATTTACTTGTTAATGAATCATAAACACTTCAATAACCCCATGTACAAGAAGCAAAGATTAGCACTTTTAATATAAATCTGAAGATGAAATTAGCACAACAAAACTAACATTCAAATTCAGGTCATCTTGGCACCCTTACTACCTTTTCTACCTCAGGGGAAAATTGTAGCTTCTTATTACTTTTCTTACCAACCAATTTGTTTTTTGTCAAAGGTTTCTTGACTGAGCTTGTTGTTGCAGGTGAAGTTTCCTCAACCACAACTGAAGGAGTGTTTTTCTTGGTATTTTGATTATTTTAAGTTTGTGCTGACCAACCTTATGATACCAAAAACCCCTCCCATGTCCTCTCCTTCTTCTTAAACTCCTTCATTACCAGCAATTTAGTTAATGAAAAATGAAATAAACTAGCCTCAACTTGACTTCCTTTTGTTTGAATTTGGTAAGCTATCTTACATAGATTCCTAAAAATATAATAAAGAATATTCAAAGTTTTACCGCCATTAAAAATGCATTAAGAGCCTAATGAGATAGTGATACACCCTACTGAATCTTCCCTCACATGTGAAGTACCTTTGGATGACTTCCAACAGTTTGCTATGATGATCTTGTAAATAACTCCTTGGAACAGATGAACCATACTCTTTCATGTGTTTTGTCTTGAGAAAGTCTTGGAAATCAACCAAATCAAAATCTGTTCCTTTGAACCATTCCTCTCCAATAAAAGAGATCACAGTGGCCTCAACTATTGATTGAGCTGAGACTGGAAAAGTTAGACTTCCCGCCATTGCTTGCACACCAGCAAAACCCTTGGAAAATTATTTTGTCAACTACAAATGATATCCCTGAATTATTTCACGGAATCTCATACACCCTACTTGTTAAAACACCATCCTGATGGATAGACACGCATTGATGGTTGTGATTTCTTGTGGTTCAAAATGTACAATGGCTCCCCCTTTGTTTTTTTTTTCCTCTGGTGTTGACATAATTTCACTTTTGTAGCAATGAATTGGATAAGGTTATCAACAACTTGTTTAGGAAACAATGGAGGTGTTATGGTTTTCAAACCTTATGATAATGTTTTAAGATACAACCCAACAATTACAGAAATACTCACAACTACATACTTTCTCTAGAAAACCGTATAGAAATCGTAATTTTTGTAATTGTTGGAAAGAAATTAAACTAGAGACAGCCGCAACACACAAGCCACAAACTCAGTGCGGAGGAAAATTTACTTTTAAAACACCTTTGGGTGTAAATTTGGAGAAAAAAATATTTTTTACAGTCTTTATACCAAGGAAACAATTTCATGCAAGAGCTTACACAGTGAAAAAATGCAAATTGACAACTAGAAAAAGGGGATATTACCCACTGTGTGGAAACACAGCGAATTACAAAAATGAAATGATTGAAATTTTATCTTATTTTCAAGCTCTAAATGGTTTATTATAGCTTCTAAATGCAATTCCAAAAATATTTCAAGATTGAAGGATGAATATTAAACTAAATTTTCACCTGCGAGGGACTTTTGATCATCGACATGAAAGGAATTGAACATTGTGTGGACTTGCAGTGCCCCTGCCTCCATTTCGCAAAGACTGAAATGAACCACCTAAGCTATATGATGCAAATGATGAATTGTTGAGTGGTCAGGGATAAAGAGGCAGGTTCAAATGATTACTTGGCATGGTCTAGAGCGGGATTGAATGTGTTTATCATGATTTGGAAATAACATCATGAAAGTGCAGTGCATTTATAATATTGCAACGTATTTCGAAAATACAGGACTGTCCTTCTGACCGTTATCCCTTGTTGAACTCATAAATTGTCCTTTTGAAGTGACATCTCAACTGATATCAAAGAGCCTCCAAATTTGTGTCAAGATCATTTCATGATTCCCTTTGATGTAGACATAGCCTCTAGACTTAGGTGACCTACTTATAATAACATAGGATGGTGACTAACTCATAATAAGAAAGGACTTGTAAAACATGATTTTTTATACTCTTTCCAAGGTGACCAAAGACTTGCTATGATTACTCTTTTGTAAGGAAAACAACTAACTTTATAAATTGGACTCTTAGAAAAATAGATACCTTTACATTACACCCAATCTAAACCTAGATCTCGTTGAACAATAATAATTAGGTCATCATGACTAATATTTACAAATTTGACCTTAGATACATATCAAGACTAACATAACCAATATTCCTAGACATAGGACCCTAACATAGGCTCTAATGGGTTTGGCATCCTCCCTATGGGGTTCTAAGAATATTGTAGACTAGTAGCCTTATCCATTGGGTTGTTCCCAATCCTTCAACATGTTCTGCCATGATTTTCAACTAAATATAAATGCAAACTGAAATTCAAACTGAAGTTACTTCACATGGCTGAAGCTAGGAGTGGAAACCAAAATGACAACCTAAATTTGTACGCTGCAGGTTGCAATCTAAAAACTGACTGAAACAACTGCCTAAAAACTAAACATCAAACTAAGACAAGTGCTTTCCTAGCAAGCTTATTGATCATGTCATTTCCTACTTTAACCTATTGAAGATAGCCATACAATCATGTGAAATTATCCTTCCAATGTATCCAATCAAGCAAATGGCCTTGATTGCACTTTTCTTTCATTCTACTCAGAAAAAAATAAAAAACTGAGAGATGGCCCAACAACATGAAATTTGAGCCCAAATTCAAAATTTCTCCATTCTGAGAAGCTAAATCCACTGACTAATTCCGAGAATACTACACATTCCTCATCTCTAGTTTTTGCAGTAGATTGGCCATATGATCTTCAAGGAGTGTTACCTTTTCTTCATGAGAAAAAGGAAAGAGATATTTTTAAAGAGAGAATCCATACAGGTGAAATAGATTATAGAGAGAGGAATAACCTGTTTCTGAGTTTTTTTAATAACCCAACGCTTCAGACTGTCTAAGTGAGTCCATCATCAGGGGTAGACGTCAAAAGTTCTTTGAAAAGTTGAGGGAATAGGGCAAATGAATAGAGGAATAAATAGTGAATAATGAGGATTTCATAAAGGTCGGCTTTTGATGAGAGATAGTTATGAAATTATCTAAATAATTTATTTCATTTACGGATAATTTATTAAAATTAAGTTGTAATATGAAATAATTTGTAAATAGTTGACCTACTATTTTCTTTTTATTTAAAATAATTTAGTTAATGTATTTAAAATAGCCTATATAATTAAATAATCTATTAACTTATTTGTTTAATTTAGTTTAATTTGTTTATTATTAAATTATATTGTTATTTCTTTTATTACAATTTAAAAAATTAATAATTTTTATTTTTTTATTTTTATTTTTATTTTTTTAATTTGTTATATTTGTTTGTTTATTTATATACTTGTATTTGATTATAATTATATATTTAAATACTCTCTTTTTTTCTTTTTCTTTTTCTTTTTCTTTTTTTTTTGGGCTGTCATGTTGCATTTATAGCAGGTTTTATTTGTTTTAATGTCTTGAGAGGTTTTGATGTATTAAGGGTTTCCACATGTTACTAATAATAAGCCCATCATCACGATTTAAGTTGTTACATCTTTTCTCAATTTCTATAGCTTCTTTGATTTTTCTCTTTAGGTAATGGTCCTCTTTAGAGACAAGTTTGGCATCCTCCATTCGTATGTAATGTGAGGATGAGAAGGCATGCTCTGCTAAGGCGGATTTATCTGTTCTGTTATGAGATAAGTCAGCAGCATGTTCTTTTAGTCTAATGTTAAGGGATCTACCTGTTTCACCAATGTATTCTTTACCACAAGAGCAAGGTATTAATAAACTCCTTTTTGTAGCCTAGGGTTTATAGGTTCTTTAGCAGAGTCTACCATTTTTAAAATAGCATTAGGGGGAGTGAAGGCAATCTTAATGTTATGTATGTTAAGCATTCTAGAGATTTTATCATTTGTTCCTTTTATGTAAGGTAAAGAGATTTTAGGGATGTCAAAGGCTCTTTTTAAGTTATTTTTATTAAGGGTTTGGTGAATGGTTTTGTTGATGACATGTTTATTATATCCATTCTGTTGAAAGACATGGAAGAGATGGTTTATCTCATGTTCTAGGTGGTGGGAGTCTGAGATCTTGGATGCCATTGTTGTTAGGGTTTTGATGATGCCAATTTTCTGGTTCGGGTGGTGATGTGAGTCAGCATAAAGGTATCTATCTATGTGAGTCTTTTTTCTTTAAACCTCGGTGTTGAGTTTTCCATCTTTTTTTGTTAATAGGATGTCTAGGAAGGGTAATTGGTTGTCTTTTTCAATTTCAATGGTAAATTTGATGTGATTCGAGAGACTATTAATGTAGGCTAAGAAATCATGTAATTTTAATATCCCATGGGTCCATTTTGCAAAGATATCATCTAGATATCTTTTCCATTCTTCAAGGGTGAATGGAAAGGATTTGAGGGCCATTTGTTCAAAATGTTCCATGTATATGTTGGAAATAATAGGAGATAGAGGCGAGCCCATAGCAACCCCATGAGTTTGTTCATAAATCATTCCATTGAAGCTGAAGAAAGAAGATTTTACACATAACTTTAAGAGGTCTATTGTCTCATTATCAGTGATAGTTTTTAAAATGTTGATGGCTTCGTCTATAGATATCATAGTGTAAAGGGAGACAATGTCAAAACTTACCATGAGATCGTCGTTTTGCATGTCAAGTTTTTTGGTCCATTGAACAAAGGATGCATAGTCTTTGATATGTGATGAGGTGTTTCCGGCAAGGGGGCGAAGTTTTTTGGCAAGATATTGTGCGAGGAGGTAAGTAGGTGAGCCAATGGTGTTGACTATGGGTCTTAGGGCAATGCCTGCTTTATGAATCTTGGGAGCACCATATATTCTAGGGGTGATGGAGCTGGAAGGGGTGATTCTATTTTTTATGATGTTATCAAGAGAAGAGTCTTTTAATTTTTTGGTTACTTATTTGAGAATTTTAGTACTAGGATATTTTTCTAAAATTCTGTAGAAACCACTGTTGTTTAGGTGATCTTCCATTTTCTTAACATATTCAACCCTGTCCATTATTACAGTTGCATAGCCTTTATCTGATTTTAGGATTATTATATTTTTATTATTTTTTAGGTTTTTTAGAGCACGTTTTTCTTCTTTGGATAAGTTACAAGGAGGAGGCTTGGCCTTTTTAAGAATTTTAACAGTTTCTTGTCTTATCTCTTCGGCTTCGATGAGGTTAAGATCTCTTATGGAAATTTCTGTATTGCTAATTATATTGTCAATGGGAATTATATTGGGGGTGATGGCAAAGTTTAGACCTTTATGGAGAAGGGACAAAGAAACTTGGTCTAGGTTAACGTTGGACAAGTTTATTACGGTGGGATTATTAAATCCCTTATTGGTCGGGTTGCTGAGGGATGGGTTAATGTTATCGATGTGCAAGTTACCATGAGGGGGAGAGATAGGTAAGTCTGAGGTTTTGGATGCGCGGTCTGCCTGTTGCGAGGAGAGGACTGTAGGTTGAGAGTTGAAGTCTACGTTATGGGGCGGATTGGGGATAAAGGGGCAAGAGTTTTCAGGTATAGAGAAGTCAATTTCTTTGACGGCATTACCGAGACTGTTTGATGCCAAATTTTTTAACGGTGCATTAAACGTTGGGGTTTTATCTGCAGTCTGCATGATATTCTCTTCTAGCAATTCTGCCTGTGAGGGAGGGACCGACATGCGCAAGGCATCAGAACTCGATTTTTCTGGTGCAGAGATGTGGACCTTATCGACGGAATTGTAGAAACTGTTTGATGTTGAGTTTTTTGCATGGACATCTGCAATCTTTGTGCTATGATCTTCAAACAGTTATGTTTGCCCCGTCATGTGCACACCATCGGAACCCAATAAGTTGACACCATCCTGTACATCGAGGAGATTTGAAACGTGGTTATCGATTTCACTATTTTGTTCTGGGCGAAAGATGGAGGGGAAGTCAAGAGTTTTGATAGTAGAGGAGAGGTCTATCAGTTGAGTGCCAAAGGAGATAGAGACCGATTTTTTAAGGGCGGATTGGAGATGCGGGTGTTAATGTCGACCTTAATGACAGAATCTGATGTTACGTTGGGTTCTTTGAGGACATAAGATCTAACATCTATAATCTCTGTGCCTGAGGGAGGGATAATCACGTGCGGTTTTAATGCATCGGAGAGGTGATCAGAAGCAATTGCATGAGGAGAGTTCTAGTTGCTGTTAGAGAAGTGGCTAGAGGGGGACGGTACTAAGTGATGCAAGGAATGAGATAAACGATCGATTTTATTTTCCTTCTTTGCTTTGTCTATGGAAAGCCTTCGATCGTCTCTTATAAAGGTGAGGGCATCTAAATAACGCCATAAGTCACAGCGTAGTGACGAGGACAATAAGAGATGTAAGCTCATCAATTGTTGAGATATTTTGATAAGGCGCAGTCTGGTGGTTTTAATTTTGGATTTAATTAAGGATTCTCTTAGTTTTTTTAATATTGGCAAGTTGCGTCCATGATTGAGAGGATGTTTACAATAGGTGAAATTAGGAGTAAGGTTACAATCTCTACAATTTTTTAAAAATGCTAGGTTTGAGAGGAGTTTAACCATAGAAAATCTCAATTTTTCAAAGAGGGTGGCGTTTTCCATTAAATCCCTTCCATGGTAGGATTGAATGTTTTTAAAGAGAGAATCCATATAGGTGAAATAGATTATAGAGAGAGGAATAACCTGTTTCTAAGTTTTTTTTAATAACCCAACGTTTCGGACTGTCTAAGTGAGTCCATCATTAGGGGTAGACGTCAAAAGTTCTTTGAAAAGTTGAGGGAATAGGGCAAATGAATAGAGGAATAAATAGTGAATAATGAGGATTTCATAAAGGTAGGCTTTTGATGAGAGATAATTATGAAATAATTTGTAAATAGTTGACCTACTATTTTCTTTTGATTTAAAATAATTTAGTTAATGTATTTAAAATAACCTATATAATTAAATAATCTATTATCTTATTTGTTTAATTTAGTTTAATTTGTTTATCATTAAATTATATTGTTATTTCTTTGATTAGAATTTAAAAAATTAATTAATTATTTATTTATTTATCTATTTATTTATTTATTTATTTTATTTTTTATTTTAATTTGTTGTATTTGTTTGTTTATTTATATACTTGTATTTGATTATAATTATATATTTAAATACTCTTTTTTTTTCTTTTTCTTTTCTTTTTCTTTTTTTTTTTTGGCTGTCATGTTGCATTTATAGTAGGTTTTATTTGTTTTAATGTCTTGAGAGGTTTTGATGTATTAAGGGTTTCCACGTGTTACTAATAATAAGCCCATCATCACGATTTAAGTTGTTACATCTTTTCTCAATTTCTATAGCTTCTTTGATTTTTCTCTTTAGGTAATGGTCCTCTTTAGAGACAAGTTTGGCATCCTCCATTCGTATGTAATGTGAGGATGAGAAGGCATGCTCTGCTAAGGCAGATTTATCTGTTCTGTTATGAGATAAGTCAGCAGCATAGGTTATCCAGGGCCCTACCATAGACAATATTCATAGATAGGTTATCCAGGGCCCGTCCAGATGCTATTTTTGTTTCTCACATGAAGAATATGTTCAACATCTTTTCCTTGAATGCCCAATTATCAAGGTTTTCTGGCATTCGGTTACTCATGCGATGGGCTGTGCACTCACCTGGCATGGCTCATCTATTTCCGAGGCCTAGTCTACGTGGTGGCATGTTACCACTTGCAACAAACTTCGAAACCACCCATTGTTGATTGCGTGGGGCATCTGGACCTGTTGGAACCATTTCACATTTGATAGAATGCAGGTGGTCGGGAACCCCATTTTTTCTGCCATCGTCTCCACTTACAGTCTCATTCTGGATGAGGAATAAGGATATCACCCCTAAAATCATTGATCACACTCACCCATGGGCATACTTTGACGGGGCTTCAAATAACCATGGGTGTGGAGGCGGTGCGGTATTATATATAATAGCCACTCATTTTTTCCACCTCAAAATGGGGTTGGGTCCTGGCACTAACAATTTTGTCGAACTCCTTAGCCTTCTGCTTTTACTTCTATTTTCCCATGAACAAGGATGCAACAGATTGCAGATTTTTGGAGACTCACAAACTGTAATTAATTGGTTCAATTCTCATTCACAGTGCCATACACACACACTTATATCATTATTGAGGGAGGTGCATCTACTGAAAACATATTTTGACACTATATCTGTCACTCACATTTACAAGCAGAGGAACCAAGTGGCAGACAAAATTTCCAAAGAAGCAGCGGAGTTAGACTGGGGCAGATGGCTCATCACTGAACATGGTGGGGAATAGGTGTACCAATATTTTCACAGACCATTCATAGATGACATTCAGGATATGAGAGCAGTCACTCTTTGACTGCAATTTTGACAGGATCATTATTTTTGGAGTTTATATTATTATGCTAATGTATATTATTAGCTCTATTTATATTGGCTACTACCATGTATTTTCTGTAGATATTGTGACTATGTTAGAGATTTTAGCGCTGATACTTGCACTATATTAGCACTGATACTTGCAGACTACTTTCCCTACTTGGAAATGATTTAGAATCGTGAACATTGTTGGTTATTATATGTAAAATGTAACATGTAATTTTTCTTTATATAATGAGAAATTATGACTTTTTCATGGAAAAAAATAATAATAATAATAATTATTATTATTATAAAAATTATATATATAAATTGTATATAATTGTGTATATGTCCTAATATCAACCATTTTTTATTTTCAAACATTTGAAATTTTAAAGATAGAATAAAAATTATAAAATATAGATTAAAATTAATAATTAAAAAATTGTGTATATATATATATATGATAGTTTTTTTTGGAAAATTATATCAAAACTAATAAATAAAATAAAAATTAGTAAATAAATAAATTTTAATTTCTTAATGTTTGGTTAATGGAATGTCTAATGAAAATCCACCCTCTTAGTATTATCAGCAAGTAATAATTTTATATGTCATAATTTTCCTTAAATAATAATGATGAGCAAGTTTGCATTTGTTAATAATGTTATTTATAATAATTATTTCCACAATATATTTTTCCAAATTTAGGACCAAGTTGGTGGGAAGCAATTAAACATAGAAAAGTGTTTCGAAGATTTAAGTTTTGTTGGCCTCACATTAACTAGTATGGTCATAAGTCTTCTCCTTTACATTGTTGATAGTGGTTTTTTTGCCAAAAATTCATTACAATTATCCCAAGTAACTCAGAATCCTCAAATATTTCTGCACCAAGATGTAAATACTAACAAAATTAAAATTGTTATATCTGATATTTTTGTGATCCATAATGTAGATAAATGTCGACCAAATATTGATGATGTGATTATTCCGAAAGACATTTATCAAAATTAAAATCATGATAATTAAATCAAAAAATATCATCTATGATACTTTCATTTATGACAATAGCTCCTTGGAGGAAGTTCCTTCATACATATATCTAGGAATCAACATCCTTCATAAGCTTAATTCAAATTATACTATTGTGAAAAGAATAGATGGAGGATAGAATTCTTACTGTGGGCTTGAAACAATTGCAAATTCAAGGATGTTTGGGTTTTGGAATTAAAAAAACTCCTCTTTAAGAGTGTAGTCACTCATGTTAGTTTATATATATGTGAGGTTTGGGGTTGGAGTATATCGAAAAATTTATGGAGGAAGACTAAATAGATCCAAAATCATTTTATAACTTATAACCTTAAGATTAAAGGAAATATGAAGTAAGATTTTCTCTCATTGAAAGCATTACTATGACTAAGTATCTATGTATAAGAAGAAGTTATACAACATGGACACCAAGGGGTTTTCTAAAATTGTGTCCAACTCTAGTTAAAACTCCATCGAGTGTTGATTGGACTATTAGGGAATAAAGAAGGAAATCATCCTCTATGGATAATATTAAAAATCTTATTATTTCCAAATTTAAAGAGAATTTGTAGGGAAATTTGAAGATGAAGGGAAAAAGAAAGCTACAATTAAAAAGATAATAATGAAACTCAACATTCATAATGAAATTGGGGTTGGACAATTCTCAAAAAACCATGGAATGAAAAAGCTTTATACATATACTATCCTAAAAAGATTCTTACAACATAGAAATAAAATGTTAAAATATTATAATTAATCTTTTTCTTTCTTGGAATGTGATAAACCATATAAATAATGATAAATAATAATCATCATTATTATAGGTATAATTAACATATTTTAAAAAATAAATATTAAAATTAATAATTAACCAAAAAAAACTAATAAATAAATAAATTTATTATTTCTATTAATACATTTATTTTTTAACTTTTTAACCTATCAGTTCAATTTGAATAATTTAGATCTTCATCCCCTTTATACATAAAACTTAGATCCTCATATGTCAAAACCTTTAATAGCAAAACATTCTAATTTTATAATCAAAACTCCTGACATTTAAATTAAATCAACTTTAACTAATATTAAAATTTATATTAAATCAAATTCTTTATTAATTTTAATAAGAATTATCTTACTAAGAAACATTGCATGAAATTTGTGAAATTTTTTATAAGTTTTGTTGCACTAAATAACACCAGCAGTGTGTGGTTTGAAATATTAAATTTTAGTTTAAATCAAATAATTTATCATCCTATTTAATCATCTCAAATTAAATTATTTTTGAATCTTTGCCAGCTTACTAATCAAACTATTAGATTATTGCACTGAAGAACACCAACAGTATGATTTTAAAATAGTTCCCATTAAGAAGACTTAGGTTCAATCCTGACTCCATCAATGAGAAGCCCACCTTTCCAATAACCAGCTTCCACTTCTTTCATACAAAATTCAATATAAGAAGAGTCTTCATCATTATTTTCTGCAGCTCTCACTGTGAATTCCCCTGCAACAACTTCCATCCATCCACTAATACCTATATTATGCTGTATTTCCATCAAGAGATGCTCCGATTCCATCTCTTCCCCCTCCTGCGTGGTAACTGAGAACTTTACTGCCCTCTCATTCCAACCTTGTGGGTACTCTCCGAATTTGAGCACAAATAATACCCTGTACTCGCAACCCACAGACAAAACCCTGCAATCAATTCGACCCCGGACCTCCAACCAAATAACTGCTAATAACGCTGCAACCTCCTCAAATCTGAACCCACAATCCATAACAACAACAACATCTCTTCCCATTGAATGCAGTCATCTGGAACCTTTATAATAACAAAAATTTGAATATAATATAAGAAAACTGATAACGAAGCCGAACCTGGAATTACTTCTAGAAACCCAACGCCAATAGCGCGGGTCATTGCCCGAAATGATGGTTAATTCTCTTGCAGATAACACGTAACCAATTTTCCCTGTGGGTCGTTCCAGCCAAAATCTCTGTTGTACTTTCACCAGAATATGAATATAATGAATTAATGAAAGGCTTTTTGCTAATCAAAACTAATGGGTCGGATATCGGTAACACATGTTATACATACCTTTCTTCCTCCGTCTAAGAGAATTGAATTGCAGAGGTTGAAGTAGAGTTCTCTCTTTGAAGAAAATGCAATGGGGGTGAGAGCTCTGGGTAGGATCTGCTGGCATTGCTGGGGAAGGAATTTGTTCCAAAGAGTGTTGGAATTGGCTGCAGATCTGAAGAGTTTGGAGACTACTGACAATTTGCAAACATCGCGTGGAGTAGTGAAGGACAGAATGGCCGATATACAATTCTCTGGCAACTCCGACAAATTTGTCTCGCGCTCGTTCTCAGGCTCCTCCGACAAATATGTCTGCACCTCCCGATTTAAGAATTCTGCAATTAAATTCCGGATTCCTGCCAAAAAATTCCCCATGCTTGCCTTCTCTCGCTCTCATCACCAGCTTTTCTTCTGCTAAAAGTGCGGTGAAGGGGAAAGAGACAAAAGAAAGAATGGGCATCTTTGGGTGCCAGTTACACGTTACCGTGTATGTGAAGGAATGTAGTGTGTATGTAACGAGTGGGGGGACCTTCTTAAGGTTGTTACTTCAAAATGGGGTAAAGCATATACGTTGGGTGCATGCTAGGACACCGAAAGGTTAACCTTTTCGGTAGTATTATGGGTATTTTTCTACTTTAATTAAAGTACCTTATAATTGTTTTTTAGTCACTTGTAATTAATTAATTATCCCATTGCTCACAATTTAATTTGCTACCCAAGATAATGAGATACTCTCTTTTTCCAATGTTTAAAGAAATAGATATTACAATCCTCTTTTTATGAAATTACTTTACCCCAAACAATTTTATTAGGATTTTAAATGAATCTAAATAATCCATGTTGCATCACTTAGATGGGCCAATTTTTGAAATTTATGGAATTTGTATGATCCAGGTGTATATTGGTGGCCACCTGCTTATTCCACTTGGGGCCCACCATTGTCTCTTTCAATTTTTCAATTTCGGCACAACTTACTATTTTTAGCAATTTTTCAGGTTCTAAACTTCCAGAGCCCTTTTGAGGCTCTAAATGACGTTTTTTGGGCATTGCTTATCCAGCAAATATGATTCTGTTCTGGAATTGATATTTGCGGTCAACAGTTGTAGTCATCGGATAGATCTTTCTAACGATGTATCATGTGCATCATACGGAGATAGTATGCCAAAGTTACGACGTCGGGAAGTTGAAACACCAATTTACTCAAACGGGGCCCATAGTTTTGGCGCTTCATCATCTAGGGTTAGGTTTTTGGATGTTTAGGGTTTTCCATTGTTTTTATATAATAAATAGGCCCTCAAGCCTCATTGTAACACAGTTCAGAGGCCTCTAGCCGCCACATCTCTTTTCAGAGATAAGCTACCAGCGCCCTAGCTAGTTTATTTCCATTCTGTTTATAAGAAAATTTTAGTTCTTTGATATTAATGAAATGAAGTGTTATTTCCGCTGCATCTGTGTATTTATAGTTATATGTGTATTCTGTTGCGTTCCTGCATAAATCCAAATCACTGTATGTCGGGACCAATTTTTGGATTCGATTGCCAAATAGGGAATTTAGAATCTCCAATGTCTAAACACTCCATCTGTGTTGTACCCATAGCTACAAGCAATCTCCCATAAGTTTACCATTTGATAAATTAAGCACAATAAGATAAATTTGATCCAGCAAAATAATTTCATCTTGGCAAGAAAAAATTTGCACCCCAAGATAAATTCATTTGAACAAAATAATTTCATCAAGTGAAAGAAATTCAACACAACAAGATAAATTCGACCCAACAAAATAATATCATCCCAACAAGAGAAATATGGTTGCCATGAACAGTTACTAATCCAAACACTAGTGAAATTTCCCTTTAAACCTTCAAAAAGTCGGGAAAACCAACTCTAATACCATTGTAATTAATATTCCCATTTAATTATTTGAATAATTTTTCCCATAATTTCCTCATGAATATGCTTTACAAAAAAACATCATAATAAAATTGCACAATTTTACTAGCACAAATAAAACTAGAAATGTAAGGAAACCATAAATGTTGTGACTTAGAGTAAACATGATACATATACATCAAAACTCAACCTTATTACATAAAATATGGAACTAAAAGTACATGTCTAGTATGGTTCTAAGAACTTATTAAAAAGCAAGATATCAATATGGTTGATGATGGTTGATGATGATTCCTCCAATGTTATGCACTTGCGAGAGATTTGATTTTACCTCCCCTTGCAATTTCCACATTAATTCCAATGAGTGGATATGTTTTGATCCTTCTTTTTAGTAGCTATATTATATTTCTCAATAACAAAACCCCTCCTCATTGGATAATATAGGGTACATCACTTTCCATTGAAGCTAATCCTCTACATATTATGGGCTCTCACTCATATAAGTTGCAAGAGCTCAATTCAACAAAAACAAAACAATAATCTCAAATGCATGCCTAAAGAGTGAGATCCCATCACCTTTGATAGTCACGGACTATCAAAATACCATGGGTCATTCGAATACCATGGGTCTTTTTCTTCTTTTATTAAAGCGACTTATAATACTTTTTTGTTTTCTTAAGATACTACTTAATCATTTAGTCTATGTTATCGAGGACATGATGCAAAAGGATTTGCAAAAGTCTAGGTGTGGGAAATATGACACATCTCAGTTTTCACCCATATTTTCCATAATTGGACAACCCTTTTTTTCCATCCCACCTTATTTTATCCCTCCTTTTCCTAAACTTTGTTATCATTTCTATTAGTTTCATGGTTTCAACAGTTACAAGTTAAACAAGGCGAGTATTCATGATTTAACACATTTCCTCATGAATTTTGAAATGGAAACAAGAAATGGCACCCCAAGGGGGCTTCCGATTTAATTTTCCCTTAATTAAATTGGAAGAGAAATTGTAATTTCATCTCGTGAAAACTTGTATTAGTTAATTAAATCAAAATGACTGAGTTAGCTTAGGAAATTCGAGCTGAGGGCTAGAGAGGAGGCATTTAGAGTTATCCCATGATTTAAGGGGGTCTAGTTATAGTTATTTGTGAGTTGTAATTAGTTAACTCAATTAATTGATTTAAAATCAATTTAACTAGTTCTAATTGAGATATGAGCTAAAGATAGGTCCAGTGAATTAGATCCGATTTAATTCACAATGAGTGATCAATCAGTTAACTGATAATTTGCTATAAATAGTTGTTTCATGTCAGTTCTAAGGAAGCCCCAGTTGAGACTGAGATTAAAGGGATGATAACTATCAATTGTATAATTAGAAAATTGTAGAGGTGAGTTATAGAGTCGTGTGGAGACCAAGGATGCATTGCATAATCAATTCAAGGGAATTTCTTATTTAATAGGGCGACAATTCTTCATGGAATGTGTGAGAAAGGCTGGCTGAGTAGAGTCTGAGAATTGGTTGAGCATTGGACCAATTTTGCCTAAATCAATATGATATAGTTAGCAGACTGCAGCAATTTCTCTAGTGAGAGAAAGCATTGTATTGTTTCATGATCCTTGACTTTATACAATATACAGCTAGTGGGGTTTTGGGTAGTGTGATTTTCCCAAATAGATCTTGTGTTATGTGATTGGTTTACTTCTTTCTCTTACTTGTTATGTGATTGTGCGATCATGTTTTGTTTCTGCAAATTGTAGAAGAATTCGGTATCTTTTTTTAGTACATTATAAGATCAGATTGAATCCCATTGGTATAATTTCTACATGGTATCATAGCGCTAGGAATCACAATAGAAGAGAAGAAATTGAGTTTGTGTTAAACAGGTACATCAAATTTGCAAATTCATTCTTCGGGACCAGCAACAAATCAATATGTCTCTCAATGGCTTGAGACTCGAATATGCACTCGAGGGAAATTCAAATTACATAGCATGGAAGGACAGGATGGAGGCAGTGTTGGAGGACAACGGATTGAAGGCATGCATTAACATTGATATTCCTCAGCCCGCTACAATAAATGCTCAACAGCTTGATGCATGGAAGAAGAGTGTAGCAAAGGCGAGAAGGATATTGTTAGAGGGAGTTTGAGATCATATTTTCTCAAGTCTCCATGGAAATTCGACTCCATATTCATTGTGTAAGGCCTTGACATATCCGTTTCAAAGTAGCAGCGGCCACAGGAAGTTGGCACTAAAAGACAAGCTCAAAAAGATCAAAATAGAGAAATGCAACATGATCCAGAAATACTTGACGAATTCACTCAGTGTCGAGATGAACTTGGAAGTGTTGGGGTGAGTGTTATTGATCCAGGTCGCTCCAGAGACACACACAAGACAAAGTGGGCTTATGGAAGCTCAAAAATCAAAGTGTTTGGATTTCTCTCAAACCAAGTTTGGGTTGAATATCTCGTCGTCCTGATCGCAACAGTGTGAACGGTTCATCAAACCGAGATCGTATGCGAAAGTTAGGAGCAATCGAAGTTTTGGGTTGACTTGGTGACTTGGCAGGCTTAAGGAAGGCATAATTTCGACCTTTTCCTGCCACCGGATTCCGGCCAGATTCCAGGAAAATTTGTGGGCTCATTAATTTGACTCCTACGGTCAAATTCAAGTTTTTTTAAAATGGTCAGTTTGTTTTTTTTTCATATAAAACAAATAAATAAAAAATGTATCAAAGATCCGACGGGCCGTGACCCCCGCCGAATCCCACGGCAACCATATCATATCAATGGTGGGGTGGTCGGCAGTCAACCCTGCCACCCCAACCAAATGCCACATATTATAAGGCTGGCGGGAGTTGAACCCGTGGTTGGCCCCGCCCACACGGCAACCGTCCATACAAATGAGCCCATCGTAACAAGTACCCTGGGTGGGCGGGCCACCTCCGGTGGACCCAGCCCACGCCACTCCACCGTAAAACATAACCACCAACCAATCAATGAAATCAGCGCCGAGGAATTCGGGGAGCAGACCTGCCACATTATAACCAATCTAGATTTTAAAATAGGAGGGGCGGGATTTGACCCCCCGACCCCTCCTCAACCATTCACTTAAAATTATCATGGCGCCAAGGATTCCACATTAGAATCTCCGCCAGATTTTTAATATAAACCTGTATTTTCACCAGTGCACCTAAGTAGAGGCTAGCGAAAATTCAAGAGTAGCTCGCAGTTCGAGGCAGGCACGTTTTTTGATGTATGCGGAACCATGAGCATGCCCAGAAACAGGGAGCGGAACCATGACCCTTGAAATTTTCCTAGGGAGGTAATTTTTCTCCGTGTTGGAATATAGTCAAGTTTACAGTCATTTTCAACGATTTTTCGCATGGAATGCAATGGCAAGGTCGGATTCGCCTTTTGAGTTGCAGATTTCCAGTCTGCCTGTGGAGCAGCATCTTTGAGGAATCTAAAGATTCCTTTTTACCCAAATTTTCACTTTGTCAGAATTTAGAAATTTGATAGTCGATTTTGCACTATTCGACTACACGAATCTGATGGTGTATTCAAATTTTCCATCCAAGCTTTATATTTTTCGGGCACATTTCAAAGTGGATTTGCAGGTGTCAGCATTTAGTGAGTGAGCAGTCGATTTCATACCTTTCGACGCCACGATTGCGATGGTGATTTCAAATCCAACAGTAGAGCAACTCATTCTTCAATCATCATCAGCGTGAGGTATATGATGCGTTGATTTCATGTACTTATTTGTCTCTGAGATGCATTGTGTTGTACAGATCCCTGTTGATGTTTGATGTGGGATCTTGTTTTGTTCTTGATGTGAGATGTACTTTCTATCATGGATTTGTATTATGTTTGAGATCTCTTTGCTGCCATGTTAGCAGGATACTCATTGTCGCATGTATGTTTGATTGAGATCCCTTTATTTCCATGTTGGCGAGATACTCATAGTCATTGTGTGTGAGTTATTGTCATACTGATAGGAGTCCTTTTTGTGAATGAGAGTTCCCATAGTGGAACATATCATGGAGAGGTCCAGCCACTCCTATGTAAGGGTTTTTTCCTTGTACGACAGAGAAAACACCATCCATGTACATCTTCACTCCTTACATCACTTAATGCATTGGCCTACACCATCTTGACATCGAGGCCCGGAGACATAGTCCCTCTTGGACGAACTCTGTTATCAATGACTTATGCTGTTCATGCTTGTTATGTTCCTCTTCTTTACATCATGCAGTTATTCATTTATGTTCATTAACACTTTAATTAAATGCAATTCTAACACATCATCTGAAGTAAAGGTCTTGGTTTAAAGGGTAGCGAAATTTACCCGGATCAAGTGGTATCAGAGCAGGTCTTCTTGTTGATTGGATTGCAGGCATGAACTATTGAACGTCCGCTGAGTTGAGCAATGAAGGATGTCAAAGACATGTGCGAAACCATGCTAAGGGTGTCCGAGAAAGCAGACATGTTGTATGAAGCTTATGAAAAACAAGCAGCAAAGAATGTTGAATTGAAGACACTCCTACAAGAAGAGAAGGAGGACAAACATTGATTGCAGCTTCAGTTGCAATCCACGACAGAGGCTTTGGAATAATTGAAGTGCAACAACGAAATTATTCAAGCAGGTCATGATGCATTGAAGGCACTCCTACAGGAAGAGGAGGATCAGTGATTGCAGCTTCAGCTACAAACCACGACAGAGGTCTTGGAGGAAGTGAAGCGCAACGAAGGCTTAGAGAAGCCTTCTTCACTTATGTCAAAATCGATAGCTGAGGTAAACAGTGTTGATTTATCTTTAGTTTCATCTTCACCTAATATCATTTCTGTTGGAAGTATGGAGATAATCATTATAGGACCCATCATGAGACTCCTCGCCAAGATGGGGTACAAAGGAGGAGGACTTGGCGTTCGTGGCCAAGGCATCACCTAACCATTAGAGGTTGTGTAGAGACCTCGCTATGTAGGTTTTGGGTACACTTAAGAAAGATGTTCGAATGACATCAACAAAAAATAGACATTGTTTAACTCAACATGGAATAGGATTGATGGGACCACTTCACCATCATCCCATGGTAGTGAATGTTGCAGTGAAAGAGCTGAGGCAAGCTCTCATCATCATGATCGCACCAGAGACCACCAGAGAAGGTATAATAAGTCTCGTCATTCTAGAGTGCATTTTGATTATAGGAATGTTGATAACCACAATCGTAAATCATGGCATCGAAAAACGTGTCATTTTTTTGGTTTACATAACCATGTGTTTTCTAAGTGTTGGAAAATAATGGCAGCACAAAGGAGGATGAGGCATGGAAAGCCTTCTTCACAGCAGGGAAAGAAATCGGTAAAGCAGGTTTGGAGGAAAAAGACCTTTTGCACCCATTGTGACCGAAGTGGCCATCAAAGAGCCATGTCTTGGAGGCTCCATCCATAGTAGCACCTTAAGGATGAAGCATCGGTGCATGAACTGGCTGAAACGGTTGTTTGACAAGCAAACGTGCCATAAGTGAGAGATGGTTTTTCTAGATATGTTAGCTTGTCATGGCCATGCTTGTAAATCATATGTTGCATTTTTAACTGTAAAAGTGATGATGTGTTTTTCTGTCACTTGTTTAAGAAACAATGATATTTTGGCTTTGTTTTATAAATCGTGTGATGCATTTCTTTCATGTAAAAGTGATAAGGTGTTTTCCACCACTTCAAAATGCAACGATGATTTTTTTTTTTTGTCTTGTAATGATAGTTGGAGTGTGATTTCCATTTTGATGTAAGCTTGACCACCGAGTACATGTTATAAACTCGTGGCAAGTATGGGAATATTTGGGTCATAGTTGGTTAATTTGAGCATGTAATTTGCAGAGGATTGTACTACCGGTTTGCAGAAGGTGTAAGTGTCGGTTCATTGCTTAAGGCTCTGAAGAACAAAGGTCAAGGAGATGGAAGGGTGACCTTTTCAGGATGCTTGTGGTGCAGACATAGTACACAATAGTTATAGATTCTTGTTGATGCTTTTGGAGGACCAAAAGCTCCTCAGTGGAGAGGATTGATCCAGGTGGCTCCATAGACACACACAGGACAAAGTGGGCTTATGGAAGCTCAAAATCAAAGTGTTTGGATTTCTCTTGAACTAGGTTCAAGTTGAATATCTCGTTGTCCTGATCGTAATGGTGCGAACGGTTCGTCAAACCGAGCTCGTATGTGAAAGTTAGGAGCAGTCAAAGTTTTGGGTTGACTTGGTGACTTGGCAGGATTAAGGAAGGCAAAATTTCGACCTTTTCCGACCACCGGATTCCGGCTAGCTCCGGCCGAATTCCGAGAAAATTTGTGGCGTCTTTAATTTGACTCCTACAGTCAAATTCGAGTTTTTTAAAAATGGCCAGTTTTTTTTTATATAAAACAAATAATAATTAAAAATGTATTAAAGATATGACGGGCCGTGACCCCCGCCGGATCCCACGGAAACCATAATCATATTAATGGTGGGGTGGTCGGCAGTAAACCTCGCCACCCCAACCAAATGCCACATATTGTAAGGCTAGCGGGATTTGAACCCACGATCGGCCCCGCCCACGTGGCAGCCCTCCATACAAACGAGCCCACCGTAACAAGTACCGTGGGTGGGGTTGGACCCAGCCCACGCCACTCCACCGTAAAAAATAACCACCTACCTATCAATACAATTGGAGTCGAGGAATTCGAGGAGCAAGCCACTGGTTCGGCGGACCCGCCACATTATAACCAATCTGCGTTTTAAAATAGGAGGGGCGGGATTTGACCCCCCGACCCCTCCTTAACCATTCACTTAAAATTACCATGGTGCCAACGATTCCACATTGGAATCTCTGCCAGATTTTTAATATAAACATGTATTTTCACCAGTGCGCCTAAGCAGAGGCTAGAGACAGTTCAAGAGTAGTAGGCAGTTCGAGGAGGGCACGTTTTTCGATGCAGGTGGAACCATGCGCAGGCCCAGAAATAGGGAGCGGAAGCATGACCCTTGAAATTTTCCCAGGGAGATAATTTTTCTCCATGTCAGAATATATTCAAGTTTACAGTCATTTTTCACGGTTTTTCGCAGGGAATGCAATGATAAGGTCAGATTCACTTTTTGCCTAGATTTTCACTTTGTCAGAATTCATAAATTTGACAGTCAATTTTGCACTATTCGACGACACGAATATGATGGTTTATTCAGATTTTCCATCCGAGCTTTATATTTTTCGGCCACTTTTCAAATGGAGTTGCAGGTGTCAGCATTCAGTGAGTGAACAGTCAATTTCACACCTTTATAAGCCACGATTGTGATGGTGATTTCAGATCCAACAGCAGAGCAACTCATTCTTCAGTCATCTTCAGCGTGAGGTATATGATTCATTGATTTTATGTACTTCTTTGTCTCTGAGATGCATTATGTTGTGCAAATATTTGTTGATGTTTGATGTGGGATCTTGTTTTTTTTCTTGATGTGAGATGTACTTTATATCATGGATTTGTATTATGTTTGAGATCCCTTTGCTGCCATGTTGGTGGGATACTCATTGTCGCATGTATGTTTGTTTATAACCCTTTGTTGCCATGTTGGCGGGATACTCATAGTCATTATGTGTGAGTTATTTGATAGGAGTCCTTTTTGTGAATGAGAGTTCCCATAGTGGAACATCTCGTGGAGAGGTCCAACCACTCCTGTGTGAGGTCATTTTCCTTGTACGACAGAGAAAACACCATCCATGTGCATCTTCACTCCTTACAACACTTAGTGCAGTGGCCTACACCATCTTGACATCGAGGCTCGGAGATGTAGTACCTTCTGGACGAACTTCGTTATCAATGACTTATGTTGCTCATGATTGTTATGTTCCTCTTCTTTATAGCATGCATTTGTTCATTTATGTTCATTAACGCTTTTAAGTAGATGCAATTCTAACACATCAGCCAAATTAAAGGTCTTCGATTAAATGGTAGTGAAATTTACCTGGAACAGTTATTGATGATTATATGGTGAACCTAGCACTTCTAGGCCTTCCCAAGAGCTGGAATAACTACCAGGACTCTGTGAGTGGGAGGGAGCAGCTACCAAAGTGGGAGCGACTGTGGTCTGACTGGGTACAAGAAGAGTTTCATCGGAGCACCAGAGATGGATCCTCATCAAAGAATGATGATGAGGAGAATTGTGTGTTGGATGGCAAGGCGAAGAAAGGAAAAGGGAAGGAATCCCATTCCACATATGAGACTGGAAAGGCAGGCAAGAAGCGAGACTTGTCAAAGGTGAAATGTTTCAATTTTCATGATCATGGACACTATTTCACACATTGTCCACAAAAGAAGAAAAAAAAGGCCTCGGGAGGAGCAACAGGTGAAGCATTGGCTTCAAAGTTGGAGATGGACTTCACCCTCATCGCATGCATGGTGTCATCGGTGATCGATTGTTTTGTGTGGTAATTGGATAGTGAAGCATCATTCCACATGACCAACAACAAAGTATTCTTCAGTAGTTTGGAGGAGAATGATCTTCAGATGCACATTGAGATGGGTGATGACGGGAGGTATTGCGCTACCGGTGTTGGTAAAATTACCTTTCATAGAGAGTCAGGTAAACCCCTTATATTAAAATATGCCATGCATGTTCCTGGTTTAGAGAAGAATTTGGTTTTTGCTACTATGTTGGAAGATCGTGGCTATGATGTGATCTTCAGTGAAGGAAAGGTGTTCCTTCGTCACAAAGCCACGGGACAGGTGAAAAAGATTGGGGTTCGAGTAAAGAACCTCTACAAACTTTATGTAGAAGACTACGCAGGATTAAGATCTAAAGCATAGAAGGTGGAGAGCCGAGACATCGGTGAGTTATGGCACAAGAGGTTGGGCCACCTACACCACAATGCTTTGAAGATCATGCAGCATATTTCTACAATGCTTCCAAAGGGTGCACTTGCACAGAGAGACACATTCAAAGGGTGTACAATTGGTAAGTATACCAAGGCCACCTTTCACAATAAGGAAAGCTGAGTAGTGGAAATCCTTGAGAGAGTTCACTCAGATGTGTGTGGATCATTCTCGACAGCTTCCATAGCAAATCACAGGTATTATGTGATTTTTATTGATGATTTTTCAAGAAAGTGTTGGATTTTCTTCATGTAGAAGAAAAATAAGACGTTCTCCAAGTTTTGCGAGTTTAAGACACTTGTCGAGAAAGATACGGGGAAGAAGGTGAAGGCTCTAAGGAGCGAAAATGGTGGAGAATATATCTCTAACTAATTCAAGAACTTATGTACCTCAGAATGAATTCGAAGAGAATTGATAACACCTCATAACCCACAACAGAATGGGGTTGAAGAAAGAAATAATAGAATGATTGTGCGAGTAGCACGAGATATGTTGCATGATCAGGGCCTACCGTTGCATCTGTGGGCAGAAGCATTTAATGCAATAGTATTTTTGCAGAACCATAGTCCTCATCGGATACTTGGCATGAGTACACCAGAGGAGGATTTTTCAAGTAAAGGACCAGATGTGTCATATTTTAAAATTTTTGGTTCATCTATTTATTTCCATGTGACCAAAGTTTCCAAGAAGAATCTAGAGCCAACAACAGAGTTGGGGATATGTGTGGGGTACACTGATACACCTCAAAACTATCGGGTGTACTTGCCATCAAACACGATGACAGTGGTCAGAATATATGTGAAATTCAATGAAGAGAAATATGTGTGATTTTCCCTTGAGAGGGAGTTTGAGTTGCATGCAGTTGAGGAGCTCTTAGCTCCAAAGGATGAACCTCAGTATGTGGAGTAGACACAAGCATAGGAACAAAGAGTGGTAGAAACCACTCATGTAGAGCCATCCACCAGAGATGGAAGGAAGTGCGCCAGAGAGGCTGGCAAATTATTGTTGGATAAGAGAGAGAATGTGGGAGCACCCACATCGCGACGCAGGCAGAGAAGGTCCCTAGAGAGGTACGTTGGATACATGGATTTTATAAGCAAAGGTATTGAGATAGAAACATCCTCTTTTAAGGAAGCAGTGCAACAACCAGTGTGGGTTTATGTCATGGTTGAGGAGTATGACTCCATCACTAGAAACATTGCATGGGAAGTTGTCCCAAGACTAGTGGGGAAGTTATTTGTACGATCCGGGTGGGTCTACAAGGTGAAGCAGGTAGCAGTTGGGAGTGTGGAGAAGCATAAGGCAATATTTGTGGCCAGAGGTTTCTCTCAGGTGGAAGGGATTGACTATGATGAGAATTTTACACAAGTCGCCAAGGTACTCATCTATTAGATCCATCCTTGCACTCTCAGTGCAGATGGGATGGCAGATACATTAGATGGATGTAAATACAACCTTTCTCACTGGAGTTATTGGGGAAGAAGTGTACATTGAGTAGCCTAAAGGTTTTGAGACCTTAGATAGGGAGTCACATGTGTGCAGACTCAAGAGAGCATTGTATGTACTAAGGCAAGCACCTCGTGCTTGGTACACCAGGATTGACAACTATTCCACCGGGTTGGGCTTCACCAAGAGTGAATCGGATGCAAACCTATATCATATTGTGGTTGATGGTAAGCTTTTGATTATTTTATTTTATGGAGATGATCTGATACTGACATGTGATAAGTAGCTCATAAAGTCTTGTAAAGAGGATCTTGCAAGATAATTTGAGATGAAGCATATGGGGCTCTTACACTATTTCCTTGGATTGGAAATATGGAAAAGAGATGGGGAACTATTTGTATCTCAGGGAAAGTATGCCAAGGAGATTCTGAGGAAGTTTCACATTGAGGGTAGCAAACCTAAGGAGACTCCTCTTGCAAGAAACTGGAGGAAGGAGGATGCTACTTCAGGTGAAGTAGTGGATGCTACTATTTACAAGAAGCTTGTGGGTTCACTCATGTATTTGGTGAATATACGACTAGACATATGCTACACAGTTATCTAGTTGAGCCAAGCTATGGTCAAGCCTACCAAGATCTTTTGGAAGGTGGGGAAACATGTCTTGAGATACCTCAGGGGCACTACAAAGTATGGATTATGGTACAGATGGACAGAGGGAGTGAATCTTCAAGGCTTCACTGATGCAGATTGGGCAGGGAGCCCATCCGAAATGAAGAGCACATCAGGGGGCATCTTCGGCATGGGATCGACAACAGTTTCCTGGTACAGTAGGAAATAGAGATCAGTTCCACTCAGTTCAACAGAGGAAGAGTACATGGCATCCAATCATGCAACATGTGAGGCCATCTTGATGAGGAAGATACTTTTTGGTTTGTTTGGTCTACAGATGGATCCGGCGGTGATACATTGTGATAACCATAGTTGCATCAAAGTCTCAGTTAATCCAGTATTCCATGATAGGTCCAAGCATATTTATATCTAGTATCACCATCTTAGAGATTGTGTTCAGAGGCAAATTATGTCATTAGAGTACATTCCCATGGAGGAGAAGGATGCATACATATTTATGAAGGTGCTGGAAAGAAGCAAATTCAAATTCCAAGAAGACATGATCAGGATAGCAGATAATCCCTTTCTTGTTGAGAGGGAGTGTTGAAATGGAAACAAGAAATGGCACCCCAACGGGGCTTCTGATTTAATTTTCCCTTAATTAAATTGGAAGAGAAATTGTAATTTCATCTCATGACAACTTGTATTAGTTAACTAAGTCAAAATGAATGAGTTAGCTTAGGAAATTCGATTTGAGGGCTAGAGAGGAGGCATGTAGAGTTCTCCCATGATTTAAGGGGGTCTAGTTACAGTTTTTTCACAAAGTAAAAATTCGTAATTTTATTAATGAAAACAAAATTACATGTTACACTTTGCAGATAAAAGACAAAAAATCGGCTAATAGGTTACATCATAGCATCATATCTATGGGGAGAGAAAATTAAACTTTTCTCCCTTTCTTCTTTTCAACCTTACGCCAAGGACCTTGTGTTGGCATGGTAGAAATTAGGGCGAGCTGATTTTCTACTGTGGTTGCTCCATTGTCCTTATCTGAATCTGATGTATCTGAGTTGTGTTTTCTTTTGATTCTGCCACTGTCGGGTGCCCCATGGTCCATATTCGGCTGGGTCGTAGTGGTAAATTCAGCAAGATCTTGCATCTCTTGTTCTTGTGTCTCCGATTCGGGTACTATCTAGGTGTTTTCATTTGGGTTGGGTGCGTCCTCTTCTTCATCCAGCTCCTGGCCTGGTACTTCCGAAGGAAATTGCCAGCCCTTTGTAGCTTTCCCTGTCTTTTTCTTTTTTCTGGTGTCTCTTTTTGCTTCAGGACATGTGTTTTGCAAATGCCCGTTGTTCCTGCATATTCTGCATCTGAATGCCGTGTTTTCATAGTCAAGATGTTGAGTCCATTTCTGTTGTTTGTGATTCAGTTGAATGCGCTCTAGAATCCCTTTACTGAGGTCCACTTCCACACAAATGCATGCAAAAGTGTAGATCCTCTCCTCCAAACGTTGGGTATCACTTTTTATGAATCTCCCAATGATGTTTCCAATGGCTGCAAGAACAACTTCATTCCAGAAATGAAGTGGTAGGTTGTATAGCTGAACCTAGACCGGCATTCTGGAGACCTCCATAGTATTAGAGTCAAATTCAAGAAACCATGGCATTGTGAAGAGCCCAGTGGATCCCCAAAACCACGGTCCTACCCCAAGTATGTTGTCTCTGGCCTCTGAGGATAAGAACTTGACAATGAAAAAGCCCTTTGAACAGAGATGGATTTCACAGTCAACAATCCAGTTGGTGAAGATCCAATGAAAGAGCTCCACTGGTTTGGGCTAGAAGGAATTAAATCTGCAAATAAGTGCCTGAGATTCGAAGTTGGATCGATGTTCATCAATCTCTGGAATATCAATGTGTAGTTCTGGCACGTGATTAATTTGTTCCACAATGTAGGGTTTTGGGCCATTCTCTGCTAGTACTGTTGGAGCTGCTATTTTATTTTTCCCCTGTAATATGTTCCTGTAAGAGGGACCTTTTGGTAAATCATTATTGGAAGTGTTGGGTCCCCTGGGTCCCTGAGATCTGTTCTACCCAGCTGATCCACCTCTCAGTCTCAAATTGAGGTAAATGGTGGAGCTAGGGCAAATGGTGTATTATTTGAGGGTGCTGGTATCTTGTAAAACTCACCCAGAATGAATTAGGGACCGTAAATGACATGGATATCCAGCAGATAGCCAGATGTTTTGCTTCAAGTCTGTAACTTCATCAGTATCATGTATCCAAACTAAAAATCTATTCCCCACAGGGGGTTTTATAATAATCTGAATGTGATTAGTGCTTACCCGATTCGCCTTTGCTTTGGTTTGATCTTCGACTCTTCTTTGTTTCTGTTCTGTCTGCAGCCATAGAGGCATGTACGTGTCCAGTTCCAATACAGGGCTGTGTTCAATTAACCAGGGCTGCACAAATCGACAAAAAAAACCAAGCGTCAGGCCCTCTTTCACCAATATATTCCGGAGCATATATAGTACATCGTGCGTCACAGAGTACTACCACCCGTCCGGTGACCACGGGCTTCAGGTGAAAGCCCCTGACACCAAGCCACAGATCCCGTGAGCTTTGACCACGGAAATGCTGCTTCGAATGCGGACACAGGTGTGGTGTCGATGTAGCAATCTTTGGTCGTCGCGGGGTGTGATGTCGACGATGCCTGGAAAGGTGTGCGATGGGGAGTTGATTATCGACCATAGCAGGGATTGAGGAACCCCCAAATCGGTCCGGTATCACCACAAGCCCATAACCATTGTAGCATTGGGTGCCGCCATGAGGGGTAGCCGACGAACAAGCGCAGATTCCAAATCGTGAAACCCTAGACCTTCTTGCCGCCGTCGCTCTCCGTGGGTCTAGGTCCAGTTACAGTTATTTGTGAGTTGTAATTAGTTAACTCAATTAATTGAGTTAAAATCAGTTTAACTAGTTCTAACTAAGAGATGAGCTAGAGATAGGTCCAATGAATTAAATTCGATTTAATTCACAATGAGTGATCAATCAGTTAACTGATAATTCACTATAAATAGTTGTTTTGTGTTAGTTTTATAAGGAAGGCCCAATTGAGACTGAGGTTAAAGGGATGATAACTATTAGTTGTATAATTAGAAAATTGTACATGTCAGTTATAGAGTCATGTGGATACCAAGGATGCATTGCGCAATCAATTCAAGGGAATTTCATATTTAATAGGGAGACAATTCCTCATGGAATGCGTGAGCAAGGCTGGTTGAGCAGAGGTTGAGAGTTGGTTAAGTATTGCACCTATTTTTCCTAGATCAGTGTGAGACAGTTGGCAGAGTGCAGGAGTTTCTCTAGTGAGAGAAAGCATTGTATTGTTTCACGATCCTTGACTTAATACAATATACAAATAGTGGGGTTTTAGGTAGTGTGCTTCCACTAGATACATCTTGTGTTGTGCAATTGATTTACTTCTTTCTCTTTCTTCTTATGTGATTGTGTGATTGTATTTTGTTTCCGCAAATTGTAGAAGGATTTAGTATCTTGTTTTAGCACATTATAAGATCAGATTGAATCCCATTGGTATAATTTATACAATGAATTAGTCTATGTTTTGGTGTAACTTGCCTTGATTAATTAACCTTGGGTGTCACAGCCTTTACATGTTCTACATAATTAGTAGTTGTTAACTAAAATACCGAAAATGCACAAACAATGCAGGAAGAGATGATGAACTACCAGAAGAAATTGATGGATGAACTACCAGAAGCCACTACAAGAAAGCGACATTTACTCCTCCATTTTTGGACTTCTCGCTTAGCAATTGGCTTAAACACTAAGATTGGCACAGGCCAGGATAAAAACTTTTTCAACAACAAACCTTTTACATCTTGATGTGATTTTAGTATAACAGTCATATTGTGAATTTACCATCCATATTTCCGGTTTTGAATATTTATCATGGTTGTAACGATAGATTGTTTTAGTGACGTATGGGTTAGATATTCCTAGATTTAGGTCTCATGGGCCAAAATACCAAAGATTGAATTTCTATATAATAATGTAAGATATTGTAGAAAGGTTAGTCGACGTAATATTGAGACTGGTGTAGCGGTCATGCTTTGTAAAAACTTTGTATTTTGTAGTTCTTTTCGAATTGATGAAAATACCATGTTGCTAATCAGTTCATGATTTTATATTATATTCCTGCAGTGCTCCCACCCTGAAAGGGCCCCCTATCCACTTGCAACATTGTTAGGGTTTACTATTATATAATTTTATTTATTTATGTTTTACCTATGTAGAACATATTTTATCATTACCATCTTTGTTCTTGTAATTTTGAAGTTGGGATATTTTGTGTGGAATTGTGTGTAGGCCCTTGGTGTGGAAATTTTTTAACCCTAGGAATCCAATAGGTCGTTGAAAGACTACAAGACTCGAACCTATGACTCCCAACTAGTTTAGTTTTGTTCGATGCATTTTATTTCTTTAACACTGTGTGATTTTTTATCTGCTTGCTTGAAACATAGGAATTTTTTAACCTCCTGGACATATTTAGGATGTTTAAAATAGTTATCATGATTTAATTTATTATTTATATCTTTATTTGTGTGGCATGTAAAAGGTGAATCCATGTTCAATTAAATTTCTGGTGAGTATTCTTTAGCATATCGCTTTTAGTGTCTTTTGTTTAGTACTTAAACCAATTAAGCTTATTTTCTCATATACATTATTGATACCTCATAATCTTATGAGCTCCTAGTAAATAATTTAATGAGCAACAATTTAAGCAATTGAATTTCCCAACACATGTTATATTCGTTATGAGAACATTATACTCCTTCACATTACTTCTTTCCTTTCATCATGAGAAGCATATTGTTTAATGGAAGTTGGTTCAAAATTAGTAGAAGAATACATTGAAAATCATATGAAACATCCATATCATCTACAAAATTAGAATCATATATATCACCTCCATTTTTTCTACTGAAATTTTAGTTTTTGTCTTTCCAACCTAATCAAGGTGAACACTTTTAAGCATTTTTGTGAGCCATTTTGGGGAATCTTTCTGAGATTGTCCAGAATGATCTGTTGATTGAGATGAGAATGCATCAAGATATATCCTTCCAATCCTTTAAATTACATCACTCAAAGGGTATTTCTAATTTGAAGGAGTGGATGGAACTTCATGAGGGGAGAAACAATGCTTCAAAAGGAGATTCCATAGATTTATACAAGATAGGGATTACCCCTTTAAGATGTGGAATCTCATTATCAAATTAATGATATTTTTTTGCGTGATTGAATCTATCTAGATGATCAAGCTAACGCTTAACCATATTGTTATTCTTGGAAGATTCAAGGAAACTCACATCTCTACACAATATAAACTCCTTCTTTACCTCATTATAGAGACAATATGTTTTGTTGGTATTTGAATACTCCCAAAAGATTCAATTTTAATCGTTGCATCTATCTTACTTCTTTGTTCCTTAGGAATCAAAGCATAGCATGTGGAACCAAACATCTTGAGATGCCTTACCGAAGGAATTTGGCCATACTACATTTCATATGGAGTTTTGTTGTTGAGAGCATCAAATGGACATGTGTTTTTTATATATACTACACGTAGAACTGGATCAGCATAAAACAAGAGATTTACATTCTTTTTAAACATAATTGAGTGAACCATATTTAAAATAGTCCTATTGTATCTTTCAACTATAGGATTTTGTTTAAGATTGTATGGAATAGTTGTTTGATGTTGAATCTCATGTCAGCGAGTATAATTTTCAAATTCATTAGAAGTATATTCTTTTTCATTATTAGTATGAAGAAATAAAATATGTGATTGTGCGTCATTTTCACTCCATGCATGAAAATTTCTGAAAGTTTCAAAAGATTCTGATTTATTTTTCAACAAGTATGTACCAAACACATCAGGGTGTAATCATTAATAAATGTTATCATATATTTATTACAATTTGTAGAAGCAACAAGCATAAAGTTCAGAGATTGTTTTTGTTTTAGGGGCTTACTAGATACGTCTATGTATTTTTGACTCAGTGAAGGCAAGGATGCATTGAAAAAATATTTCTTCAAACAATTGTTGGAGCTGGCTTGTTCAACGATATATGGGTTTATAAGAAGGCAGGTGGTGGGGATAGTTCCAATAGTCCTTCTATTGATTCCTAAGGTGCGAAAGTCAGAAAGCTCGTTCCCTTCAGCATGGCATTGGCCACCGCATAAGGTGACATCGATGCTGCAGCATGACATTTCGCACACGAAGAGAGAATCCTTCCACATTCTGCACTCCTCCTTTCAACGTTCCTTTGCACCTCTCAATGCAATTACTAGTATTAATATAGTTCATATTCTTAGGATATAGTATACACCATAACAAATTAATAATAATAATAATAATATCATTATTATTTTAAGTATGAGGGGATCTCTTCTTGAATGGTTCATGAGGCACAATAGTTGCTAAGGTTTTGCAAATGGGGTAGCAAGCTAAGTGGGCTTGATTGTGGGGAAAACTCCACAGTTAAGCGCGCTTGAGCCAGAGGAGTTCTGGGATGGGTGGCCTCCCGACTCTCATGGAAATAGTCATAGATGAATGACTAAATTAATGCAGTTGAATCCCAAAAATGATATCTAATCATTATTATTATTAACAAAAATTAATATAAATTATTAAAAAAATTATTTATATTTTACAATAAAAAAAATAAAAAAAATATTTATTGTAAATTAATAAATAACTTATTATTAATATCTATTTAAATTAAAAATTAATTAATATTATTATTAGTAATATTATTGTTACTATTAATATTTAATTAAATTATTGAATATTATTTAATTATTATCTAATTATTTAATTTTATCTATTTTTAAATTTATTTAATATTATTTATTTATTTAATAATAATATATATTTTTTGTTAGTTTGGAAGGACTATTATCTTCATCATGTCATTGTTACTATTAGTGTTTAATTATATTTAATATTATTTGATTATTGTATATTATTTAATTATTTAATATTATTTAATTATAAATTATTTAATACTATTTATTTATTTAATAATAATATTTATTTTTGTAATTTTTTTGGGACTACCATCTTCATCATGTCTAATATATCACCCCAATCAGGGGGAATTGAATGGGTCACTTCACACAGCACCCCATCACTATCTATCCATTGCCTTGTGGACTTATTTAATAATAATAATAATTAATAAAAATGATAATATTAATTAATAATAATATTATTTTTTCCTAATAACAATTGATTATAATAATATTTAATTAACAATAATTATCTTTAATTAGCAATAATATTTAATTAAAAATTATTATAATCATTTAAAAAATAATTATTATTATTAATTCCACATTAATATTTTTAATATGATTGTGCTAAACATAAAATTAGAAAATAAAATTTAATTCCATTGGAGATTTTGAAAAGTATTTTGGAATTTTGGAAATTTCTTAATTTTATAAATTTCCTAATCTTTTACGCATCCACTATAAAAATAATAAAATAGTAAAAAAATGTGAAAATAAAATGTACACTAACAATTTCAATCAATTTTTTTTTAATTTTTAATTTTTTTAAAGATGAATTTCATTAAAGTAACAAGTAAGTTTTGCATTGCTGGTTAATCACTCATTTACAATTAACAAAAATGATGATATAACTATTTCGAGTATCATAAAAAAATTGATTGGTTGTCCAAACCAAATCCCAAGCAAAATGATGCACCCTCACGCTATCACACACCATGTCATTAATATTTAAAAAATATGTTAGTTATATTTCAAATGAATACATCATTTGGTTGAGGCCATCCAACGTTTTTATATTTCTGTAATCTGTTTCGGTCATATAAATAGAAAATAGAAAGCTCTATCAAATTCACAAAAAAAAAAATACATTATTTGGTTAATATTTAAAAAAAAAATATTAATTATATTTTAAATGAATGAATGAATGATATTTTAACGTTTATTAAATTAAAAATAGTTTATAGGACTTAGCATCTTTGTTTTTTTGTTTTTCTTAATTCAATTTTTTTTAATTCAAATTGACGATGAGCTGACTCAACCTTTTAACAATTTTCTCACTGAAAAGATTGATGCTAACATACTGTGGTAACTGTCTCTGATATATGTGAACGTGTAAATTCCAAAATGAAATATTTTTCTAATTCCACTACTCCATAAGTGCAAAAAATACATACCCTTTCTTCCCAAACTTCTTTAAGTCTCTTCCACCTTTTATTATATATATATATATTTTTATGAAAAAACACCTCAAGACATTCTCTATAAAGTTGGGGTGCGCCTCGGTCAAATTAAAAATAAACACGTCATTTTTTTCCGTTTTTCGACGATTTGGCTGCAGGCCATCTAACTTCCAAGTAAAAAAGGAGACAGGTTCAGGTTTTGGGGTTTCCATCTGTGGTTTTTCGAGGTTTTCGCGGCAGGCCATCTAACTACCAAGTCAACAAGGTCCCTTTCCTGCACGAAAAAATTTCTATGATTTTTTCCTCGTATAGTGATCCAAAATTCCACAAAGCAATGTCGTAGTCTAAATTGTTTTTTAGTCTTGAAAATCATGGAAGATTTCCATAAAATTTTAAGAAAAATGGGTAGAGATTTTATTATTAATTTAGATACTATGCTGAATCTATTTCCATAACAAAAATCATGATTCAAAGATTTCTTAAACTCGCAAAGCAATGGCAGATGGATCTCCGTAACGGATACTGTAGCTCCAATCAAACGTACTACAGCAAGCGAAAACCAGTAAAATTTCCTGAAGACAAAAACTTGGATCTCCCCCTATGTCTCCTCGCTGTGCCACAATGGTTGAATAACCCTCATCGACTGTGCTACTGGGGAAACCATCACCTTCCCCCAATTATGGCAGAGCGTCAAGTCACTCGCCGCTGGTTTAGCTGGCCTTAGCCATCAAAAAAATTGATGTTGTACTCATCCTCTCCCTAAATCCAATTCATTTCCCGATAATCTGCATGACTATCTTCTCCATTGGAGCCATTGTTATCACCATCATTCCTCTAAATACCGCGATTAAGGTAGTGAAGCAAACCAGAGACTTAGCAGCCGTGTTGGCCTTGGTCATGCCATCTTTGGCTGTCAAATTGGCAGCCACCAAATTGCCCATTGTGCTCATTTATTCTTCTTCATCTGAATTAGCCTCCCAGAATGACCAAAATTACATCACTACTCTACAAAAGCCCATGACTTCGAATCCTGCCCATTCCCCCCTTGTGAAAATCTGACAAAACGATACTGCCACGGTGCATTCCTCCGTGACTACTGGAATGAGCAAAGGGGTCATTTCAACTCACAGAAATCTGATTGCTATGGTTTGCATTTCGCTGAAGCGCTTGGGATTTAGTCCTGACAATAGTACCTGGAATCAGACTGATTCATTATTGTGTACGGTGCCCATGTTTCATATATATGGGCTTGTGGCTTTTACTTGTGGGTTGCTTGGATCCAGATCCACCATTGTTATGTTGTCTAAGTTTGATCTCGTAGATATGCTTGGGTTGATTCAGAAATACAGAGTGACCTATTTTCCTCTTGTGCCTCCCATCCTGTTAGCTATGAACAAAGTCTGTATTGCAAAGAAATATGATTTGAGTTCTTTGCACGCTGCACACTGTTATATGGGGTGGAGCTTCCCTGAGCAAGGAGTCTACAGGGGAGTTTATTTCTTGGTTCCCTAGAGTCTCGGTTACAACCTATTCGATCCATCTTTCCTCTATCCCTGTATTAGAGACTATATATGTCTTTTAAACAAAATCTTGTTAAGTATGAAAAATAAACTTGTACAAAATTATGTTGTGTCTCATATCTCTGGGACAGTGCAGTAGATGCATGGCAACACAAACAAAACAAAGGATGATCTCAGTTCTCTTATCGATATCGCTCCTTTCGTCAATGTTGCAGAGACACTATGGCTTAATAAACACTGATTCTTGGAAATCCCTCTGTATCAGGCTCTCAAAATATAATATAACCTGACTGTTGAATGGAGCCATCTTGAATAAAAGTGAATTTGATCTGGCCCGCGGCACAATACTGCTTCCCTAGAGTCACAATACTGTTTCCCTGTAAGTTGTTTTCCTATTTTCTGACAGAAGGGTCGATTAGCAAATCAAATATAATTCTTAAATTTGAGCACCAAAAGATGATAGATAACCCAATTAACAAGTCCAACCTTATTTTGAAGTAACTTCACTATGAAAAGGTGAAGGACTTAAAAAATTGGATTTGAAGTGGAAGATCTCAAATTCAAACTTGTAACCATCACAACCCATTCATAAAAATATTTGATTAGAGAGATATTGATTTAACAGTTGGGTTCGATGACAAGGTTACAAACTTATTGCAAGATGGTAGATAAACTTGTGAAGGGAGGCTTCAATTTGAAACTTACTTTGATCATGAACTTGAGCTTAAACAACTTTTTAAAAGTTTCATTACATTTTGGAGCCTAGGCCATGGGTTCACAGGATGCTTGGGCTATGGGTTGAAAAGATGCTTGATTGGTCGATCGGTCGATCATGAACTCAAGCTTAAAAACATTTCAGTAAGTGTTCATTAAATTTTAGGGCCTGGGTTTGAAAATCCAAGTCATGGGTTGACAAGATGCTTGATTTGATAATTGGGCCTAACCATGAAAGCAAATAATTGGGCCTAATCATGAAAACAAACAAAGAACTTCATCTTTAAAAGTGGATGTATAACCCAATTGATAAATTAGGGTAAAATTTGAAATAAATTTTATCATAAATTCCATATATATCACTTAATTTTTCTTATAATAACATCATAAATTGTTTGTTGGTTAATTTGCTCTACTATATCCAATATCATTTACTATATTTCTATCATGGACATTGTACCGACAAAATGTATACACATACTGATTCGAATGGAAAGTGACATCCACTCATGGTATTCAACCACCCATGTTATTCATATACCCATGGAATTTATCGATGATATTGTAAATGACATCGACCCATAGTATTCATCCACCTATGGTATTTATCCACCCATGGAATTTACCCATGGTATTGTAAGTGGCATCCACCCATGGTATTCATTCATTCATGGTATTAACCCATGATATTGTAAGTGAGATCCACCCATGGAATTTACCCACCCATGGAATTTACCTATGGTATTGTAATAAAAAAAATAACAAGTCTCATTTTGTAAAAGGATAGATTGTCCACTACAATGTAGCTTCTACAATTATTCTTTGTTTTAATAAAAAAATTCGTTGTGGTTTTATTTACTGTGTGTTCTCTCCATTTTCTGGCATTCTAATTTTGGAGATCTTGCGAGATTCATTTCAATTTTTTAGATTTTGGGAGCCTCCCCCCAAGATTTGGATCACATACCAACAATAACATATTAAAATTACATTCCAAAATAATTTTACTAAAAAATACAATATATCTTTCTCTCAAATTGCTATATCCCCATTTTCTTATGTTAATATAAACTAGTTCAGTCTTTCCTAACCTTCATACACATAACATTTTTGTGTTAATACTACTTAAGTTTATTACATATCCCATTTTAACCTTTTTAGCTTAACATGCAATATTTTCACTAGCTAATCTCAAATATATAGTAAATCACTCCCATCATTGTATTGCGCTCTTCCAATTATACATTCTTCTCCTATAAACATTGATGCATTCCTTACATATTGCAACAAATGTTGATTTCGTTTGGAAAAAAACACTCTCATGCTCAATATGCAAAGAACAATGACCCATTGAATGCACAGAGAGGCCTTCTCCGCTATACAAGTAAAAAGACAATCAAAATTTAATGAATCTATAAGCATTCCTTTGCGAGAACAAACCCAAGCATTGCTCTTTACCCTTACTCCTAGGTGCATAACTACCCTGCATATCTCCGTTACACTTCAAGACATGCATTAGCAAAAGAATTTCATGTACACATTTCAAATTTCACACTCAAATAGTTCAACCCTATTGCATCCACACCTACTCATTCCTTTGCGAGAACAAACCCAAGCATTGCTCTTTACCCTTACTCCTAGGTGCATAGCTACCCTGCATATCTCCGTTACACTTCAAGACATGCATTAGCAAAAGAATTTCATGTACACATTTCAAATTTCACACTCAAATAGTTTAACCCTATTACATCCACACCTACTCAGTCAATAAGGAATCATATCCAAGCATCTAGGTGCAACCTTCGTATGACCTCCATACTTGACATAGATGCCTTACAAAGAAACATGGGAATCATTACTTGACATGCAACAACTTTGATCCTTGAGAGAAATCTTCTATCCTAGCAAACCTTACACCTAGCATGCATGCGAAAACCTAATACTTCATATTACCCATTCATGTGGTGGCTAGTACATATATAACCACCATTCAATTAACTTCACATAGGACATTACTGTTGTCTTTAAATGCCTTCCTCATCATTTTCAAGACTTGGGCATTTTGATTGTCATGTTCCTTAATTTTGAGCAAGATAAATATAAATGTATTATGAGTAGATCCTAAGTTATGACAACATTAGAATGCAATGTAAGAAACGATCCATACTATAAAATATTGAAAAATACTGAACTTGACTATTATATATGGAAAGGAGCATTAACCACTTTGTTGCGTTGTTCTAGTGTAAACTCCTATGTTATTGGTGGCATATTAAAAAAATCGAGTGTTGTTTTATTAGTCCATGCCAAACACTCCCTATGATTGAAATAGTGACATAATTACATTTTAACAAAAAAATGTTAATAAAAAAATTCAAAGATGATGAAGCATTTCTATCAAAACTAATATTTCAATCCTTTGCAAAGGACTATTGTATATAAATGACATATTCATCCAGCAACTTTTTCACAGAGATGCTAATGTAAGCTTTCTTAAAAGGCATGCCCGAGTCATCTGTCCCAATCACAAAACTTTTCACAATTACTTTCACAACATTCATTGACACAACAATTCTATCTGTGATTTGATTTTTGCTAATATTCGCAATAACTTACTGATAAAAATCATTTCTCCCTAGTGTTGGTGATATCTTTAGCTCATAGATACCTCATAATTTTTTGTTCAAAAAATTTTTCATGCCATTTTTAAAAACCCCAAAGAAATTGAACTCCTATACTATGTACCTTGTGCCTGTAAGGATTGTCATTGTTATGGGACATTTATGTTAGTGAACCTTTCTTATAGAAACTCGAATTTCACTTGTATTTCATTGTCCATATATAGAATAAATATTAGATAAATATTAAATGCATAGATTTTCACAATGACTTCATAATGTCTTATTCCTTAAAACAATTTGAGACTTTGAAAACTACCATTCCAATCTCAATTTTTAACTTGTAAAGGGTTGTGAGGGTACCCCTCTTTTTGTGTTATTAATAATTACATATTCACAATCTTGTCTAAAACTTCAATGATTGTGAGTGTGTAATTTAAAAGCACTATTTCTAAATAAACATCCCTAACTAAAAGAGAAATAAGACAAACTAATTTAGTTTATATATATATATATATATATATATATATATGATTAACTATTGAAATTAGGTTTAGAGTCTAATCTAATTATTTTATATATCAAAACAATGAAAATTATATTTTTTTAATGGAAATTATATAATATTTTTATTAAATTTGACTAGCCTATTTAATTTTTTCTATTCAATAAACAAAAAAATCTAAAATCACTATTTCAAAATAAACATACCTATAACATACCTATAGACTAAAGAAATATGACTAATATATATATATATATATATATATATATATATATATATATATATATATATATATATATATATATATATATATATATATATTAATTTATTTAGATTTTATATTATATATTTTCAAAATTTTAAGAAAAAATGTTTATCTTTTTAATTTTTAAAATATAAATAAGAATAAATTCATTTTATATGTGGTTTTCCTAAGTTTAGAGAAGGATGTAAACATCTTTTTAAATGTGAAATTAAAAATAAAATAAAAAATACATCATCTTTAAATCCTCACTCCTCTTTCCGCTTTCCTTTACAACTTTAGGTGCAATTGCTAATATAATGTTTTATGAAAAGCACCTATAGTATGCCGTCGACATTGTATGTTAATGATGGGAAAAGACCTCCTTGAGTGAGAACACACAACTTGGAATCCTCTCTCGGATGTTTTCATCTGATTTCTTCTTCCTTAGTTTGCAATTCCAGGTCTTCTTTCTAATCTTCGTAGTCATATGGATGCAATCAAAATGAATTGTGTAACAAAAGAAGTTCCAGTTATAGAGCCATCCCCATGCTCTGAACAATCACATGTAAGCATTGCGATACCAAAAGTTAGGTATAATTACGTGTTCCACACTTTTTTCATGGAAATTAAAACTAGCAATTACACCATATGTTGCAAAAGAAATGTCGTAAGGAAATAGCATAGGAAAGGGTAGCGTAGAAAAATAAGTTGTTGCAAAGAAGGAGCCATCGTGAAGGAATGAAAGGAAAATTTTGCTTACATGGAAGAAGGTCGTCGAGGTTTCAAAGATATTGATTATAAGAGTTAAGAAAATTTTGTTATAGATATTGAAATAGGCAATTGTGGGTGAAAACATATATGTAAACCAACATAATGAAATAATTTGTTGCAGAGAAGGAGCCATCGTGAATGAATGAAAGGGAAATTTTGCGTCCATGGAAGCAGGTCGTGGAGGTTTCAAAGATATTGATTATAAGAGTTATCAACTAGAAAATTTTGTTATAGATATTGAAATAGGGAATTGTGCGTGAAAACATATATGGAAACCAGCATAATTTGTTCACATGTATAAAAATTTTGTTATGGATATTGAAATAGGAAATTGGGGTGAAAATCCTTTGGTGATTAATAATCCTCTTAAACAAGCATGTAACTAAAATAAGATATTTTAAATACATTCAAGTACAATATATCTAGCATAGATGTAAATAAAGAGAATTTTTATTAACAGAAATAGAGTTTACTCCAAGTTCATCTACATATCCGAGCATCAATTGCATGCTTGTGAGAAATTGTATATGAAGAACAATAGTTGAATGATAACTTGTGACATCGCTAACCATTTTCTTTGACTGTGGATCAAGTTACAAACTAATAACTTGCAAAATCCCTAGCCATTTTCTTTGATTGTGGATCAGGTTATAAACTAGAATACACTCTCTCTTCATAATACTCTACAATATATATTGGATTGAGGGAAATGTTAATGTTATGATAAAACATGTACAAAAAACCCTTTAGGGTTGTCTCAACTTACTCTATTGTTAATCGCATAGTGTCAATTTGGTTAATCTGCAGTAAGGACTGAGTGAGATTTTTCTTTTGTAAGTTTTGTTTGGAATTGAAAAATAAAAAAATTATAAAAGATAAAAGTATGCAGTGAAAAACTTTGTTTAAAGTTTCAGATCAAAAAGTTGAGTAAGTTTGACATCATATGATGTGGGAAATTTGGATGGTTTGTAGACAATATGGATGTCATAACAAATATCTATTTTAATTTTTTTAGTGTCTCTAGCCACCATGCATCTAATATGATCCATTTCAACTTAGAACTTCAATATCTATTTTGAATTTTTTAGTGTCTCTGTCCACCATGCATCTAATAGAATCCATTTCAGCTAAGAACTTCAATAAATCACTATGTGAATGATAACCCGTTACATCCATATCCATTTCCTTTGTTTCTGGATCAGGTTACAAATTAATAACTTGTGAAATCCCTAGCCATTTTCTTTGATTGTGGATCAGGTTATAAACTAGAATAGACTCCCTCTTGAGAAGACTCTACAATATATATTGGATGGAGGGAAATTTTATGATAAAACATGTACAAAAAAAACCCTTTAGGGTTGTCTCAACTTACTCTATTGTTAATCACATAGTGTCAATTTTTTAAAACTATAATCTACAGTAAGGACTCACTGGGTTTTTTCTTTTGTAAGTTTTGTTTGGAATTTAAAAATAAAAAAATTATAAAAGCTAAAATTATGTAGTGAAAAACATTGTTTAAAATTTCAGAATAAAAAGTTGAGTAAGTTTGACATCATATAATGTGAAATTAGTTTATGATTATAAAGTAAAAAACATGTAAGTTTTTTAGCCACAATTAGGTAATTAAAGATATGTATATAGTTTTTTTTTAATAGAAAGAAATTGATATTCATAAACAAAAAAAATTTGAAAGAGTATGTATGTAGTTACGAACTATTACAATTAATTAATTAAAGGTAAATTTAGTGTTAATTAAGAAATGAGAATTATGAACATTCATCTTTATTAATTTCATTTTTTTTATATTAAGAAATACTACCCATGAATAATAAAGCAGTTGTAACATAAATAATATATAACAAAAAAAACCATGTTTATGAACCATTTAAAAAGAGCAGATGAACATTTGATTTTACATCGCGATCTCCTTAACATGGGTGGGGGGTGGGGGTTTCAAAAATTGGAGAGTGAAATGAGCGGTTATTGTTAGAAATTGTTGTATAAGATGGGAAATTTGGATGTTTTGTAGACAATATGGATGTCATAATAGATATCTATTTTAAATTTTTCAGTGATGCATCTAATATGACCCATTTAAAATGAGAAATTCAATATCTATTTTGAATTTTTTAGTGTCTCTGGCCACCATGCATCTAATAGGATCCATTTCGGCTAGGAACTTCAATAAATCACTGTTTGAATGATAACTTGTGACATCACTATCCATTTTCTTTGACTGTGGATCATGTTACAAACTAATAACTTGTAAAATCTCTAGCCATTTTCTTTGATTGTGGATCACGTTATAAACTAGAATACACTCTCTCTTCACAATACTCTACAATATATATTGTATTGAGGGAAATTTTATGATAAAACATGTACAAAAGACCCTTTAGGGTTGTCTCAACTTACTCTATTGTTAATCACATAGTGTCAATTTGGATAATCTGCAGTAAGGACTGAGTGGGCTTTTTCTTTGTAAGTTTTGCTTGGAATTGAAAAATAAAAAAATTATAAAAGATAAAATTATGTAGTGAAAAACTTTGTTTAAAGTTTCAGAATAAAAATTTGAGTAAGTTTGACATCATATAATGTGGGAAAGTTGGATGGTTTGTAGACAATATGGATGTCATAACAAATATATATTTTAATTTTTTTAGTGTCTCTGGCCACCATGCATCTAATAGGATCCATTTCAGCTAAGAACTTCAATAAATCTTTATGTGAATGATAAATTGTGACATCCCTAGCCATTTCCTTTCATTGTGGATCAGGTTACAAACTAATAACTTGTGAAATCCCTAGCCATTTTCTTTGATTGTGGATCAGGTTATAAACTAGAATAGACTCCCTCTTCAGAAGACTCTTGCAATATATATTAGATGGAGGGAAATGTTATGATAAAACATGTACAAAAAAAACCCTTTAGGGTTGTCTCAACTTTATTGTTAATCACATAGTGTCAATTTTTTAAAACTATAATCTACAGTAATGGGTTTTTTCTTTTGTAAATTTTGTTTGAAATTGAAAAATAAAAAAATTATAAAAGCTAAAATTATGTAGTGGAAAACTTTGTTTAAAATTGAAAAATAAAACGTTGAGTAAGTTTGACATCATATAATGTGAAATTAGTTTATGATTATAAAGTAAAATACATGTAAGTTTTTTAGCCACAATTAGGTAATTAAAGATATGCATATAGTTTTTTTTTAACAGAAAAAATTTGATATTCATAAACAATTTTTTTTCGAAAGAGTATGTATGTAGTTACAAACTATTACAATTAATTAATTAACGGTAAATTTATTGTTAATTAAGAAATGAGAATTATGAACATTCATCTTTATTAATTTCATTTTTTATATATTAAGAAATACTACCCATGAATAATAAAGCACTTGTAACACAAATAATATATATAAAAAAAAACCATGTTTATGAACCCTTTAAAAAGAGCAGAGGAACATTTGATTTTACACCGCGATCTCCCTAACATGAGTGGTGGTTTCAAAAATTGGAGAGTAAATTGAGCGGTTATTGTTAGAAATTGTTGTATAAGATGGGAAATTTGGATGTTTTGTAGACAATATGGATGTCATAATAGATATCTATTTTAAATTTTTTAGTGTCTCTCGCCACCATGCATCTAATATGGTCCATTTCAAATGAGAAATTCAATATCTATTTTGAATTTTTTAGTGTCTTTGGCCACCATGCATCTAATAGGATCCATTTTGGCTAGAACTTCAATAAATCACTGTTTGAATGATAACTTGTGACATCGCTAGCCATTTTCTTTGACTTGGATCAGGTTACAAACTAATAACTTGTAAAATCCCTAGCCATTTTCTTTGATTGTGGATAAGTTATAAACTAGAGTACACACTCTCTTCAGAATACTATACAATATATATTGGATTGAGGGAAATGTTATGACAAAACATGTACAAAAAACCCTTTAGGGTTGTCTCAACTTACTCTATTGTTAATCACATAGTGTCAATTTGGTTATTCTGCAGTAAGGACCGAGTGGCCATTTTCTTTTGTAAGATTTGTTTGGAATTGAAAAAAAAAATAAAAAAATTATAAAAGATAAAATTATGTAGTGAAAAACTTTGTTTAAAGTTTCAGAATAAAAAGTTGAGTAAGTTTGACATCGTATAATGTGGGAAATTTGGATGGTTTGTAGACAATATGGATGTCTTAACAAATATCTATTTTATATTTTTTAGTGTCTCTCGCCACCATGCATCTAAAATGCTCCATTTCAACTTAGAACTTCAATATCTATTTTGAAATTTTTAGTGTCTTTGGGCACCATGCATCTAATAGGATCCATTTCAGCTAAGAACTTCAATAAGTCACTATGCAAATGATAACTTGTGACATCCTTAGCCATTTCCTTTGATTGTGGATCAGGTTACAAACTAATAACTTGTGAAATCCCTAGCCATTTTCTTTGATTGTGGATCAGGTTATAAACTAGAATAGACTCCCTCTTCAAAAGACTCTACAATATATATTGGATGGAGGGAAATGTTATGATAAAACATGTACAAAAAAAACCCTTTAGGGTTGTCTCAACTTACTCTATTGTTAATCACATAGTGTCAAATTTTTAAAACTATAATCTACAGTAAGGACTGACTGAGTTTTTTCTTTTGTAAGTTTTGTTTGGAATTGAAAAATAAAAAAATTATAAAAGCTAAAATTATGTAGTGAAAAATTTTGTTTAAAATTTCAGAATAAAAAATTGAGTAAGTTTGACATCATATAATATGAAATTAGTTTATGATTATAAAGTAAAATACATGTAAGTTTTTTAGCCACAATTAGGTAATTAAAGATATGTATATAGTTTTTTTTTAACAGAAAAAATTTGATATTCTTTAACAAATTTTTTTTGAAAGAGTATGTATGTAATTACAAACTATTACAATTAATTAATTAATTAAAGGTAAATTTAGTGTTAATTAAGAAATGAGAATTATGAGCATTTATCTTTATTAATTTCATTTTTTATATATTAAGAAATACTACTCTTGAATAATATGAATAATAAAGCAGTTGTAACATAAATAATATGTAACAAAAAAAACCATGTTTATGAACCCTTTAAAAAGCGCAGAGGAACATTTGGTTTTACACCGCGATCTCCCTAACATGGGTGGGGGTTTAAAAAATTGGAGAGTAAATTGAGCTATTATTGTTAGAAATTGTTGTATAAGATGGGAAATTTGGATGTTTTGTAGACAATATGGATGTCATAATAGATATCTATTTTAAATTTTTTAGTGTCTCTAGCCAACATGCATCTAATATGATCCATTTCAAATGAGAAATTCAATATCTATTTTGAATTTAAACAATTAAAAATAATTTTATTAAATAGTTAATTTAGATATTTTCACTCTAAAAGAGGTTTGCATATCAAGACATTTGATCCCTCTTGGCTATTGGTAGATCCAGAGTTAAGATTGATCTAGGCCATCTTAATTCCCCCCTTTAAATAAACTATATTCCACATGAATACCATAGGTCAATACCATGGGTTGTTTTTATAATTTATTGTTATTTTATTTTATTACCTAAATTCAATTTAGCTTATTAAAAAGAAAAATCAAATACCCCAGAGTTAAGATTGATCTAGGCCATCTTAAGTTCCCCTTTTAAATAAACTATATTCCACATGAATACCATGGGTCAATACCATGGGCTTTTTTTTTATAGTTTATTGTTATTTTATTTTATTACCTAAATTCAATTTAACTTATTAAAAAGAAAAAAACAAATACTATAAAAAACATATATAAAACTATTTACATTTACATATAAAAATATAACAAACTTTTAATAACAACATTTTAACTTCCAAAACCTAAGTTCAATCTAACTTCGCTTTGATTGTGGATCAGGTTACAAATTAATGACTTGTGAAATCCTTAGCCATTTTCTTTGATTGTGGATCCGGTTATAAAGTAGAATAGACTCCCTCTTCAGAAGACTCTCCAATATATATTGGATGGAGGGAAATCTTATGATAAAACATGTACAAAAAACCCTTTAGGGTTGTCTCAACTTACTCTATTGTTAACACACAGTGTCAATTTTTTAAAACTATAATCTACAGTAGAAGTGATTGGGTTTTTTCTTTTGTAAATTTTGTTTGGAATTGAAAAATAAAAAAATTATAAAAGCTAAAATTATGTAGTGAAAAACTTTGTTTGAAATTTTAGAATAAAATGTTGAGTAAGTTTGACATCATATAATGTGAAATTAGTATATGATTATAAAGTAAAAAACTATGTATATTTAGATGTACGAAAATTTAGATACATTTTATTAAGTAAAATTTAGATACATTTGATCCCTCTTGGCTCTTGGTAGATCCAGAGTTAATATTGATCTAGGCCATCTTAATTTCTCACTTTAAATAAACTATATTCCACATGAATACCGTGGGTCATTACCATGGGCTGTTTTTATAGTTTAATGTTATTTTATTTATTACCTAAATTCAATTTAACTTATTAAAAAGAAAAAACAAATACTCCAGAGTTAAGATTGATCTAGGCCATCTTAATTTTCCCCTTTAAATAAATTATATTCCACATGAATACCATGGGTCAATACCATGGGTTGTTTTTAAAGTTTATTGTTATTTTATTTTATTACCTAAATTTAGTTTAACTTATTAAAAAGAAAAAAATAAATACTATAAAAAAACATATATAAAACTATTTACATTTACATATAAAAAATAACAAATTTTTAATAACAACATTTTAACTTAAAAGTCACCAAAACCTAAATTCAATCTAGCTTATTAAAAAAAAAAAAAAAAACTATTATAAAAAATATACATAAAACTATTTATTTGTGGATCTAATAGCCTAAAACATTTCAATCGTCTAACATTTGATCCAATGTCTCAGACATGGACACAATGGCAGTTGGGAGAGTTGTTTTCAAATAAGAATGCCTTAGGGCATAATTAGAAAATATATCCACATGCTTGGCATTTAATATTACACGCGTATATGCATCTTAGTTTTCTTTTCTTCTATGCGAGCAGAAAATTTGTGTACACACCCGAACAAACTTTCAAGGCACAAGATTCTAACGACAATTTTGCGAAATACATAAATCACTATTGTCTATCATATACTTAAAATTAAAATTTTCCACGATATAATGTACAAATTTTTGCTTTAACGAGTATACAAAATCTGAAGTCCCAGTCCTCCGCCATTGAGGAGGGCGAGCCTTATTTCCATTGCCATAGGCCCATAAATGCGCCTAGGCAGGAAATGCCCGCCGTCAGATCAAAACTGTAAATCATCGTGCGGTGAGCATTCCCTACCTTGGCGCATTTATGGGCCTATGGCAATGGAAATAAGGCTCGCCATTGAGGAGTCCCATAATGAGATTCTTGGCGTAATGTAGAAAATCAAGAGAATACAGTACAAAGAATACAATACAATAAAATAATGAACGAACCAATGATAGAAAGACACAGCTACTCTTTGGTAGGTATGCTCACAAAAAAGAGAGGATAAAAGAAGTCATTTCAAAGAAGACAACTTGGGGTGTTAGAAGTGATTCACGGGGAAATGAAAATCTGAAATGAAATGAAAATGAAAGTTTAATTTTTATCAGATTAAAAATCATTTATGGGATTATGAGTTTTTTGTTTTTAATTTTTCTTGTTTTTAGCTTTTTGTACTTCAATTTTTTTCTTATTTAAAATGATGATGAGCTAACCCAACCTTCCAATAATTTCATGGCTGGAAAGACTATGCCAAAAAATCGATGCTAACATATTCCCATAACTTTCTATGATATCTTGAACACATCACATTCCAAAATAAAATGTTTTTCAGATTCTACTGATGTAAACTTGCAAAATTCATCAATATTTATAAAACCAAGCAATTGTTCCAAATAATATGTACCAAAGTCCTACACCTCCACAACCCTTGGAACTGAGAAATACTTATCGATGCCTGACAAATTGTCCACATCGCCCGTTCGGCTCCAAATTTTTGCAGTATTCGAACGTTTGAGAGGGGCCTGCTCTTCTTCTGGAAACACTACCCCACTGGTCCTTTTTTTTATTATACCACATACTGATAAATCATTGAAATTTGCATGAGAGGGAAAAGATGAAACACCGAACTGGTCGAACTTGTGTGTAAAGGAAAAAGAAAAGCACGAAAACATCCATGTATTTACCAGATAATTTGAATCCACTCCTCGACCGTTGTCTCCATTCATTTGCAGCGGTAAGGAGCCAAAGTAACTGGTGAGAAATCACATACAGAGGAGCCAAAGTAACGAACGACTTCGAAACAATCCATCGGCCATTAGGTGGCCCTTGCGATGGTTTATAATGTTCTAAATACGATGTTACCATCTCAGATGCTCGACAATGGCAGTTGCAGTTGGATTTGAGTTGTCTATTGACACCATACTAAAATTAAAAAAAAAAAAAATCAAATAGTTCGAATGTTTGAATGATTTTTATATTTTATTTTTTAGAAATGAATTGAGCATTATAAAAAAAACTATCAAAAATTTATGAGGCATTTAAAATACATTAAAAATTTATAAGACACTTAAATTTTTTAACAACTATAATCTAGATTTTCAAAAATTTCTACAAGAATTTTTGTAAGATTTTGAGATACAAAATCTAGATTTGCAAAATAATGAACAAACTTGCAAGAGAAGGAAGGAGTGAACAAGAATAGAGAAAATAATGAAATTAATTGTACAATATTAGTTTTGGAATCAATACATAAAAGCAACTAAGTTAAGCTTAGTTGTACATGCAATAACTATGGATAGTTAAAGCTAATTGAAGCTAAGTGTGCTTTATGTTCTGCTAATGTGCACATGCACCACATGCAAGCAGTAAGTTAATTAACTAAGCCAAGTGCACTTCACATGCAAGCAGTAAGTTAACTAACTAAGCCAAGTGCACATCACATGCAATATCTAGAGTTGAACTAAAGCTAATCTAGGTGCATGTACACCAACACGCCTCGCCCCCCTTAAGCATAACTTAGGTGAATGTGATGCAAAATGAATGAGTCCCGACAACACAACCATTTTAGGTACCCATATACAATGCATAAAAAGGAGGAGAGAGGGAAAACCCAATGGGAAGAAAACCCCCCCTCAAAATATAATGCAAAAGTAGAGAAAAGTCAACTGCTAGGTAGTTGTGTCCTTCACCCCGAGATGATCTCGTAGGAATCAAAACTTCTGCTCAGTGAAAGTGTTGGTGAAGATATTAGCAGTCTACTCGGAACTAGGATAGTACTGAAGATCGATGATCCCATCATGAATGAGTTCTCTAATGAAGTGCATGTGGATCTCGATGTGTTTGGTCCACTGCCGCTGCACTGGATCTCTGCAAAACTTTAGCGTACTTTGATTATCGCACCAAATGACAGTTGGACGATGGACACTGATCCCAAGCTCAGATAGGAAATGTTGTAGCCAAATGGACTGAATAGTGGCATTGACTGCTCCTCTATACTTGGCCTCTGCTAATGATAAAGCAATGACAGCCTGCTTCTTGCTTGACCAACAAATTGGGTCGGATCCCAAACTAAGTACATAACCGGAGGTGGACTTGCGATCAATGTTGTTGCCAACCCAATTTGAATCTGTGAACCCAATGAGATTCAAAGAGCAATTGGCTGCATAATGAATCCCATAGGTGATTGTCCCCTGGACATATCGAAGGATGCGCTTTGCAGTGTTCCAGTGTAACTCATGTGGCTCCTGCATGTATCTGGAAACTGCTCCTACGACATATGAGAGATCAGGACGAGAGTGAGTGAGATATAGAAGACTTCCCACAAGCTGACGGTACAATGTGCAATCAACCAATGGTGTGTATTTTCCATTCTCAAGCTTTATCCCTGATAAGAAAGGTGTGGTTGTTGGCTTGCAGTCACTCATGTGAAATCGTGCCAAAAGATCTCTAACATACTTTGGTTGAAAAATGGTAATCCCAGAATCACTCTGATTGATCTCTAGTCCAAGGAAGAAATTTAGAAAGCCCATGTCTATCATAGGAAACCACTTATGCAATGCAGTTTTAATCTTAGTAATGACAGAAGTTGAACTACCTATTATCAAAAGATCATCTACATAGAGTACTATGATCAACAAGGAGTCAATTTTATTTTAAAAATAAACATTGGAATCAGATTTGCAGCGTACAAAATTTTGAGATAACAAATAAGAATCCATCTTTGCATACCATGCTCTAGGTGCTTGCTTGAGGCCATAAAGAGACTTCTTTAGTTTGCATACCAAAGATGAATTGTGCATGTATCCCTGTGGCTGCTCCATGTAGATTTCCTCCTCGAGATCATCGTGAAGAAAGGCATTCTTCACATCCATATGATGCACCTCCCATCCTCTTGCTGCTGCAATGGAGAGAGCTAGCCGAATGGAATTCATTTTTGCAATTGGAGCAAAAGTCTCATCATAGTCAACACCATGTACTTGCTGAAAACCTTTTGCTACCAACCGTGCCTTATATCGACTAACTTGGCCATTTGCTGCTTTCTTGGTTCGGTAAACCCACTTGCACCTCACAAGTTTACGATTGGAAGGTAGCGAAACCAAATCCCAAGTCTGGTTCTCAATGAGAGATTTATATTCCTCATCCATTGCGGCTTACCATTCAGGATTCCTAGTTGCTTCTACATAAGTTTGTGGATCATATGCATGCATCATATAAGCATGCATGGGCATGTATGGCTCCATAGCTAAGAGTGCTTGCGGATCTTCCTCAAACAGAGGTATAGAGGCAGGATCATTAAGGATATCACTCATGCTACGCCATTTTTGTGTTGAAGGTGGTCGAGAATCTTCCGAACTACATATGGAAGTATGATCTCGATGTTCAATAACTAGTGGTCCAACAGGCATCACAGGAAAAGACTCATCTTCATCAGAATTATGATCTGAAGTTTTATCTGCATACTCATCAATGAGTGGTGATGGAAACTTGGTAACAAGTTCATCCGCTTGTGCATGCAAAATATCTTCGTCAAACTTTACACTCCTTTCAATAAAGAGCTCTTAAGTGTTGATATCAAGCAATCTGTACCCTTTGACTTCATCAGAATATCCAACAAACATGCATGCTTTACTTTGAGGCTCCAAAGCCTTTCTCTTCTCTATAGGAATGCGGGCCCATGCTCGAGATCCAAAAACGTGGAAATGAATGACTTCAGGTTGCATGCCATTCCAAGCCTCAAAAGGTGTTTTTCCAGTAACATATTTATGAGGAGATTTGTTTTGGATGTATGAGGCACAATTGATAGCTTCAACCCACAATTTTGATGGAAGAAATCTTGCATGCAACATGCAATTGGCCATCTCTTTCAAAGATCGATTCTTCCTTTCAGCCACGCCATTTTGCTGTGGAGTGTAAGGAACTGTATGCTTGCTTCAATACAAAGATTCTTGATATCTTTGTTGACATATTTCATCCCATTATCTGTGCAGAGTATCTTGATGCGTTTTCCATATTGATTTTCCGCATGCGCTTTGAAAATCTTTAGATGTTGAAAAACTTTAGACTTGAGTTTCAAGAAGTAAACCCAAGTGAATTTCATGTAGTTATCTATAAATGATAACACATATCTTGCTTTTCTCATTGAAAGCACTGGAAATGGACCCATGAGATCACTGTGTACAGGTTCCAAAGGTGTAGAGGCTCTCCATGCATGCCCCTTCTTGAATTTGTCTTATGGATGCTTTCCAAGAGCACATTCATTACAAAAACCATTTGAAAATTCAATGGTCGGAAATCCTTTGACCATCCCTTGCTTGCTACGCTGTTGCATATATCTGAAATTCAAGTACCCAAATCTCTCGTGCCAAATCCTACTTTTTTCATTTGCATTCGTAAGTAGCAAAATGGAATCTGATTGAGGAACAAAATCAGAAAATGTATACATATGAGATTGATCATTTACCTTGCCAGATGCAATCTTCAAGTTGGTTTGCATGTCATAAATGTTCACGGAATCCGAGGTAAATTCCACTTTCCTTTCGCTGCATGTGTGTGTCATCTGATACACTGAGAGAAGATTCACAAAAAGCCTTGGAATATGCAAGACATTCTCAAAAACTTCCATCTTCAAATTGCACTCTTCCTTGTCCAGTTGCTGCAACTGCAGAATTATCCCCCATGAGAATAGGAGGTCCTGAGTATGCATGTATAGAAGAAAATGATTCCTTTAAAGAAGCCATATGATGTGAAGCTCCTGAATCGATGATCCATTCTTGCGGTGTAGAATGAAGAGCAATCAAAGCATGCCCATTACCTCTTGGATCTGGTGCTTTTTCTCCAGACTTCTTCTTGGCATTCTCAGGAATGTGGTCTCCAAGATTGTGTTGCTGGAGTGTCTATGCCATAAGATCTATAATCTTCTTCATGCATGCAAATTCAAGGTGAAAACCATGGTGGAAATAATTGCACATTGATTGCCCTTTCATTCCTTTCCTTTCCTTTGAGCCGGATGATCCATCAGGGGGTTTGGGATTTCCTACCTTTCTTGGATCAAGATCCTTCTTCCCTTTTCCTTTCTGATGGTCTTTGGAATTTTCCTTTCCTTTTGCATGCACAGTAACTGCATGTGCTTTGGAATTTTTAAGTGTGCCCATTTTGATGAGCTTATCTTGCTCATGCATCAAAGACTGAATAAAAGAATCCAGTGAGGGCATCTTCCAAGCTGCATCGGTTGCAGATTTTACTGTGTGGAATGTAGAGACGAATATTGCATACTCTGGACCAAGTTTTGATAAAATGGAAAGAATCAACTGATTTTCTTGCTTGGATTTGTCGATCTTGCATCCTTTTAGCTGAAGCAACAAGGCTTTATACCTTGTGAAAAAATCTTGAATGTTCTTAAAATTTCTCGGATCTAATGAGTTTAACTCATTTTCGATAATGTGACCCTGAATTTCATCCTGTTTTCCAAACAATCCTTCCAAAGTTTTCCATACTTCATTTGGAGTTGAACATGATTCAACATGAAATAGCAATTCTGGAGAGATAGATAAACATAGGATGCCGAAGGCCTCGTCCATGCGATTGAAATATCTTGTTTTCTCCACTGCCGATGTTGGTTCAACTTCTGTTTCCATGGTTATTCGAAATAAGCCTCTACTTCTGAGATGAAGTAAAATCTTTGGCTTCCATTCAAAGTAATTATATGGAGTAAGAATTTTTAATTGTGGAAACTCCAATTTAGACTCCATTCTTTGTTGTTGCTTCAATCTTCTAAACCTGCAAATAAAAATTGCTTGTGCACTAATTACAAATCCCTGCGCTCTGATACCATGTAAGATTTTGAGATACAAAGATCTAGATTTGCAAAACAATGAAAAAACTTGCAAGAGAAGAAAGGAGTGAGCAAGAATAGAGAAAATAATGAAATTAATTCTACAATATTAGTTTTGGAATAAATACATAAAAACAACTAAGTTAAGCTTAGTTGTACATGCAATAACTATGGATAATTAAAGCTAATTGAAGCTAAGTGTGCTTTATGTTCTGCTAATGTGCATATGCACCACATGCAAGCAGTTAACTAACTAAGCCAAGTGCACATCACATGCAATATCTAAAGTTAAACTAAAGCTAATCTAAGTGCATGCACACCAACAATTTTCCATATTCTTCCCAAAATTTCTAAATTATTTTGTAAATTTTTTAAAACTACTACTTTGGATTGCGTTTCAGAGTACATGCATTCCATCTCTGAACATGTTTGTGTCCTTTCGATTTCCTTTACTGGCACATTACAGGCGGCAAGAGGAATCGGCCCGGCCGAAATTAAATTAAAAAAATAAGAAATAACATTTTTTACAGTCACTTCCTGCTCCCGACATGGCAGAGCCGTAGATATGTTTATTAGACATACTCTTCACTTATTCTGCCCAAAGTTAATCTCAACAGTTTAATTATTTAAAAAAAAAAATCAACCATCCTTCCTCCACCTAAATTGAAATTTTATTATTATTATATTTGTATTATGTATGGTATTATCACATTCAATTTTTTTTAGTGGGTATTAGTTTATCTTGACCAAAAATATTCACTACTTATCCAAATGGTTATTGATTTGAGTTATTATTATGAATTATTTATGAATTTCTATTTTTATTAGTTATTAATTATTTGTTTTTAGTTTTTTTTTTTTAATTTATTTAACAAATTTATATATATACATATTTTTTTTTTTTTTAATTTCCATCTTCATAACTTATTATTATTTTTTCCATATTTTCAATTTAAAATAATAATTATTATTAAATTTTTTTTTAATAAATTTAATCATAAAAAATTATATATATTTATAAAAAATAAGCATATATAATAAAATGTATATATTAGATATCACTTTATGCAATGAGTGCTAACTAGGCTACTCAAAAATCATGAGAAATTAGTTAGTTACAACTACCTCTCATGGAAATGGTCATAGATGAATGACTTACTTAATGCAGTTAAATCCCAAAAAATTATATCTAATATAATGCACTCAGAAAAACCCTCAATTTTTAAATACAAAGAGTGAATGGAGCTCTACTTGAATGGTTCACGAGGCACAATACTTGCTAAGGTTTTGCAAATGGGGTAGCAAGCTAAGTGGGCTTGATTGTGGGGAAAACTCCACAGTTAAGCATGCTCGCTTGAGCGAGAGGCAATCTGGGATGGGTGACCTCCCGAGAAGTCCTGGTTATAGGGTGCAAGCCCCGGAAGTGATGATTGATGCTATGTGATTCATTTCACTAGTTTCAATCCCACTTCTTCACTCTTGTAAGCATCACCCAATCACCTAATGCAATGTAATGAGAGAGAAGTGATGATTGACGCTACATGATTCATTTCACTAGTTTCAATTCCACTTCTTCACCCCTGTGAGCATCACCCAATGCAATGTCATGAAAAAGAAGTAATGATCTTCTTCACCCCTGTGAGCATCGATTGATGCTACTTGATTCATTTCACTAGTTTCAATCCTGCTATGTGATTTATTTCACTAGTTTCAATCTCACTTTTTCACCCCTATGAGCATCACCCGATGCCCAATGCAATAAGTGCTAAGTGGACTATTAAAAAATGCAATGAGTGGACTATTAAAAAAATCATGAGTGATTCCCGATGCAATGAATGCTAAATAAACTATTAAAAAATGCAATGAGTGCTGAGTAGACTATTAAAAAATCATCCAAAAAAATGATATCTAATATAATACAGTGCTAAAATCTCTCACTATTTAAAGTATATATATATTAATATAAAAATATTAACTAATTATATTTTTTAAAGAAAAATCTTTATTTATTTTTTATTGTTTTTAGTTTAATTAAATTATATTTAAATTAATCTGCATGTAGCTATTATTTGTCAAAAAGCGTAGTCTAAAGAGGCCGCGTTTTGACCCAAAATCCGGGAACGATTTTCAGAAAATCCGGCAAAGATTTGCCCAGAAACTTGTTTATAGTTGTTAAACATTAGTGTTTTGAGTGCCCCAGGGGTTTTTGATAGCGCTGAATCCATTTCCACTATCAAAAATGGATTCCAAGCACTTTAACTACTTGATTTTTGCAAATTTAGTTGACCGGATTCCGGCGGATTTCTGCCGTCCGGGCCAAAACGCGGCCTCGGTAGACAACTCCTTTGTCAAAATCAATTTTAAATATAATTAAATTTATAACATTATATCTTTTATCATTGAATGTTAAGTTAAACTGCCTTGCAGCTCAGGAACCAGTGGATTACTCATTAAGAACACGAGGCACTCCACTTAGCTGATGACGTCAAGTATGCTATTTTAGAGATCTTACGGTACTATTGACCGTTGAAATCCGGTGGATTCCTGTTCCACATTTAAACGTGACAATTAATTTGTTGGATTGTAAGATTACAGAAGAATGCCAGCATGGGCGGAACTTGAATTGGTAACTAGGGAGAGACAATGGACCATGCAGACCAAAGGAGCATTGCGTCTACTTATGCTTGGCTCTTGCAGGAGTGCATCAACGCCAGATCTTTGACAAAAGGTAAGATAATCCACACCCACATGATTAAAACTGGATTCAAGCCAGCGATCTTCCTTGGCAATCGTCTCATCGACATGTATTCCAAATGCATGAATGTAATGGACGCTCAGCAACTGTTCGACAAGATGTCTGAACGGGACGTCTTCACATGGAATAATCTAATAGCAGGATATGTCCGAAACGGAAGTATTGAGGACGCGCGTCAAATATTTGACAAAATGCCTGAACGAGATACTGTTTCGTGGAATTCTATTATTGCAGGGTGTTCTCAGCTTGGAAACGAGGAGGAGGCGCTTAAGCTCTTTCGCCAAATGCAACGGCAACGCTTGAAACCCACCCAGTTTACGTTCGCCAGCCTTCTCCGGGCTTGTGCCAGTTTGCCTTTCCTGCAGCAGGGTAAGCAGATCCATGCCAGTGCTATCAAGTTTGGATTTGAGATTGATGTTTTCATGGCGAGTGCACTTGTTGATATGTATTCTAAATGCAGAAGTGTAGTGGATGCACGCCACGTGTTCGACAAAATGCCTGAACGAAACCTGGTTTCATGGAATGCAATGATTTCAGGGTATTCTCAAAATGGTCATGGCGAAGAAGCCATGAAACTCTTTCAGCAAATGCAGTTTGCAAACCTGAAGCCTGATCATTCTACCTTTGCGTGCATGCTCAGTGCTTGTGCGTGTTTAACTGCACTAGGACATGGTAAGCAGGTGCAGGGTTACGTTATCAAAGTTGGGTTTGAGGAAAATGTGTTTGTAGGCAGTTCTCTTGTAGACATTTATGCGAAATGCGGGAGTATAGAGGAGGCACGTCAAGTGTTTGACAAAATGCCTGAGAGAAACACGGTATCTTGGAGTTCAATGATAGTAGGATATGCCCAAAATGGTCTAGGCAGAGATGCCCTCCAATTATTTGAGCAAATGCGCCTCGCGCTCGTTGAGCCGGACCGTGTGACATTTGTTGGTGTTTTAACTGCGTGTAGCCATGCTGGTCTTGTAGATGAAGGCTGGCATTATTTCCATTGTATGGTGCGAGATCATGAGATCCTACCAGATGTGGATCACTATGCTTGCATGATTGATCTTCTTGGCCGTGCTGGTCATTTGGACGAGGCGGAAGACTTTATTGATAACATGCCAGTTGAAGCTGATGCAGCTATGTGGGGTGCGTTGCTTGGTGCCTGCAGGATTCATGATAATCTAAAATTAGCAGAACGGGCTGCTTACTTCCTTTTTGAGTTAGAACCACAAAATGCTGGACCCTACCTGCTTCTTGCGCACATGTATGCTGAAAATGGCTGTTGGGATGATGTTGCAAGGGTAAGAAAACTGATGAAAGAAAGGGGAGTAAAAAAAGAACCCGGATGTAGTTGGACTGAGGTCAATAATGAAGTGCATACATTTGTGGCGGACGACATAGCCCATCAACACGCAGGGGAAATTTATCTAATGTTGCAGAGGCTGGTTGAGCAGATAGAGATGGTGGGTTATGTTCCTCACAGAAGCATCTTACCACGAGATGCTAACAATGAGAATGAGGAGCGGACGCATTTCTATCACAGTGAGAAAATGGCCATTGCTTTTGCACTTATCAACACACCTCCGGAGACAATTATTCGTATTGTTAAGAACCTTCGCGTGTGTGGTGACTGCCATACTTTCACCAAATTGGTTTCCAAAATTGTTGGGCGTCAAATAATATTAAGGGATACGACTCGATTTCATCATTTTAAAGATGGACTATGCTCTTGTGGGGATTACTGGTGACAGTAAGTAAACTGAGCAGTAAGGAGAATAGAAATTTAGATGTTATCACGGGCTTTGATTTTGTAGATGGATTTTACTCTTATTTTTGGTTCTTAGGTATAATTCTGTTTCATGTGATATACAGTGAAATGACTAATAATAATATGCCTGTGAAGCTGAAGTTGCATAGAGATTGGGCCAAGAGCTCTCTTGTGAAGCATAGCCATCAGTGGTAGATGTTTCCTGAGATGATATTTCATATAGATATTCCTGGCAAGCTTTCTAATGCAAAAGATAGAGATTGAAATATTACAGGCTTTTACCTGTTGACTTTGTTCCAGGCATGTATCTGCAGATCGCTGGTTGTGTTTTACACATTGAATTGATTGTAAGTGAATGTGCAAGTAGGAATTCTGTAACAGTTTTTGTTTTTCTTTATGGCTAGGTGTTTCTTCCTCGCTACATGTTTCAGGATTCATGCAGAAATTTCCAGATTCAATCTCTCCTCACAATTGGTATGTTTGTTGGTTCTTCATTTCTGAAGTTTCTTAGCCTTTGGTTCAGATTGCTGATATGATCTTAAAACTTTACCATCAAGGTTTTGTATTCTTACTTTTCTTAATTGAAGGTCAATGCCTTTATTGCTGTTTTTAAGCCTATAATTGATTTTAAATTTATAACAGCTTAAAAACTTTATCCTCTTTTGGTATGTGTCTGTAGATGCTTTTTCTTGGGGTGTCAGTTGCTTCTTGTTATAGGATCTGTTGTCTTCCAGGTTATTTTCCTTGATTCCTGCTTCGGGTCCCAATGTTGGGGTATATTGTGCGGGAACACATTCCTGTGCCACTCTAGGCTTTTGAGCCAGCACATGGGCTGAAGGGGTATCCTTGTCTTTCTTAAGGTTATTTCGGCTAGCCTATCATTGTAGCACAACCTGTTCTCAGTGAAGCTTCGGCTGGGTTTGTGGTAGTGGTAGGATGGTGCGTGGTGTACCCTTTGCAACCTCTTTAAACCAAAGTAAAAATACTGTTGTGGTTTGAAGGGGTGGCCAAGAAGAAAAACAGCAAGGGGATTTAATAGGTTTCAGCCATAGGAATGATAATGAGCACTATGGACACCATCATCTAGTTCGATTTAGCAAATAACTTTGAGAAGAGGAACAAATATATATTAAGGAAGAGTCTGAAATATTTTCTTAACACATATTCATTAGACGGAAAACCAAATAGGCAAATGCAGATCTATTGGTTTATTCAAGACCATGTAAGATAGAAAATTAAGAGTGTTCTTTCACTAATGACATGCTTGAAACTTTTATTTCATCAGTGACAACAGCCTTAGTCTGATTACAAAATAAACCCAACAGTCCATTATAGCTTTGGGGACTCTAAAGCCTTAGGTCTGAAGTAGCTCTTCATTTGAGACAACCATGCCACCAAAGGGGACTATTTAGTCTTAGTATTGGGCCTGACCACCTCTTTTCACATTCTACTGATCAGATCATGCTTACAAAGAGAATGAGAATGAACGGAGAAGTAGAAGAAGAAGAATATTACTTGCTGCTGCAAAAAATAGTGATGGTCTAGGCAGATTTTCAGTTTCTGATGATGTCTTGCCTATGTGTCACCCTCATTAGCTGCTGAACTGAACCTCCAATTTCCCACCAGTATTGAGAAAAAAATACCTCTAAATGTACTTCAAAGTTAAGTTAGGAGACATCTCTAAGTAACCAATGAGAGTTCTCCATTTTCCCACCTTTTCTGTTAATGGATTCCTTCTTTTGGATTAATCCTTACTTTGGAGCTTCCACTCTTTCCGAATCCCATAAAATTAGGGGCACTTGTGTGAAATTCTAACCCAAAACATTTATTTATTGTTTCAGTCACTTTATTTTTCTGACACCACTTCTATTTTGGAAGGTGGCCTTGCCAAAGATGGAGCTGTTACTGCAGGTGATGGAGAACGAACCTATTGATCATGTGGCACATGAGTCAAAAATGGGAGAAAACTTCTCGTGAGGTGATCCCTCTTTGGCTCACCATCACCATCTCATCATATAGCCCTTATATATCTCTCTCTCTCTAATATATATATATATATATATATATATATATATATATATATATAATTTTTCCTTTTTTACAATAACACATTATCTTGCAAGAAAAAACAAATGATAGACATAAATGACATTTTAGAAGGAAAAGCATGTCTATATTAACTCCCATAGATGATTACATGATGCAAAATATAAAATTATCCTTAATAGATGAGACTATACATCCAAAATCAACCTTTATACATGAGGCTATAAATGCTGAAAATTAATTAGAACATGAGCTAAAATAAATTGTATATCTTAATACAACTGATCCTTACCCTCATCAACAAAAAATGGAACATGATGCAGAATTCAAAATTATCCTTAATTGATGAGACTATACATCCAAAATCAACCTTTATACACGAGGCTATATATGCTGAAAATTAATTAGAACATGAGCTAAAATAAATTGTATGTCTTAATACAACTGATCCTTACCCTCATTAACAAAAAATGGAACAAGCGTGGATTGGAAGAGGAGGCAACTCCACTTCTAGTTGCATCAGCACCAATATGAAGAGAAGCAAGAGAGAGTTCCAAGCCTGTTAATTTGGGCAACTAGGTCCAAACTCCATGTTGCATTGTTCATATGATAATGATGATATTTTTGTTGGATTCCTCTTTCGGAGAGGTGCAAGATTGATCTAAAGATCATCTTGTTTGGATGAGCAGAACTTATGTTTTGATTTTATTTTCCACACGTGCAAATTGTCAAAGTCGGCCAGAATTGTAATGTAGGTTCACAAGCCCCAAAAGATGTGTCACACACCCTCATTGATGGATATAAATTGGAGACACTTGATGCTCATTTGTTAAGCATCTCATCACACACATTCTTCCTGATTGGTTCGTAAAGCCTTTGGAGGCCTCTCTCTCTCTCCCACGTGTGAAAACAGGAATCTGAATTTCGGACTGTGTTTAAACTTTAGGGCCTTTTTCTGGAGCGTTGACCAACGTTTACAGTGGGTCAAACCTTGGAGTTTGACTGCCATTTCTGCCCAGAAAATCTGATTTAGGAAGGCCACATTGGAGGGCACAAAAATCGAGGAAATCCATTGACTTTGACCACAGCACTTTGACCGCAGGAAATTGACTTGCGTTGACTGGTTTTGAGGGCTGTTTTGTGGGCTGTGTGTGACACTGAAGAAAGGCTGATCTTGTATGTGTTTGGCTGAACCTCTTGGAGGTTGGAAGAGCTGGTTTGACCAGCAAAAGTCTTTGCTGGCTAGGGCATCCTGTTGACTGGTGTAACAAACATTTCTCTCTACATTTGTTGGACAAGAAGAATTGCAAATTCTGATATATTATTTTGGCTTGTCTTCTATTGATCTATTATTATGTTCTATCAGCATTTACTTTCATGTTTATGTGATTGCTAATTTGAATTGAGCCTATAAGAAAGATTGAAGTAAACTGCATTAAGCATAGAACATACCATGGCTATCTAAAATTAACAAAGCCTAGGTATTCTGCATCCACATCCCAGTCTTATTTGGATGAGTAGAACTTATGTTTTGATTTTATTTTCCACACATGTGCAAATTGTCAAGGTCGGCCAGAATTGTAATGTAGGTTCACAAGCCTCAAAAGATGTGTCACACACCCTCATTGATGGATATAAATTGGAGAGACTTGATGCTCATTTGTTCAGCATCTCATCACACACATTCTTCCTCATTTGATTGGTTTATAAAGCCTTTGGAGGCTTCTCTCTCTCCCCCACGTGTGAAAACAGGAAGCTAAATTTCAGACTGTGTTTAGGGCCTTTTTCTGGAGCGTTGACCAACGTTTACAGTGGGTCAAACCTTGGAGTTTGACTGCCATTTCTGCCCAGAAAATCTGATTTAGGAAGCCACATTGGAGGGCACAGATATTGAGGAAATCCGTTGACTTTGACCACAACACTTTGACCGCAGGAAATTGACTTGCGTTGACTGGTTTTGAGGGCTGTTTTGTGGGCTGTGTGTGACACTGAAGAAAGGCCGATCTTGTATGTGTTTGACTGAACCTCTTGAAGGTTGGAAGAGCTGGTTTGACCAACAAAAGTCTTTGTTGGCTAGGGCATCCTGTTGACTGGTGTAACAAACATTTCTCTCTACATTTGTTGGACAAGAAGAATTACAAATTCTGATATATTATTTTGGCTTGTCTTCTATTGATCTATTATTATGTTCTATCAGCATTTACTGTCATGTTTATGTGATTGCTAATTTGAACTGGGCCTATAAGAAAGATTGAAGTAAACTGCATTAGGCATAGAACATACCATGGTTATCTAAAATTAACAAAGCATAGGTATTCTGCATCCACATCCCAGTCTTTATGAGGCCCACTTGTTTATACTTCAGCCCTAAAAGACATAAGACGTAAGTTTGAATGCACATATACATGATCCTTAGCCTTTGGTGATCCCAACTTGTTGCGCTTCATGGAATGAAAGAAATCCTAGGTGTTCTAGTTCCTTTGCGTCGATGAAGAGTTTGCAACTTGTGATAGAATATGAGTGGCAAGGTTTTGCAAATATACACAATTTGCTCCATGAAAATTCCACCATTTAATTGTGTTCATGTTGTTGAAATTGTAACTAGGTTCGGTGTTCATAATTATGATTTTGTAAAGAATAAAAAAGAATGTGTTTGAGGCAAAGAAAAGTTATTTTTATCATGTCCCATTTGGACATTTAAAAGAAAGAAAAATTAAACTTTCAAATATGATTTTGTGTCCGACCAAGTCGGCCTTCCAGTAGTCAAGTCGGCTCAGCCTTTAGAGGCACCTTTTCAAATGAAGAAACAACTATATATTGGCTCCATTACTCCACCATTCAACAACCAATTCACACTTCATCTGTGGAAGCAAAATTCAGGTTTGTAGCATGCGAATTTGGAGCACAATCTGAGACACATTCTCTGTAATCAAGCGAAGTTCCTAAAGCACCATTCTTTATGACAAGCAGAAGTTTCTGAAACACCATTCTTATGTGACAAGCGAAGTTTCTGAGGCACATTTCTTTGTGGTATACAAGCTTCCTGAGGCACTACTTTTCTGTGATAATGCGAGCTACATGGGGACTATTATTTCCGTGGAATACGAGCTACCTAAGACACTCTATCTCTGTGGGATGTGGCATCTAAGGACAAACATGTGGCAGACTCGTTGAATATCTTGTGGACAAAGTTGTGGCAAAGTTTGGGCTATTGGTGGAGGGCTGACTTGGCACTTGAATCACTGGTTAGTTTGACTTGGATTTCTCTCTTGTTGATAAAGATTCTATAATGAAAGGATTGCTGAGTTTTCCCCTTATTGGTTTTTCCTTGGCCATTGGCCTGATTTATGGTGTCTCGTCTTTTATGCATTGTACTTGTATAATGGCTTGATGACCTAATTGAATGAAGGAAATATTAAATGAAAAAGACACATAATAGTCACAAGTAATTATCATGATTAGAAATTGTAGTTTGCACTCATATTTCAACATGGTATCAGAGCTAGTTTTGAAGCAGTTCAAATTATCCCTATGAAAGTGATTCGAATCCGAGAAGCCCGAATTATATCTGTGGAAGGAATCGAAAGTCTGGAACATCCTGTGGCAACTCAAGAAAATGAATGAAGCCCTGTGACATAGGCTCGAGATAATGATCCAAGTATGTAATGCAAGCACAAAATCTGAGATAATGATTAGATAATGATTCAAGTATGTAATCCGAGCTTATGGCCTCTTGAAGTCCTTATATAAACCTTTGTTCAAGATCAATTATTGTTTTAGATCCAAAGTATGTTATAGTTCTAGGAAGAACGAAATTCTTAGGAATTTGAGCCTATGTGGAACTATATCAAACTTTTGTGAAACAGTGATGAATCCGAACCTCTGTGGGACAGTAACATGACTGTGCCTCCCTTTAAAACAAATTCCAAGTTAAGGAGTATAATCAAATCCAAGACATTGAGAGAGAAATCCAAATTATAATACAAGTTTGCCACCTAAGTCCGAAATACATCTCTGTGATTTTGTGGTATGGTTTGAATCTATGGTATTACATGGCTATGATCTTTGTAATTGGCATTCAAATTTACTATATAGCAATATTATGGTCCAAACCAATGTGGAGCAAATCCATATACACATCTCTATAAAAGATCCAAACCTATTCTCTCTACGAAAATCTTAGTGACTGTGTTTAAGTCCAAACTATAGCGTATCTGAGGTTTGCAGTAGGTCCGATATCTGTTGGTGATTCAAATCTCATCTTTGATTACATTGGTGTGAAGAGACTCAAGCTTGTATATGATGATAAGAAGCCCTTTTCCAAAAGGAGTTCAAGTTATATCACCTCTCTAAAATACAAGTTAGGTATATCCATGGCATTCGAATCACAGTGGTATTGTTGTATCTCTAAAGATCTTTTTTTGTGGCACAAATCTGTGAAGGGTACAAATCTATGATGTGACCATACATAATAGAAGGACGAAATATATATTACAGAGATTCGACCTGGTGTAAACAACTTGAAGAAATTTTTGGTTCGGCTTGACTCGAGATCCAAGTTACAATACGACTTGAAGTGTGACATACATGCAATAAATATTTTAAAGCCCAACTGTGACATGGTCCAAAGAAATTTGTTCTTTGATAAGTTCACATGGCAAAAAGAACTAATATTGAAATGTGTACAAAGGTCTAGTTCCTCTTCAAGGTTGAATATCAAAGATGTAGTATTACAAGCCAAGGATATTGGATTAAAAGTTGATAAGTTATTAAGGGGATTTTAACTTCTGATGTATTGATGCCAAGGGTATCGAGATCTACCATGATGAAACATAATGATTCTAAGAAGCTAGGTTGCTTGAAGACAAGGTTAACTATTGATTAATTGATGATGAAAAGAATCTAGGGTCTTGGCATTTGGGCACCTACAGATTGGGAGTCTAGGGTTTACAAAACCTTAGTAAGTTGAGAAAAAGCTGAAGGGAAAAATCTTGATGTGTCAAGTTACAATCAAGTGCGTTGTTCTATGAACCCCAACGAGGGTTTGAACAAGAAAGGTCTAGGGTTTGTACTCATAGACTGATTGCTTCTACTAAAAAGAAGAAGAAACCCTAGCCTATGCATGATGATGTGGATGAAGTTGTCTTACAAGCTAGATGCTAGATGGAGTTGGCAAAGTTGCAAATGTAGGCAAGAAGTCCATAGAACAAGAGGGGGCTAACTTGTCTCAAAAGATAAGTATTTTATAACTTTTGTCTTTGATTAAGGCTATTGTTATTAATTTTTAGTTAGTTTCTTGTACATGTATCGTTTTGCTTGGTTGTAATCGTTCTTTCATATCCTCTCGAAGAGGATTGCAGGACAATGGATAGGGCTGCCCTGGTATTAGTAGTAGATGGAAGAATTAGTAGAATTAAGCAAAGCATGAGGACTTTCCCGTTGCGTAGAACCGAGTTCAAAGGGAGCAAGCAAGTTAAGATTATTTGTGCCTAGAAGAAGTCAAGATCTAGTTTGCAGAAGATGGAAGTATAGAAGCAAGAAGGTTCTCCTAGTAAAAGGAAGAGTTTCATAATAGGAAATTTGTCTAAGATTACCAGATTTTTGAAAGACATGGAAAAGGAGCCTCATGATTGGAGAAGACATTGTACTTTGAGAATGATTGAATGATCTGTTTCTAACAACATAAAGACTCATGAGTTAGAGATATTGAATTGATCTACTATTACTTGGAACTTTAGGTTTGGTAGAAACTTGGTAAAACTTTCTTGGTCAAGGGAAGCATATGGTCAAAATCCTCCTGAAATTTGATTGGTCTTCTGATGTATTTGATTCAGTTACTGAGTTGACAATGCTGATGACGAGAAAGGGTACTATTAATGATTTGATATGGTTTCTTGGAAGAGCATGTACTAGGATTTTGAGGAGGAAGAAAGATATGGAAGTTTGTTCAATTAAGCAGTTTGGCTCTGTAAAATGTTTAATGGACTTTTTGATGATGTATTGACCTTGACCATGATATTTTACTATATAAATATTTTCCAAGAAACTAGTTTTTCATGGAAGGACAAAAGCACATTATGATTCGAGATGTAATGCAGATGGAAGCCAAGAAGCTACAACAAATCTCCACTGACGAACATGTAGCTGATGTAAGGGAAGTATGAGTACTTTCGAGACAAGCTTGGGCTTGTGGATTACTCTTAAGTTGAGAGGGAGTGAGGATGGACACCTAGTTCTCCATGTGCCATGTACTGTGGCTAGGACTAACAATCGTAAGTCAAGTACATCGACACAAATAGGGAGAATGGTTGATTGGACAAGCATCTTGGACAAACATTCTTGAGTCATGTAATGTGGCTAGGACTAACAGCCGTAGGCCAAGTACATTGACCCGATGAAAGAATGGTCCAATGGACTGACATTTCCTTATGACAAGTAGGAAATGTTCCTGTGGGGGACATACTCTGGGTGGAGTATGTGCTTCAGAGAGGCAGTGTGGTGTCCTATTAAATGCCTCCCAGCATTATGCTCTAATCTAGTGGAGAGATAGAGCTTACTTGTCAAGGCCTTGGTAATTTGACAATGCTGGTTATGATGATGCTATCATCAATGATGCTTATCAATTCATATCCTTTCTTATAGAAGTCTTCAACTTGAGAATATCCCGATGAACCATTATGAATACCTCCCTAGTTAAGAGGGAGTGTTGAAATTGTAACTAGGTTTGGTCTTCATAATTATGATCTTGTAAAGAATAAAAAGGAATGTATTTGAGTCACAAGAAAAGTTATTTTTATCATGTCCCATTTGGATATTTAAAAGAAAGAAAAGTTGAATTTTTAAGTATGATTTTGTGTCCCCAAGTTGACCAAGTCGGCCCTCCAGAAGTAAAGTCGGCTTAGCCTTTAGAGGCACCTTTTCGGATGAATACACAACTAAATATTGGCACCATTACTCCACCATTCAACAACCAATTTTCACTTCATCTGTGGAAGCAAAATTTGGGTCTATAGCATACAAATATGGAGCACAATCTGAGGCACATTCTCTGTAATCAAGCGAAGTTCCTATAGCACCATTCTTTTGTGACAATCAAAATTTTTGAAACACCATTCTTCTGTGACAATCAAAGTTTGTGAGGCACATTTCTTTGTGGTATACAAGCTTCCCAAGGCACTACTTTTCTGTGATAATGTGAGCTACATGAGGACTATTATTTCTGTGGAATATGAGCTACCTAAGACACTCTATTTTTGTGGGACATGGCATCTAAGAATAGGCATGTGGCAAACTTGTTGAATATCTTGTGGACAAAGTTGTGGCAGAGTTTGGGCTATTGGTGGAGGACTGACTTAGCACTTGAATCACTGGTTAGTTTGACTTGGATTTCTCTCTTGTTGATAAAGATTTTATAAGCAAAGGATTGCTGGGTTTTCCCCTTGTGGGTTTTGCCCTGGCCACTGGCCTAATTTTTGGTGTCTCTTGTCTTTTTGTGCATTGTACTTGTTTAATTGCTTGATGACCTAATTGAATGAAGTAAATGCCAAGTGAAAAACACATATTACAGTCACAATTAATTATCATGATTAGAAATTCTAGTTTGCACTCGAATTTCAACACATGTTCCTTGTCTCATCCAAATATGATATATCTGCAAAATCCTCTAATCCAATAGCAAAACAAGCAAATTCCTTCCTCACTTTAGTTTGTAAAGAAGTTGGAAACAACCTTTGGAAGGATTTCTTCGCTTCATTGCCCATCTCATTGTCCTTATGTGGTGTTTTTCTCTTCCCATTCTTTGAGTAATGAAATCTTCATCATAAAATCTTGGATTTAGAGCATGTTCCAAAGTGTTCAGTGGGGCATTAATGTTAATTTTGGACAACTAGGTCCAAACTCCATGTTGTGATGCTCAGATGAAGATACCAATATTTTTATTGGGTTCCTCTTTTGAAGAGGTGCAAGATCGATCTAAAGATCATCTTGATCCGATGAGTAGAAAATTTATTTTGAATTTATTTTTAATCTATTCAAAATATGTGCAGGTTGGCTTTAAGGTTTTGTACCCTAGCAAGATGTGTCACACACCTCAATGATGGATATAAATAAGGTCAACGTTGGAGGACATTTCACTCATCTCATCCTCACACATCTCTCTCTCCTCATCTGATTGGTTCGATCACTTGCAGTCTCTTCTCTCTCCACACGTGGGACATCTGGCAGCAACAATTTTTCTGAATTCGGTCTAGGGTTTTTGCAGCAAGTTTGACCAACGTTGACTTTGGTCAACGCAAGGTCAATTTGACCCGAAACTCTCCCAAAACTTCGATTTCCCTAATTCGCATTTTTTGGCACTGTTTTTGAGGCAAGACATTGACTTTGACTTTTCAGTGTTGACCTAGCTGCTGTTGCTGTTTGTGTTGACCGTTGACTGACAACGTTGACTTTTCTGGGGTTGACTTTTGAGTTGACCGTTTGGCTGTCCTGAGGGTTGTGTGACATTGTTGGTTAGCTGACCATACTGAGACTTTGCCGGTTGAAGCATCCTGTTGACCGCCATAATGCACCAACACAAATATATATTTCTGGCTTGTCTTCTGTCGATCTACTAGTATGTTCTATCAGCGTTTTACTTTATTGTTTATGTGATTGCTGTCTGAAATAGAAGAGAAAGTAAAGTTGCATCAAGCATAGAACATCTACATAAATTTACATGTTATCAGAGCTGCGGTGAAGACAAAGCCCTAATTTGTAGCAATCACCGAAGAAGAGGATGGGTTCCTCAAACTACAATGGTTCAATGCTGATGAAAAATTGGCTGGGAAAGATGACTTCCATGCTTGGAAGATGACATTGGATTTTATGTTGGAAGACCAAGATGTCATGGACTATGTGCAGGGTAAAATCCAAGAGCCTCCATCCACTGCAACTGCTGCTGCCAAAACAAAGTATAAGAAGGGAGAGATCAAAGCAAAGCTGATGATCAAGGACTCAATTCTCAAGAGTCTGGTTGCCTACATCTTTGAGTTGGGCACATCCAAAGAGATGTATGATAAGTTGGTCCACATGTTCAAGGCCAACAATGCGAATCAAGTCCTATTCTTCAAGAATCAATTGAAAAATCTGAAGAAAGGCAGGGATGAGTCTGTTCAATCATACTTTTTGAAGCTAACCGAGATCAGGAACAATCTGCTGGCTATTGGGGAGACAATAGCTGATTGAGAGATGGTACTCACCACACTTGGAGGGCTCCCATCCGAATGGCATGTGTTCAACACTACCATTCTCAACAATAATGTGATACCTGACTTTGACGAAGTACTATCAAGATGCATTCAAGAAGAAACAAGAATGAAGGAGTATGAAAATGTAGGAAATGCTGCCTACGCTGCTCATTCTAGGAAGAAGAACTTTGGTGGTCCAAAGAACAAAGGAAGAGTAGGGGCTCAAGGAAAGAAGGGCAAGTGTTACACTTGTCATAGGACAGGTCACTATGGTAGAGAATGCCCTTTCAAGAAGGATTCTCTCGATGATGATGACAACAACAACAACCGGAGGAATGGCAATCAAAGGAACAACAGGTTCAAGGGAAAGAGGAAGCTTCCCTCTAGCGGAAATGGTCAACCTTTCAAGAGGTCGAGAAATTCCAGGTATGAGGAATCAAATGTTGTTGATAAAAGAAATGAATTCATTCTTGTATTTTCCCTCTCTGTTGCATCTCCACCCGACACTATGGATGTGTGGTTGATAGATAGTGGTGCCTTAAGGCACATCACTGGGTTCAAAGAAGCACTCTCCGATATAGTTGAGAAGGACACTAATCTGGAAATTATCCCTAGAGATAATGCCACATATCCTTTGAAAGGGACAGGGACTGTGACCCTCCACTTGTCTCAAGGTCAATCTTCCGCTTGCAGGATGTACTCTATGTACCTAATTTGAAGAATAAGCTTGTGTCTATATCGGCCATGGAAGACAAAGGTTTCAATGTGGCATTCATTGATGGAAAGGTGCGCATGTGGAAGAAGAGCTTCAAGGAAGCTATCACGATTGGGTTTAGAGTTGATACACTCTACTAGGTTAGAGGAAGTCCACTGGGAGCGATGACGTGTGATATTATCCGACAGACTGAACTATGGCACCGGAGGTTTGGACACCTTCACTACAAGGCCCTTCCCGAAGCAAGGAAGGTGGTGACGGGGATGCCCGAGTTCTCAAATAATCATGAAGGTGTATGTCAGGGTTGTCTTAGAAGAGAAAGCATACAAGGGGATGCTACCTCAGCATCATAAGAACATACGATGTCTTGCAATTAATCACAGTACGATGTTTGTCTAGTATCCCGTGACATCCTTGGGAGGATGTTCTTATTATATGACGTTCATAGATGACTTCTGTCGCAAAACCTGGATATACTTCTTGAAGAAGAAGGATGAGGCTTTCATGTGGTTCCGTACTTTCAAAGCCTTGGTGGAAAATCTGACAGGGAAGAAGATCAAGACATTGAGGATCGATAATGGCACTAAATATGAGACAAACGAGTTCAAGAACTTTTGCAGAGAAGCTGGCATTAAGAGGGAGACCACAACTGTCTACAGAATGGCGTTGTTGAACGAAAGAACAGGACCATTGTGGAAGCTGCCCGTGCCATGCTATGTGACCAGGGTCTACCGAAGTTTCTGTGGGGAGAAGTTGCGAACACTGCTATGTACATACAAAACCAATGCCCGCATTCCGCACTGGACTCCAAAACTCCCGAAGAGGTTTTCTCTGGTAAGAAACCTGACGTCTCACATTTTAGAGTTTTTGGATGTCCTGTTTATTTTCATGTGCCGAAAGAGAAGAGGAGCAAGCTGGATGCTTCTGGGAAGAAGGGAATGTTTGTGGGCTACATCGAAACTTCGAAGGCCTATAGAGTCTATATGTGCCTGGTCAAAGGGAAGTGGAGATATGCCATGATGTCACTTTTGACGAAGATGCTTCCCTGAGGAAAGTAGTCAATCTTCCGAGATCTGAGGAAGATCATGAGGCAAGGCCTGGAAATCAAGAAGAACCGAAGGATGAGACGATGCTCGATGCTGAAGGACCAATGGACCCGATTGATCCACCTCCTTCACTGGGGAAGAGACCATCATGGCTCAGGGACACTCTCGAGGATGACGAGGGACATATGGCCCCAAGGGGGACATTCTGTGAAAGCAAGAAGCCGAGTAGATACCAAGGGTATCTAACAGCCATGAGTACTATTGTACAATCTGAGCCTGGATCTTTTGAGGAAGCCGTAAAGCATTAAGTCTGGAAGGATGCTATGCACGAAGAGTATGAGTCCATAATGAAGAATGATGTTTGGGATGTGGTTCCAAGACCGGAGGACAAAGCAGTTGTCACCTCGAAATGGCTCTACAAGATCAAGCATGGATCTGATGGAAGTGCTGAAAAGTTCAATGCAAGATTCGTTGCCCGTGGCTTCTCTCAAAAGGAAGGCATAGACTATGATGACATATTTGCACTTGTGGCCCGATATACCACCATTCGATCTATCATAGCCCTTGCTGCTACGCAAGGATGGAGTCTTCATCAGATGGATGTGAAGACCGCATTTCTGCATGGTGCAATAAAGGAAGAGGTGTATGTAGAGCAATCTTTGGGGTTCGAAGTCCAGGATCAGGACACCCATGTTTGCAGGTTGAAGAAAGCCCCCTATGGGCTGAAACAAGCACCTAGAGCTTGGTATGAGAGGATAGGTAGCTACCTGATGAAGCTGGGCTTCACTCGTAGTAATGCTGATCCGAACCTTTACTTTCAAGGTTGATAGAGAGAAGCCTCTCATTCTGGTGTTGTATGTGGACGTCCTCTTCCTGACAGGTGCTGACCCTCTCATTCATCAGTGGAAGAGGGAGCTCGCTGTTGAGTTCGAGATGAAGGACCTAGGATTGATGCATTACTTCCTAGGCCTGGAGGTCTGACAGAGACCTGGTGAGATTTTCCTTTCTCAAGGGAAATACATTGTGAAGCTTCTGGAAAGATTCAACATGGTGGACTGTAAGTCCATATCGACACCGATGGAGCTCAACTTTAAGAAGTTGAGTGGCAGCGCTGTTGGGCCTGTGTTAGCAAATCCTACTGAGTATCGTCAACTCGTAGGGGCCCTGAAGTTCTTAGTGAGCACCCATCCAGATATATGTTTTGCAATGAACACTTTGAGTCAATAGATGGTTGAGCCTCATCACACTCACTGGGTTGGTGCCAAGAATCTTCTGAGATATCTTCAGGGCACGATAAACCATGGGCTGAGATACACTGCCGGGAGCATGACACTCCTTGGATATACTGATGCCGATTGGGCTGGCAGTGTGGTGGATTGTAAAAGCACATCGGGATGCTGCTTCTCACTTGGATCTGCTTCGATATCATGGATGAGCAAGAAGCAGAAGTCGGTGGCTTTGAGCACCGTAGAGGCCGAATACATTACTGTGAGTATGGCCTGTTGTGAAGCAGTCTGGTTGCGAAAGCTCTTCAGTGAGCTGTTCGGGCATGTGCTAGATACCACCGTGATACTCTGTGATAACCAGAGTGGGATTCGTTTGTTCGAGAATCCTGTGTTCCACGATCGATCCAATCATATTGATATCAGGTACCACTTTATTCGGGATATGGTACAGCGAGGCGCCGTAAGGCTCGATCATATAGGAACTGATGAGCAGGTCACAGATATTCTCACAAAGCCCCTGGGGAAGGTCAAGTTCCTAACCTTCTGTGAGAGTCTTGGTATCGTGGAACGACCCTATGATGAGGGTCCTATTGGATGATGAGCTCTGGGAGCTTTGGGGGGCTTTGGGGATAGCTTCTCAGAGCTATAAGCAACCACAGGGCTAGGCTTGTCGAACCTTGTTGGTGTACTTCTGCCCCACCGTTGTGATGATTGAGTTGGTTCATCTCTCATTATCTGTGCCTTGTATGCATCCTACCCATTGAGTTCAGGGCTCATGGGAAGTACCTCTCATTTGGCCAGTGAGATGGGAAAAGCTAGAGACTAGTAGCAAAGACTGATGGACGCTTCAGAGATTGCCGTACTCTCTATCTAGGATGGCACGGTCCAACCACTTGATCTAGGATCAAGTCTAGTGAGGTTTCGGACCCCCTACTGACTTCGAGTTAGATAAACCAACTTCGGGTTGGTATGAGACTCTTTGTGAGTCCTATAGAGGTTTCGGACCTCTGGGCTGAATCTGTCAGCCGGGAATGATGTTTTTGTGACTGACCCACTTCTGTTCTGAAATAAAGAAGCCAGCAAAGCAAGTTACGGCGGGATGACGCACGATGTTTGGATTGCACAAGTGGATGGAGTTCTCCCTAGTTGAGAGGGAGTGTTAATTTTGGACAACTAGGTCCAAACTCCATGTTGTGATGCTTAGATGAAGATACCAATATTTTTATTGGGTTCCTCTTTCGAAGAGGTGTAAGATCGATCTAAAGATCATCTTGATCCGATGAGCAAAACATTTATTTTTAATCCATTCAAAATATGTGTAGGTCGGCTTTAAGGTTTTGTACCCCAGCAAGATGTGTCACACACCTCAATGATGGATATAAATAAGGTCAACGTTGGAGGACATTTCACTCATCTCATCCTCACACATCTCTCTCTCCTCATTTGATTGGATCGATCACTTGGAGTCTCTTCTCTCTCCACACGTGGGAAATCTGGCAGCAACAATTTTCTGAATTCGGTCTAGGGTTTCTGCAGCAAGTTTGACCAGCGTTGATTTTGGTCAACACAAGGTCAATTTGACCTGAAACTCTCCCAGAACTTCGATTTACCTAATCCACATTTTTTGGTACTATTTTTGAGGCAAGATGTTGACTTTGACTTTTTAGCGTTGACCTTGTTGCTAAAGCTGTTTGCGTTGATCGTTGACTGACAACGTTGACTTTTCTGGGGTTGACTTTTGAGTTGATTGTTTGGCTGTCCTGAGGGTTGTGTGACATTGCTGGTTAGCTGACCATACTGAGATTTTGCTGGTTGAAGTATCCTGTTGACCGCCGTAACGCACCAACACAAATATATATTTCTGGCGTGTCTTCTGTTGATCTACTGGTATGTTCTATCAGCATTTTACTTTATTGTTTATGTGATAGCTGTCTAAAATAGAAGAGAAAGTAAAGTTGCATCAAGCATAGAACATCTACATAAATTTACAATTAAGGACATTCTGCCTCATAATATTGATGGATCTGACATGATCTGCAAAATCAACATCACCAAAAAGAAAAGTGGGAGCCTCCTTGTGTAATAATTTCCATGGTTTTCTCAACCATTTTATTCATGTCATCATCAATCTCTCCCAAGGAAGGTCTATCTGTGTCTGTGTCTCGAAGAATCTCAAATGTAGGTAATGTGCACTTGAGTAAGAAATATATCTTGCTCCACCAATCCTCATCAATCAACACCTTTCGCACTGTACTTCCCCTCTCTGAATCTGCTTGTCTCTACTCAGCCCAAGTTGCACTGACCACCATACTCATTAATGCAAGTTTGACCTCAACAAAGCAGTGCAACATGATGAATTTTGAGGCATATCTTGTCTCACTAACTTTGAGCAATTCAAACTTAGAGTATTTGTGATGAATTATATGATCTCCCTACCTTTACCTTTGAGCTCCTTATCCCTGCAATTTTAGCCTTGATCTCTTCAAAAAGCAGATTTAGATTATGGACAATGCGAGTCCAAAATATATGATTATATCTACTCTCAACGATCAAGCCTACAACTTTGCAAATGGGTGCATTATATGTAAGAACTTGCACCACGTTCTTTGGCCCTACTTGTCAAATAGTGACAACTAAAATTTCAACAATTAAATTACCATCTTTTCTGGGGTTGACTTTTGAGTTGACCGTTTGGCTATCCTGAGGGTTGTGTGACATTGCTGGTTAGCTGACCATACTGAGATTTTGCTAGTTGAAGTATCCTGTTGACCGCCGTAACGCACCAACACAAATATATATTTCTGGCGTGTCTTCTGTTGATCTACTGGTATGTTCTATCAGCATTTTACTTTATTGTTTATGTGATAGCTGTCTAAAATAGAAGAGAAAGTAAAGTTGCATCAAGCATAGAACATCTACATAAATTTACAATTAAGGACATTCTGCCTCATAATATTGATGGATCTGACATGATCTGCAAAATCAACATCACCAAAAAGAAAAGTGGGAGCCTCCTTGTGTAATAATTTCCATGGTTTTCCCAACCATTTTATTCATGTCATCATCAATCTCTCCCAAGGAAGGTCTATCTGTGTCTGTGTCTCGAAGAATCTCAAATGTAGGTAATGTGCACTTGAGTAAGAAATATATCTTGCTCCACCAATCCTCATCAATCAACACCTTTCGCACTGTACTTCCCCTCTCTGAATCTGCTTGTCTCTACTTAGCCCAAGTTGCACTGACCACCATACTCATTAATACAAGTTTGACCTCAACAAAGCAGCGCAACATGATGAATTTTGAGGCATATCTTGTCTCACTAACTTTGAGCAATTCAAACTTAGAGTATTTGTGATGAATTATATGATCTCCCTACCTTTACCTTTGAGCTCCTTATCCCTGCAATTCTAGCCTTAATCTCTTCAAAAAGCAGATTTAGATTATGGACAATGCGAGTCCAAAATATATGATTATATCTACTCTCAACGATCAAGCCTACAACTTTGCAAATGGGTGCATTATATGTAAGAACTTGCACCACGTTCTTTGGCCCTACTTGTCAAATAGTGACAACTAAAATTTCAAAAATTAAATTACCATCTTTTACCTCACCTAAACAATTCTCCTCTTAAGAACGCTCCTCCTCTTGGTGATGATGCAATGACATTGATCAGTGGTCTACACCTTGTGTTAGTCCATCCATGTGAGGCAATGGAAACTCCCAGCTACTCCATGAGCTACAAATTGGTCTTAAAACATCTTCAAGAAGTTGCCTCTATATGTTGAGCAAAATTGTTCCAAGTTTTTCATAGTTTGGCCCCTTGAAACCCTGAGGGGCTGTGTTAATTTCCCTCACAAAATCCTGCTAATAGGGGCATCAAGCCATGTTAAATGGGACACTGCAAACAACGATAGCCCTTGTTACTCTTGACTTAGCTTCTTCTCTCCGTTGATTGTTGAACATTTTCAGTAATTTGCTCTCTTTAGTTGCAGTTGCAGGTTTGGATATCGCTTCTTTTAGCTGTCCTTCTCTCCTCTTCCTTGCTTCATGGACAATCCTTGGCTCATTGCTAGCACCCAGGTGAGGATTGCTATCCATGCCAGTTTTGCTTCTTTTGATCCTTCAACTTTTGACCATTATTATGATCTTTCTCAAATGTGGCTGTCACTGCCAGATATTTGGTATGTGCACAAACATCAACATCCTTTACCCCTTATGCAAATTGTGAGCCTTGACTTTTGTATAAGAGCCCTTGTAGGTCTTGCTACTGTCACATAAATCGTACCTCCATTTACATGAACCCCTACCAACCATTTGCTTGAGCTAGAGGATAGTCTTCTAGCTGCTTGTTTGATTGAGGAGCTCTAGGGGCATTAGAAATGACACATTGAGAAACCATGAATGCTGTAAAAACAGTAAATTAATCTATTCATCAAATAAATTGGCTTCTCACACCCTTATTCTTGCTGCCCATACCCTTCTTCTTTCCTCCCACTATCATCTTCTTGCTGGAAAGTTCCAGTGAAACATGAATCTCCGATCACTCACAATTAATCACGAGTCAAACTCTGCTCTTCCCTCAAACGATCCGATTCAACTCTAGGCGAGTCAAACTCGCGTTGACTGAGTTTGACTTGTGGTCAACGCGAGTTTGACTCACAACTCACTGTTTAATTGCAATTTAAGCGAATAATAAGATTTTCAACCCTCAAATCGGCTGGCACGGGTTTCAACTTTTAGGGTTGCCACATTGTTCGCCACGTGGTTTAGTTAGATTAAAAATTAAATGTTGGTCCATAACTCACTTCTCATTGCTCAGGCCTGCAACTCACATGCAAAGAAGGTAATAGAGGCATTGTTTAAGTTTCAGATTACTCCGCGTAATAGAGTAGTGTGCAGTGTGCTCCAACATGTGCTCTGTCAAATATTTCAGTAGCAAGCCATTTTCGTATTATTTCAGCAGCAATCAAGAGATTTCAGTTACTGCTTTTTTACTGATTAGTGTGCAGTATTTTATAAACTTTTAGAAGCAGATGCTTCTGGTTCTATGTAGTCACTGGTTAGGAATCAGGACTCAGTTTTTTGGATCATGTTTGGAATCATAACATATATAAGATACTTATTCATTCATGATGTTTTGGACATCTATTTATATTATGCATTGTTTGGACATGGCTATATTGAAAATCAATGAAAAATGTTTTTTTAATTCAATATATGTGTATATCTTTATTTATTGAATTCACCGATTTTTCCCCGATTTTTTTCCGATCTGATTAAAACTCTTTGCTCTTTTGCCTTGCCGATTTATTGCCGATTCCAAGTCTGGTAACAATGCTGGAAACACATTGAAGCTTGCGCCCATTGCTCCAAAACACAAGAAAATTTCTTGCTGCTGCTGTTGAAAGCTCTTCTTGCTGAAGAAAATGTGAGGAATGCGTAAATGAAGTGCTTTCTTGAAGAAAATAGGAGGTTGGGTTTCTGAAAATTCTAAATTTTCTTCTTTTCCAAATAAATGTAAAAATCAGTTAATTAAGCATATGGAGTGATTAGGTGTGGTCATTAGTGGTTAATTAAGTGTTTCTTTTACCACCTAAGGGTCCCATGCCCTTCCTGGGTTCTTGGATGGGCCCTCACATAAAAAAAGACATGGAAACAGCACAGTTTTGCATCAAAACAGCCTGGAAATGCTGCTGGCTGTATTGTATGGCATTTCCAAATTGGGAAACATCACACGGTACTACCAGTGGTGTGTCCAAGCCATTTTCCACCTGTTTGAGTATTTCTAATAGTTTTGGGGATTGGTATGCCAGCTTTGGGGGCTGTTTCCTACACGCTATGTTTGTGTTCTTTCATTTCTTCATCAAGTTCAAGGGTTTTCCTCCTGCAAAGCCATCAGTTATCTTCTTTTATCAAATGGAATCAAACAGCCAATCCAAAAACCTACAAATGTAAAGGAGAAAACAATAATAAACAATTGTGCTAGAGCTGTCCAAAAGATGTGATAGAGAGAGAAAAACACAGCCGTAGAACAAGAGAATGCTAAAGATATGGTGCCTGTAGGCTTAATCACTTGTATAAAGGAATGATGCCTGTAGGTTAAAGAGTGATCTCACAAGACGATTGATTACAAATGAGTCTTGACTGTGGATTCACTGTTTATACACAACTCGAGAGGTAGGGTGTCCTCCCAAGAGAGTGATGGACCCACATACAAGTTGACTAGGTTACACTAACCTAGTTATACAATAAATGATCACAAGTTGGCCTTAGCCTCATATGTTACTGATTAATATGGGTCAGCTGTAGGCTGTAGCTACTTCAGAGGTTTACATCATTTTCAACATTGCCATTTTCATAGAGAAAAATAAGCATTTGTGATGGTGCTATCTATGTTGGAGGTTTTATTCATCTCTTAAGTTTTGTTCACACTGTGCAAGCATCTCTGGGCAACGGAAACATATAATTTACTATCAACAGGGTAATCAATGTTACTGCTTCTCAATTTTTTGCATTGAAGATTTCTTTCTTCTCCTTATCCATAGAATCTCTCTTTACCTTGCTCTTGGCGATCCTTGACAAACACCTGTACTGGAATAGTACTGGAATATGGTAATCATATATTGCTTCCATGTATTAAAATTATAGCCATTGAATTTCCAAGAAGGGTCTAACATAATATTTGAAAAACTCACCATTCTCCACCAATTAAAAAAAATATCACGAGTACCATTCGCAAGATTGTGAAAGTTCCCAAATATCTGAAATGACATACTTATCTCCACAAGTACCCTGCTCACTGCTGTCTATTGAAGTAGCCTTTTGTACCATTCCAACTCAACATCTGACATTTCCAGTGTCTTCATAACCTTTTGGTGTACCAACAAACTATTATTTTCCCACTTTGTCCACCCAACACCCTCCAAAAACCAAATTTCTGTCTAATACTGTAGACAATTATGTGTGTTCATTAAAACAACAAACTAAAATTGTAGTCACCTGTTTCAGGTTTCTTGAGTGTGGTGTGTTTCTGTTAAAATTGGCAACTAGGGCCAAACTCCACTTTGGACTGCTCATAGGATGGAGATGATATTTTTGTTGGATTCCTCATTCCGAGAGGTGCAAGATTGATGTAAAGATCATCTTTGTTTGGATGAGGAAAAGTTGGATTTTGAATTTATTCTCTCACACATGTACATTTGTCAAGGGCCAGAAATGTAATGTAGGCTCATAAGCCCCAGTAGATGTGTCTCCACCCCTCATTGAAGGATATAAATTAGAGACTCGTTCCTCATTTGGACATCATCATCTCCTCTCTCATTGGTTCGTACAGCCTCAAGGAGTCTCTCTCTCTCCTTGCATGTGTGAAAGGAAGGACAGAAATTTCGGACTGTTCTAGGGCAGCAGATCAGGGTGTTGACCAGCATTGACCAAGGGTCAAACTTCATCTTTTGACTTCAATTTTTGGGCAGAATTCCTATCTCTTGAGGCCGCAGCTATTGGCACAAAATCCGAGGAATTCTGGACAGTTTGACCACATCATTGACTGCAGACTTTGACCGCAGCGTTGACTTTTCATTTTGACAGAGTTTGACTGTGATTTTCGGAACTGTTTTGGGCTGATTTCATTCACTGTTGGAGGCCGCATTGTCTAAGGTTGACCGGGCACATTTTGGTGAAGTCAACTTGCTGATTTGACCAGCGTTGACTTTCTGGTTAGGGCATCCTGTTGACAGCTGTTTGACTGAAGTTTTGGGCAAGTGAATTTTGTATATTGTACTCTCTCTCTCTGCGGAACTGTTTTGGGTTGATTTCGTTCACTGTTGGAGGCCGCATTGTCTAAGGTTGCCCGGGCACATTTTGGTGAAGTCAACTTGCTGATTTGACCAACATTGAATTTCTGGTTAGGGCATCCTGTTGACAGCTGTTTGACTGAAGTTTTGGGCAAGTGAATTTTGTATATTGTACTCTCTTTCTCTGTTGAACTTTTGAAGAATAATAAGAAGATTTGATCAAAGGGTTTTCTCCACATTGTGGTTTTCCCTGGCATCCGCCAAAATATTGTGTCCTCTTGTCTTGGCTTGTCTTCTGGTTATTTGTTTATGTTCTATCAGCATTTACTGTCAATGTTAATGTGATTGCTAATCTGGAATTTAAATTGGGCTAATAAGAAAAGATTGAAGTAAATTGCTCTAAGCATAGAACATACCATTGTAATGTAAAATTAACAGTTTCTTTGCACATACCATACTGTGTTTCTGTGCATGCACTGTAGGTGTTTGTGCATTTTTGGCTTGCTTATCTGTGCATGTTCTGTCCTCTGCACTGACTCTGCATGTAGGGAGTACCTATGATGCTATTATTTCCACACTTCCATTTGCACATGCCTTAGTGATTGTCAGATGCGCACCTGCACAAGCTTACCACATCATTATTATCAAATGCATGCATATTGTGTGTTGTCCCTGCTTGTGCCTTGCACATTTGACACCCTGCACATGTCTCTCTCATGTCTCTTGTGGCCATCATCTGCCCCTCTAAACAATTAGGAGGTTAAACACCATTGCCACACACACACGCGTCATCAAACAGATCATGGACCACTTGTGTAACGTCCGCCGCGCTCCAACACATTGGCTGCCCAACGCCTAATATGTTGGCTATGTGCGACGCACTGACTATAACCCGCGCCCGCATGCCCATCGCTACACACCCACGCTCGTGTGGTTACGGTGCGACAATCCGCCCGTAACGTCACACGACACTCGAACGTCGTCAAACGCCCTCGGTGGACGCGCCCGTTGTGTTGAATGCGCCTCATGAAGTGTGGGCCTTACATACTTCCCACTTAAAGTATGATTATTGTCCCCAATAGTGCTACCATCATCGTCGCAATATATCGTTGCAACTTTCGTTGCAAAGTATCATCGCAACATCGTTGCATAAACCATCAAGGTTCATGTCCTTGAAATATCTCCTCAATCCATGATAATCAACACATCTGCCACAATCACCACATGCTATACCATCGTGGGAAGTCAATCTCCTCATCAAGGTCACATGCTACTGCAACATATATCGTGTCAACCCATCACATATCATCAATGTTATGTGAATATCTACATCAAGTACTCCAACCAACTCAACATAACAAAAGCTGCTATGTATCCAACATAACTCTGCACACTTCCGGACCCCACAACTCGAACTAGTTGGGTAGCTAATCCAACCATATGTCCTCATCATGAGGCACATCCTCATACCATGCGTTAGTTGTTCCTTCTGCAATCTGTCACTTCCATCAACTTAATCAAGACTCAATCTCATCCAAAATGCCATGTTAGGGTCCATGAAGTGACTCCATCTCATCCACAACATGCTGTCCATGATGCTAATACATGTGATACCTATATGCCAAGTAGTCACATCCTCCAAGCATCATCAAAGTAAGAGGTCTCCCTCTCATCAAGGTGTCATATCCAGGTCCATGAAGTAATGTTCATCCCATCTGCAGTATGCATCCATCAAGTAAAAGGTGTGGCTAAGTCAAGTAGACTTAACCCATGCCCAAGTGTATACCACCAAGGCATCTCCATCATGAACTCCCATGCCTCCTCATATCCAAAGCGTTGGCAATCCTACTTGTATTGGCCATGAGTGCCATCACAAGTTCTCACTCTGCAAATCATATGAATGTCATCATAGGTTTGTTCATCTAACCAATGTCCTAGTTGCTCATGGTGAACAACATCCCATCAGTCCATCTATAGAAGATCTCCATGTAGTCCATGTCCATGACTTTGGCTGCCCATGTGTTCATCTAAGTGAACTCAACTCAACTCTCATCATCATCATGTGCATACATATTGAGGTGAAGTGCTCTCGGTCACTTCTACCATCATCCATCATATATGAGTACTTCCTTCAAGGCTACTCCCCCATTAAAGGTCTGCCAAGAGGTCCATCTTGGTTGAAGCCATGAAGAAGTCTACTCCACCAATGTGCCCTACCACGAAGGTAGTCTATAGGTCATGCCGGGCACTTGCCATTCTATGTGGCTAAGCATGACCCTTTCCATCATAAAGGTCATCAAGTTCCACCCTTGTCTAGGGCATTTGAACCATCTAGAGTGCGGTCACAAATTTCCCCATCAAGGTCTCCAACAAGTAATGCTCCTTGTTCCTCCAATGTACAAGGTCTCATCATAGGCATCCAAGGAGAGGTCATCCATGGTGTTGGAAAATAAGCCATCTTCTTTCTCATCCCCATATGCGGTCCATCTTCCTTATGCTTCAATGAAACACAAGTCATATCTCCATGAAGACTCCTCAAGTGAGTGTCCTCCATCGTCATCAATGTCTTTGATGTGTTTGATCCTGGTTCCACCTGCTCATCAAGTTCCTCCTCGATCATGGTCACATTTGAAACATCTCCATGTGGTTTATCCACCAATGCTTGCAATGTGTCTTTTCTTGGTTCAACTTGTATCACAAGTTCTTCCTTCATCCCTTCCATCTCTATAACATCCTCATGAGAATCATCCATCAACGATGCTTGCAATGTGCTTGGCCTCGGTCCAACCTGCTCATCAAGTTCATCATTGACATCTTCCACAACTGCAACATCCTTGTGTGGATCAACCTGTAATGCTTGTAATGTGCTTGGTTAAGGTTCAACTTGTTTTACAAGTTCTTCCTTCTCTTCAACTACATTCACAACATTCTTCGGTTCGACAATAGTGGGCTTTATGCCACCACGCATCCTTGCAAGTCTAATAAGCTCGGTATTGTTGAATCTTTAATTAAACTGAGAGGGGGGGGGGGTGAATCAATTTAATACATACATAAGCTTTTCAAAATTTTCACCAAATTTATTTACAGCTTAATTTGTGAACAATCTTAAAATGTTGCAGCCAATATTAAATTAATGTGACACCACACTTATGTTGAGAGCAACAAACAATTAAGCAGATTGAAAGAATCACATCAACACATAAGAAACACACACAGAGACAGCAGATGTAAGTGGAAACCCATAAAGGGAGAAAACCACAACTTATTATTGTTGTGATGCAAAGGCAAGCTCCAACTCCCTCTCACCACTATTTTCTGCAGGCACCAACCTACAAGAGGCTCTATCCTCAATTCAGCAAGCTACAACTTGCAAGGAAGCACCAACTCCCTTCGATTTTCTGCAGGCACCAACCTACAGCAGGCTCCAACCTCAGTCAGTACAACTGACAGCTATCAAGCTGCAACTTGATAGGGAAGCTCCAACTTCCTCAATTTATCAAACTGAATTTTTTCTGATTTACCTTAGATATCAGCTCTGTTCTGTAGCTTCTCTTTCTGCTCTTCTTCTCTTAATCTTCTATGCCTCACTCTTCTGTACTCTGCCTTCTCTATATTTACTCTCTCTAACCTCTTTTTGCATATCAAGATGATATTATTTATAGAGTTCCTCACATGACTGTTTGTATTTCACAAAGAATTTAGAGTGAACAGTCATGACTCTTTGGCTTCCGTCTTCTCATTCCTTTTATCTGCTTATTAAAAAAAATAATTGTAGGTGCTTATCTTAATATTACAGTGGGATATTTGCTCTCTTCCGGAGACTTGCCAATGCATCACAAACAATATAAACCAATTAAAATATTACATTTAATTACAATGAGAGCTCTAGCTCACTCATATAGCCTTTTGGATCACTGCGCATTTGTCTTTTCTTTGACTGTGTTGGCCCCTTTCTCTCCTCTGTATGCCTTTCTGTTTATGGCTGTTGCGTAACTCCTGAATTTATGAGCTGCATTTTTATTTTTATTTTTATATCAGCGCTTTATATATATATGAAACTGCTGACTGTAATTCTGGACAAATTCCAACGCTCTGTACATAGTAAGTGTCTTGTTGATGTGGCGAGTTCCGCAAGCGGAACAAACATACATCCCAATTGTTTTGAATAAAGAATCACCCTCCACCTTGAGCCGAGGCTTGTGGGTCCACAGACCACGCGACATATTTCAATATAATCGCTACAGCGTTTTATAACAGTGCCTTCTGTATATATACATATATATCTCGTAGTTTCAATTCTCGGCGAACTTATATACAGTTTTAATCATATAAACTGCCACTTCAATGAAGAATCATATTAATACTTAACAAATTCCCTTTCGGGCCCACTTGCCACGCTTTCCGATGCGATATATTTCTCCTCCAGCGATTTCCGATTGCGATTGATCGCAATCGCAAGCTGCCTTGCTCCGATGCGATTGATCACTGTTCACTGTTCTTTGCCGATGCGATTGGAACTCAAATACTTGTTAGTCATATTTTATAAGCCCATCGGGTCTGGGCTTCAATCGCAATCGCAAATCTTTGTTGCATGTTCCGATACCCTGGATTAACTCCGATTGCAATTAATCGCAATCGTAACTTTTAGTTGCAAGTGATCTGCTGCCAGATTTTCTCCGATGCGATTGGGTTGTTCTGATGCGATCATGCCAGACTTCAAATACTTGTTACTCATGGTTTATAAGCCCACCCAGTCCGGGCTTCAATCGCAATCGCAATTTTTGGTTTATACGTTGCACTGCCCTTATAATCTCCGATGCGATTGGGTAAGGGGTCCCACCATATGGTACTTTGGTTATTTGTTTATCATAAAGCGCTCCACGTAAATTAATACATATGCATTGGACCTTTGATCCTTTTAAATTCGGGCTCAATAACATGAAAATTATATATATAAGGCACTGCATATATATGTAATGCGCTACATATGTACTCCAGCGTGGGTAACGATTTCCGGAATGAGATTTATACGTATATTTTGTTGCTTGGGTTATACGATTCCCGAAATTGTGTTTATGTTATATGTACCGCCCGGCTGGGTAATGGTTCTCGGAATTATATACATATATCCTCCGGCTAAGGTAGAGATTCTCGGAATAGGGGTTTGTGTGTATATATATATATATGCATGCCGCTTGGGTTAAGATTCCCAGAATTTATGTGCCTCTGCTGTGCTAACGCCTCTGCCGCTCGACCGCTTCACTGCCTCTGTCTCCACTGCTCGACCGTTTCACTGCCTCCATATTCGCTGCTTCTGCCTCTGTATTTGACTGTTACGCTTTAGCAGTGTTCTTCCGCCTGTCTCCTTTGCCTGTTTTTGCTTCAGCCCTGCTCGACCTCTGCCTCTGCCTTCTGCTGTACATATTCCCTGCTGTTGTTCTTTGCTTTCTTTGCCATCAATGACAATATTTCTAATAGGTATAATTCCATAGAAGCACTCCTCGCTGTTCACTCAATTCATTATATTTGACTTCCAAATCATATTCTTCACCCATGAGTAGATCGAAGTCATATTGCTCTTCTTCGGATCTTTGCTTCCAAACCAATGGTTGGTAAGCCTCTCTTAATTCACAGAGCCTCTTCTTCAATGCATTCCTCTTCTTTACACAATTCAATAGCCTTTCTTTAAGTCCTTCAAGGTTCATCTTCTCTCGAATGAACTTTTCCATCAAGCTTCAATACCTCTGCAATACTGCAGCTTGTATCCTTACTCAGTAGTATAATTTCAGCTTCAACACCACCTGCAACCCTGCAACTGTGTCCCTGCTTTAGTATAAAAGCCCCAAAAGATGGTAGCTCTGATACCACTTGATGTGCAAAAGCTAGTGTGTTATTAGACTTTCAAACCATGTATCAGTGGCTTTGATACCACTTAATGTGAAACATCAAGTGTGTATCCTTCCAGTATCACGCTCTGATACCACTTGTCACGCCCCTATACCTTTCGTGTCTTTCAACCACACTATAGACATGTGCGACACTACCATAATTTTTCTTTTTCCAAATACTCAAATATATAGACTACGCCTTTAGCAACATTTGTTAAATATTAATCAAATGTTCTTTCAATATGCAGAAATAAACATAAACACCATTATCAATCCACAAGTACGCCCATACATACAAGGGAGGGGCAACTCCCTGTTAATAAGTTTGCCCGATAATATGTTTCATAAAGTGTATAATAATAATACAATCTAATCCAACAAAAACCACTTTTTCTCCTTGGCAAGGCAAGTTAGATTTTTGACCAAGCTTCAAGGCTTGTCAACCATCAAACTAGCCCACAACAATAATTTACAACATCAGATTTCACCTTGGGAATTTTCTGCATAAGTCTGCCCAAGTGCTACCGGGTCACTCGTGCCAATGAGTTCAGACCTTTCCCCAAGCTCTCTGTGTGTCCAATTCGCTTCCCAGTTGTATGGTTAGATGCAGCTCGTCAATACACATCTGCTGCAACTTTCGACACTCAATTTCGACTTACGATGACTTTAGAACGAGCTCTGAACTGAAGTTCAGTCTCGTGCAGATGCCCTGCCTGACCCGACCTGCACTGTGAACACCCTGCGGTACTGTTCTGCACGTCCTGCACGTCTGCGCCTGACTGAACCCACGCTCTGCCCGACCCGGCCTGACTTGCAGTGTAGACACCCTGTCGCACTGTTCTGCGCGTTCTGCAAGTTTGCAACCTGACTCGACCCGCACCCTCGCCCTGCGTTCAACCACCAAGTCTTTCACTAACGAGTTGTTGGCAACTCGTGGTGCATTCCAATGCGTTCGCTCAAGCGTCTTCGCACTTAGATGTTCGTTGTTGGATGTCTTCTTCAAACCATTTGCACACCGTTTTAATACGTGTTATGTTTTGGTCGTGTGTCACTCGGTGGACTCGAGTTGACCCATTTGACGCCCTCCGCTCAACTTGTCCGCGCTTGTGTAACGTCCGCTGCGCTCCAACACGTCGGCTGCCCAACGCCCAATACGTCGGCTATGTGCGATGCGCTTGCTATAACATGCGCCCGCACGCCCATCGCTACACGCTCGCGCTCGTGTGGTTACGGTGCGACGATCCACCTGAAACGTCGCACGATGCCCGAACTTTGTCAAACGCCACCAGTGGACGTGCCCGTTGTGTGGAACGCGCCTCATGAAGTGTGGGCCTTACATACTCCCCCACTTAAAGTATGACTATCGTCCCTGATAGTGCTACCATCATCGTCGCATCATATCGTCGCAATATATCATTGCAACTTTCGTCACAAAATATCATCACACAATATCGTCGCAACATCGTTGCATAATCCATCAAGGTGCATGTCCATGAAATATCCCCTCAATCCATGATCATCAACACATCTACCACAGTCACCACATGCTATACCATCGTGGTAAGTCAATCTCCTCATCAAGGTCACATGCTGCTGCAGCATATATCGTGTCAACCCATCACATATCCTCAATGTCATGTGAATATTTGCATCAAGTACTCCAACCAACTCAACATAACAAAAGCTGCTATATATCCAACATAACTTTGCACACTTCCGGACCACACAACTCGAACTAGTTGGGTAGCTAATCCAAACAAACGTCCTCATCATGAGAATGCACATCCTCATACCATGCGTTAGTTGTTCCTTATGCAATCTGTCACTTCCATCAACTCGATCAAGACTCAATCTCATCCAAAATGCCATGTTAGGGTCCATGAAGTGACTCCATCTCATCCACAACATGCTCTCCATGATGCTAATCCATGTGATACCTATATGCCAAGTAGTCACATCCTCCAAGCATCATCAAAGTAAGAGGTCTCCCTCTCATCAAAGTGTCATATCCAGGTCCATGAAGTAATGTTCATCCCATCTGCAATATGCATCCATCAAGTAAAAAGTGTGGCTAAGTCAAGTAGACTCAACCCATGCCCAAGTGTATACCACCAGGGCATCTCCATCATGAACTCCCATGCCTCCTCATATCCAAAGTGTTGGCAAGCCTACTTGTATTGGCCATGAGTGCCATCACAAGTTCTCACTCTGCAAATCATATGAATTTCATCATAGGCTTGTTCATCTAACCAATGTCCTAGTTGCTCATGGTGAACAACATCCCATCATTCCATCTATAAAAGATCTCCATGTAGTCCATGTCCATGACTTTGGCTGCCCATGTGTTCATCTAAGTGAACTCAACTCAACTCTCATCATCATCATGTGCATACATATCGAGGTGAAGTGCTCTCGGTCACTTCTACCATAATCCATCATATATGAGTACTTCCTTCAAGGATACTCCCCCACTAAAGGTATGCCAAGAGGTCCATTTTGGTTGAAGCCATGAAGAAGTCTACTCCACCAACGTGCCCTACCACCAAGGTAGTCTATAGGTCATGCTGGGCACTTGCCATTCTATGTGGCTAAGCATGACCCTTTCCATCATAAAGGTCATCAAGTTCTACCCTTGTCCAGGGCATTTGAACCATCTAGAGTGCGGTCACAAATTGCCCCATCAAGGTCTCCAACAAGCAATGCTCCTTGGTCCTCCAATCTACAAGGTCTCATCATGGGCATCCATGGAGAGGTCATCCTTGGTGTTGGCAAAGAAGTCATCTTCTTTCTCATCCCCATATGCGGTCCATCTTCCTTATGCTTCAATGAAACACAAGTCATATCTCCATGAAGACTCCTCAAGTGAGTGTCCTCTATCCTCATCAATGTCTTTGATGTGTTCGATCCTGGTACCACCTGCTCATCAAGTTCCTCTATGACATCTTCCACAACTGCAACATCCTTGTGTGGATCAACATGTAATGCTTGTAATGTGCTTGGTTCGGGTTCAACTTGTTTTACAAGTTCTTCCTTCTCTTCAACTACATTCACAACATTCTTCGGTTCGGACATAGTGGGCTTTATGCCACCATGCATCCTTGCAAGTCTACTAAGCTCGATATACTTCCATAGAAGCACTCCTTGTTGTTCACTCAATTCATCATATTTGGCTTCCAATCATCTTCTTCACCTGTGAGTAGATCGAAGTCATATTTCTCTTCTTCGGATCTTTTCTTCCAAGCCAATAGTTGGTAAGCCTCTCTTACTTCACAAAGCCTCTTCTTCAATGCATTCCTCTTCTTTACACAATTCAGTAGCCTTTCTTTAAGTCCTTCAAGGTTCATCTTCTCTCGAATGAACTCTTCCATCAAGCTTCAATACTGCAGCTTGTATCCCTTCTCAATAGTATAATTTCAGCTTCAACCCCACCTGCAACTATGCGACCCTGTCCCTGCTTTAGTATAAAAGCCCCAAAAGATGGTAGCTCTGATACCACTTGATGTGCAGTAGCAAGTGTGTTATCAGACTTTGAAACCATGTATCAGCGGCTCTGATACCACTTGATGTGAAACATCAAGTGTGTATCCTTCCAATATCACGCTCTGATACCACTTGTCATGCCTCTATACCTTTGGTGTCTTTCAACCACGCTATAGACAGGTGCGACACTACCGTACTTTTTCTTTTTCCAAATACTCAAATATATAGATTACGCCTTTAGCAACACTTGTTAAATATTAATCAAATGTTCTTTCAATATGCGGAAATAAACATAAACACCATTATCAATCCACAAGTACGCCCATACATACAAGGGAGGGGCAACTCCCTGTTAATAAGTCTGCCCGATAATATGTTTCATAAAGTTTATAATAATAATACAGTCCAATCCAGCAAAAACCACTTTTTCTCCTTGGCAAGGCAAGTTAGATTTTTGACCAAGCTTCAAGGCTTGTTAACCATCAAAGTAGCCCACAACAATCATTTACAACATCAAATTTCACCTTGGGAATTTTCTGCATAAGTCTGCCCAAGTGCTACCTGGTCACTCGGGTCACTCGGGTCGGCACTGCCAATGAGTTCAGACCTTTCCCTGAGCTCTCCGTGTGTCCAATTTGCTTCCCAGCTATATGGTTAGATGCGGCTCGTCAATACACATCTGCTGCAACTTTCGGCACTCAATTCCGACTTACGATGACTTCAGAACGAGCTCTGAACTGAAGTTTAGTCATGTGCGGACGCCCTGCCTGACCCGTCCTGCACTGTGAACGCCCTACGGTACTGTTCCGCACGTCCTGCACGTCTGCTGTCTAACTCGACCCATGCTCTGCTCGACCCGACCCGAACTGCAGTGCGGACGCCCTGCGACATTGTTCTGCACATCCTGCACGTTTGTAACCCGACTCGACTTGCGCCCTCGCCCTGCGTTCAACCACCAAGTCTTTCAGCAACGAGTTTTTGGCAACTCATGGTGCGTTCCAATGTGTTCGCCCAAGTGTCTTCGCACTTAGATGTTCGTTGTTGGATGTCTTCTTCAAACCATCCGCATGCCGTATTAATACGCGTTCTGTTTTGGTCGTGGGTCACGCGGTGGACCTGAGCCGACCCGTTTGATGCCCTCCGCTCAACTTGTCCGCACTTGTGTAACGTCAGCCGCGCTCCAACACGTCGGCCACTCAACACCCAATATGTCGGCTATGTGCGACACGCTCGCTATAACACGCGCCCGCACGCCCGCACACCCATCGCTACACGCCCGCGCTCGTTTGGTTACGGTGTGACAATCCGCCCGTAACATTGCACGACGCCCGAACTTCGTCAAATGTCCCTGGTGGATGCACCCGTCGTGTTGAACACGGCTCATGTAGTGTGGGCCTTACACCCGCGGCCCCCATGGCAGTTGGATAGCTTCCAGCTCTCCTGCATCCCGCCAATCGAGCCACGCGACCCCTAGGGCACCGAAATTAATTAATTAATTTTTATTTTGTTTTGTTTTTTTTTTGTTTTTTTGTTTTTAATTTTAAATTTAATCTATATATATATAAATTGAATTTATATTTTTAAAATTTATTTGTTATTTATATATTTATTTCATTTTATTTTCTTTTTAAATTTAATTTATATTTTTAAATTTTTAATTTATATATATTTTTTAAATTTTTATTTATTTATTTTTTAATTTAATATATATATATATATATATATATAATTTTAATTTTAAAAATTGTTATTTATTTATTTTTTTATTTTTTAAATTTTTTTAATTTAAAAAAAAAAATGAATTGGTTTTTTTTATTATTATTATTATTTGAAAATGTATTTTTCATTTATATACTTTTTTTTCATTTAGAATATATATATATATATATATATATATTGTTTTTTTTTTTAAATTTTAATATGTTTTTATTATTATTATTTTTTAATTTTAATTTTATTTTATTTTTTGAATTTGAAAATGTATTTTTCATATATATATATATCTTTTTTTCATTTAAATCTTATTTTATTTTTGAATTTAAATTTTTGAATTTAAAATTTTTTTATGTTAATCATTTTTTTTAATTATCTTCTTGTTTATATATATATATATATATATATATATATATATTTATTTATTTTAATTTAAATTATTTGTTTTTTTGATTTTTTGTTTTTGTTTTTGTTTTTGTTTTTCAATTTTTCAATTTTCAATTTTTATTTTTTGTTTAAATTTTTTATTTGTACAAGTTATTTTTGTTCTTTTTACACTAGTGTTTTAAAACAAATGTTCATACTTGATAAATAAAAAATCACCACTTTTCAAAATCAACATGAAAATTATGACATTTAAAAAAAAATCAAAGAAAATTTAATGTTCCAAAAATATGCTAAAAAAATAAAAGGTAATTTTACAGTACCATTTTTCAAATCGACATAAAAATCATGATATTAAAAAAAAAAAAAGTCTATAAGAAAATTTAAAGTGCCAAAACTATGCTGCAAAAAAAAATGGTGAATCTGCATCACCACTTTTCAAAATCGGGTGTTTTTTTTGCTACCTCAAAAAAATGGGTACCAGGGAATTTTTCCATTTGATTGATAATTATGTTTCTTCCATGATGAACCAATTGATGGTTTTCCCAACTCAATTCATTCCATTTATAGCTCGTGAAACAAACAACCTGCAAATTTGTTAGGAAGGTTAGATAGAGGAGATTATTTTTGTGTTATTCTCATAGTAGGGCTAATCTCGTAGATCTTCAACTTTGGACAATATTTCATGGAAATATTGTACAATGTTTTTGAGTAACTACAATTTCAATATCATTTGAGATTAATGGTGGCAACGTCTCTATCTATTGTCATTGTTGTGGTAGTGGCTAATAGAGTGTGAAAAAAATAACTCTTTTTACAAATTTTGAACCCCTAAAAGCATAATTTACAATGAATACAAAAAGTGCCTTGGGTTAGTTAAATTTCCTATGGTAGGATTAGTATGACGTAAAAATTTTGCAGTGCACAAATTTTTTGCATAGACAATAGCATCTATCATCCGATACCTCAATGCAATTTTTGAATAGGTATTTTCTATGTTATTGATTTAGTATAGTGCCATGGATAAGAATACAATTGTTATAGTCTTTTCACAAATGGTTTATATTTTTATTTGGTTATAATAATGTGGAATTTTATGGTGTTTAATAATTCTAATATCACTAATTTTCAGAGACTAATATGGGAAAGTAAGTGTAATTATTCTTCAAATAATATAATATAAGTGCAACGATTCTTCTAATATAGATTTGTTGATGCATACTTTGAGTTGTTTTGTTTTTTAATCAATTAATTTAAATCTTAGCAAAGAAATCTTTCACTAGCAAACAATTTGAGGTACATGCTAAGAGTCTCAAACTCACCCAATCAAGCATTGCATAACAATAGCTTCACCAAAGCCATAGCATGAACAATACTTTACACAACCCACCAAAAAAATTTATTTGTCCTAAGACCAATCAAAGATTCTCCATAACAACCTAGTAAAATATTTTGGTATAGGTTTTTTCTCAACTTCTTTCTTGGCATTTAATTTTCCTTTTCAAAATACCTTAAATACTCTACCAATCAAGTTGGGTGAAAACCAGAGTTTTTTTTGGGAATAAACTGAAGTACTTGATCACGAACTTGCTGAAAAATGCTCTTATACCACTAGATGAAATGATTAAAATGATTATAATAGGTATCTATATAATACATGTAGTGTTAATAAATCACTTCGTATGGAAAATGGCATGATATATCATTAATTTTTTTTTAATATAATATTGACCTGCTATCATAAATAACTATTTATACATCATTAGATTGTAGTAATGTGACTTAGGTATATTACAATCACCATCACAATAGTTATTCTCTACTCACAACTATAGGTGAAGGGGAAATTGCTTCATTTTAATGTTGAAAATGACACCTAGAAGAATTTAATCTCAATAGAGGTCTCCAAGGATATATACTTGTTAGTGATGTGGCACCCGTAACTGTATATCATCGTTTCATTGAACTAGAGATACTACATCTAAATCAATCAATAATGTTGCTTGTAATATTTCATCATGCCCTTTGAAGATGAGGTACTATATGAAATTATTTTTCTTGAATTTTTTGATGTTATTTGATGTTAAAATATCCTAAAACCAACTATCTAAGCAAACTTATCACATCTAGTTACTTGTTGAAATTATTAACTTTTGCATGGAGCAGAAAACAAGAAAAGAAGTCACACAATGCACAAATATTTCAACACTTCTAGATTAGTTCATCATTCAAAATTGTCTTTAGAACTTACAAGAGCTCCCTTACAAGGAAAGATGACTCTAAAAATTTAATTAAACAAACAACAAACCTTAAAATTACTGTTTGCACAAAAATTGAGGTATTTTTCTCTCAAATCCATATGGTTGTATGAAATCCATATAGTTGTACATAACTTGTTTAGACAACTATACAACCTACTTTGTTGGGATGTATGGTTTCTTTTTTCCTTACTAATGATTCAATGTCCGTCCTTTCTAAAGACTGGTTGCTTTCTCCTTATTGAACTACTACTGAAATCCTCACCAATGGCTGAAAATCAGATCTCTGATTTTCTCCTTCATTCATGCGACTTGTGAAATGAATGCTCTGTGTGTCTTGTCCTTTGTCCTCTCTTTATTTTATAACTTTGACATAAGAGGAAAACCTAATCTTCAATGGTTGAGTTTTAACCATGAGATCATTGAATCTCTTTTTATTAAATTATTAAGTGACCCACTTTAGCCACTTTATTAATTAAATGTCACTTTAATAAAAAAACATTCACTTTATTACTTAATCAATAAATTGAACGTATAAAGAATCATATAATACTTTAATGATTATTTACATAAGTAGACACCCTCATGGAAATACATGTTTGAATTACAAACACTAACACTCCCTCTTAGTGAGGAAGGTATTCTCCACCACTCCAAGCTTGTCTCAAAACCATACAAAGTTTCCCTTCACCAAGGGCTCGGTGAAAATTTCTATCAATTGCTTGTAGAAATATATTGGAGCTTGACTACTCCCTTCAACACCATGCCATGGATGAAGTGGTATTTGATCTCAATGTGCTTTGAGCTGTCGTAAAATAATGGATTCTACAAGATTTTGATACAATTATGGATATCACAATGAAGCACTATTGGCTTAGGCTTCTGACTAAAAAATTCTGTGAGTAGCTTGCAAAGTCAAATGGCTTCACAACTAGCTAGACTGGACACCACGTAATCATATTTAGCTGATGTCGATGCTACGAAGGTTTAATTACTGCTGAACAAGAAAATGAATACTAACCCAAAACTAATGCAACACCCAGAGGTGCTCTTTTGATCTGTGTCACTGTATGCCAACTCTGAATCTAAGTACCCCTACAACCTCACACCATCTCCGCCAAGGTACTGTAATCCATTTCCTATCGTTCCTTGCAAATATCTGAGCACATGATTCACTGCAACCTAATAAACCTCCATCAGCTCCACCATGAACTGGCCAAGGGTCTTAACAAAAAATCTGATGTCTAGTCGAGTTCTTACCAAATACATCAACAAGCCATTCAACTTCCTATACTCTCTGAATTTTTCCAACTTTGAAACTAAAGAATCGATTTTCTTTAGGTTGGTCACCATCAGATCGCCATTAGTGTGCTATACTTCATCTTAAATCTCTTCAAGATATTTAGAGTCTACTTCCCCTCTTCGAGGAATATATCACTTAGTTGCTACCAAACCTCAAGTCCCAAAAAGTAATGCTTTAGCTCGATATCCTTCATCTTAAATTATGACACTAGATTCGACTTGCAATTTGTAATAAATCTCTTTGCACCCGTCAGAATGAAATAATCCACATATAAGACCAAAATGACGGTCTCAGATCCAACCAAAAAAGTATAGGTTAAGATATTCCTTACACTTGGTGTAGCCTATTCCCTTCAAATAACTATCAATCCTAACATACCAGGCCCTCGATGCCCGTTTGATTCCATACAATGATTTTTTAATTTTGTATACATGCATCTCTATATCATGGACCTCAAATACCCGTGGCTACTCAATGCAGATTTATTTCTTAATGATGTCACTAAGTAAGGAAATATTCACATCCATCTGATAAATGCTCCATCCCATTTGAATTTATCAAAAGAACTATTCGAATAGAGGAGTATCTGGCTATAGGAGAAAAATTCTCCTCACAGTCTACTCCCTCTTTTTGAGAGAACTTGCGAGCCACAAATTGAGCCTTGTATTTCTCCACTTCCATGTGCTACATGTTTTACCTTGTAAAGCCATTTGGAGGTCCCGACTACATCCCCCTTTGGTCTTGACACAATCTCCTAGACATCATTCTTCATGATGGAGTTGTGCTTCTCCACCATGGCATCTCTCCATACCCGCTCGTTGGATACTTCCTCAAAGATGGAAGGCTTTGAGTCTATGATGTTGGTTATCAAATCCATGTACATCAGAAACTTCCATAAAGGTTTTATTTCCTTGAAAGTGGTCTTGGGAGGCTCGACATGTTCCTGAGAATCTCACAAGGTCTACTCTACCCACCTAGGCCTCTTGACTAATGTTGAAGGAGCTGACTACTCCTCCTGCACTGAAGGTTGGATATCTATGCTACTGGAAGTATCTTCTCTCGATTCCTCCTTTGGTTACTTATCATGAGGCCCCTTTGTAACTATTGGTAGGTCCTTAGATTTCCAAGATTTCATGTTATCCTCAAATTTGAAATCTCAACTCAACATTGTCTTCCATTGATCTATCTAGAAGACTCTATAAGATTTAAAATCCTTGTTGTATGCCACCATGATGCCCCTCTCACCTGAGGCTGCAACCATTAGGGGAATTTTGAGGTAAAAAATGAGCCTCAAATAAAAAATGCACAAACAAAATTAACTATATAAGAACAAATAGGATTCAAGATGATGATGCCATCCCCAGAAGATAAAATTTTGGAGGGAAAAGAAGAAAAATGCTTTTTTATTTGTATTTTTGGCTCATCTCTTTGTAGGTTTACTAAAATTAAAAGTGTAGACATTGTTGCATGCATAATTAAATTCCACATCCAATGAGTACCAACTATGCATATTTTTAAGTAGACCCACATTGAAAAAAAAAAAAATACATGAAAAAAGTGTGTTGAACACACTATTTTCATATATTTTCAATTTTTATTATTTTTATTTATTTTTTATTTTTTTAAATTTTCTGATGTGGGTCTACTAAAAATTATGAAGAATAGGTACATGTTATACGTGGAATTTAATTTTACACCCAACAAGCGTCTAAACTTGGAATTTAAGTAAACCTACAAGGATATAAAAATAAAACACAATAAAAAAATAGTTTCCTTCATTTTTCTTTAAAAAATCATCTCTTATTTTATTCTTTTAACTATAATTTTATTATTTTTAGAACTCAAAATTCCCCTAATTTTTGTTCTCTTTTCCACAGGTATGTGGATGTAGACTAGACAACTAAATATCCTGAGATGTCCTATCTTAGGCTTATTTCCTATGAATGCTTCCTCTAGTGTCTTGTACTCCGAAATCTAATATGGGATCCTTTTATGAAAATACACAATTGTGTTGCGTGTCTCAACCTGTAGAGACATCGAAAAACTCTGATCATGGATCATGGCCTTCACATCACTGATGATATACTTGTTCTTCCTCTTTGCAACCACATTTTTCTGCAGGTTGTAGGCCACTGTCTTCTCCCTCTTGATCCCTGCCTTAGTGTAGATGTCAATTAACTCATTAGAGTCTATTCACCCCCATTGTTCGTCCTAAACTCCTTGATCTTCCTTCTTTTCCTGTTCTCCACCTGAGCTTTGAAAGCTCTGAAATGATTGAAGACCACAACCTTGGTCTTCATGAAGTATATCCAGGTCTTCCTGGAGAAGTCATTAATGAAGGTCACATAGTAAGATGCACCCTTTACTGAAGATAATAACATAGGCCCTAGTAAATCAGAATGTATCACATCCAAAATTCCTTTGGATTGAGTCTCACTACTAGGGAAATATGACTTGACATTCCTTCCATGTTATGCAATCAACTCACAAAATAAAATAAAATATAGATCAACGACTTCAAAATTAGTCTCTCTTCGAGGGGGAAACCTCCTTTACATTAAAAAAATGAACAATTCTTGGATGATAAAAATGACAAGACCTCCTTTGTATATATAGGTGTCTAAGGGGTCATAATATAATTAGAGCCTACATAACAATAACAATGTAAGGGCACAACAATAACAATAGTGGGCTTCTATGAGGCACAAGAATAACAATATGGGGGCACAACAATAGCAATATGGGGGCACAACAATAACAATAAGGAGGCTACACTAACAATAACAATAAGGGGGAAACACTAGTATTATAGGGACCTAACATTCCCCTCTCCTTCAAAAAAGTGTTTTCCTCAACGCTTGAGTAGTTCTAGATGCTTCTGTATAAAATTATCATCCTCCCATGTGGAATCTTCAGTGGGTAATTTCTTCCACTTAATGAGATACTCTGAAATTGATCGATTCTGTAGCCATCAAGTTCTTGTTTCCTTTACTGATTCAAGCCAAAATATGATTTTTCCTTCTTCGTTAAGTTATGGAAACATTGTTTGAACTGGAACCTTCTCATCGATAAACTTCTTTAAGCATGAAACATGGAAAACTGGGTGTACTCGAGAAGATGTAGGTAGCTCCAATTTGTATTCCATTGTACCAATATTTTGCAACACCTTGTAAGGACCGTACTACTTGGGTGAAAATTTATTATCCTTCTTAGCTTTCTTGAGGGACATTTGTTTGTATGGTTGTAGCTGCAAAAATACACAATCGCCTACATCAAAAATTCTTTCACTACGATGTAGATATTCTTATTGTTTCATTCGATTCTGTGCCAGAGTGAGGTTATCCTATAAGAGTTGGATAACTTGTTGTTGATGATCGAAGTGATATTCCATTACTTGAACCTTATAATTTTATCTTAAAGATGATGTGATGGATGGTGGATCATATCCATAAAGTGCCATAAATGGGGTCATTTTTGCTGCAGTATGGAAGGAAGTGTTATACCACCCTTTAGCTAGAGGTAACCACTTGACCCATTGTGTTTGTTTATCACATACAAAGCAAAGAAGATATCTTTGCAAACATTTTTTCACTATATTAGTTTTCCCATCAGATTGAGGATGATAAGATGAACTATGAGCTAATTTTGAGTGCCAATACAAGAAAATAATTTCGTCCAAATATTTCTAGTGAAAATAAGATCTCTGCCACTTATTATAATTTTTGGGTTTCCATGAAGCTTTTGAATTGTTTCCATAAATGCAGTAGAAATTGTACTGGATTTAAAAGGATGAGATAATGCACAAAAGTGTGCATACCTGGTAATTCTATCAACAACCACCACGCTGACACTCTTTCCTTCAGACTTGGGTAAACCTGTGATAAAATCCATTGAGACCTCCTCCCAACATTGACCCGGAATGGCTAAAAGTTGTAACCGACCTAGGGTCTTAATTGTCTCAACTTTCTTTTGTTGGAAAATCAAACTTTCTACCAAAAACTTTTTAATATCAGATTTAAGGTCATCCAAAAAAAATTCCTTCTTGACCCTGTGGTAATTTAAAAAAAATATTGAGTGCCCTCCTAAGGGAGATGTGTGCAAATACAAAAGAATGTTTTATTTGGTTGGGAATTCTTAGAAAGATATAAGCGATATTTGTACTATAAAAAATCATTTTTCCAGCTAAATGTATCAGATGTACTGGGATCTTGCTGCAACTTTTGAATGAGTGTCCATGCCTCTCCATCATTCTCCCATTCGTCCCTTGCTTCGGTTATCCACTCAGATTGGATAATAGAAATGGCACAAAAAAATTATTCTACATCCTCATCCTTTCTTGAGAATTTTGCTTCCCTTTTTTGTAGACGATTTCAAAGTCATAACTCAACATCTTTGTGACCCATTTTTGTTTCTCTTCTAAAGATAATCTTTGTTCCAAAAAGTATTTAAGACTATCATGATCTGTTTTCACCTTGAAGTGTCTTCTCATTAGGTAAGGTCATCATTTCTTGAGTGCATGTAGTATTGCCAACATTTCCTTCTCATAAATAGGTTTGTGTAAATAATTTCATTTGATTGGACGAATTTCAAAAGAAATGGGTCTTGCTTCTTGCATTAAAACTGCACCAATTCCATTTCCCAAGGCATCACATTCCACAATAAAGGTTTTTTTGAAGTCTGGCATAGCCAAGACCGATGCTTGACACATTGCCTCTTTAAGATGTTCAAAGGCCTTAGTTGCTTCCGGAGTCCAAGAAAATGCATCTTTCTTTAGTAATGATGTTAGAGCTGCCGCTATTCTCTCATAATTCTTAACAAACTTGCGATAATACCCTATCAACCCGAAAAATCCTCAAAGATTTTTTAGGGCTGTGGGGATTTTACATTCCTTAATGGATTTAATTTTGTTAGAGTCTACCTTAACACCCTCATGATATACAATATGACCCAAATATTCCACCTCCTATACTCCAAAGAAACATTTGGAGATTTTTTCATATAATTGTTTCTCCTCCAATAGTTTGAGCACCCTATCAACATGTTGAACATGATCCTTCCAAGACTTGATATATATTAGTATATCATAAAAAAATACTAACACAAATTTTCTAAGGAAGTGTTTCAAAATGATGTGGAAGGTGCATTAGTAAGGCCAAAAGGCATGAACATAAATTCATAATGACCCTCCAGAGTTATAAATGATGTTTTTGGAATGTCTTTAGTCTTTATTCTAATTTGATGATATCCTGAACAAAGATCCATCTTGGTGAAGTAAATTGCTCCAGTAATTCATCCAACAATTCATTAATGACATGAATTGGAAATTTATCTTTAATAGTGAGTTTGTTGATCTCCCTATAATCCAGACACATACGCCATGATCCATCCTTCTTGTGCACCAATACTACTAGAGAAGAGAAATACCTTTGACTATGTTGAATTATACCAGCCTCTAGCATTTCTGTAACCATACGTTCAGTCTCACTCTTTTGGGCATAAGGATATTTGCAAGGCCCGATGTTTTGAGGAACACTTCCTGGGATAAAATGAATAACATGATCATGATCACGAATAAGTGGGAGGCCTTTAGGAGTCTCAAACACCTTGGAATGATTTCCCAAGACTTTTTGGAGATATAGAGAAATAGATGATTTCGATGTTTGAATCCCTATTGAGCATAATTGTGCAATTACGCCTCATTTTTATTTATTCGTAATATTTGTCATGACATTAGAGTTGATTATATTTCATGGTTTACCTGTGATACCCCTTAATTCAACTTCCTTTCCTTCCCAAAAAAAATTCAAGAAAAGTTCTTGAAATTTGAAAGCTATCGTCCTCAAAGATTGTAACCATTGGACTACTAGTACAACATCAACACAATGGAAAACATTGGAATATTCAATACATATTCTCCCATGGTTAGATTGATATTATGGCACTTTCCAGACCAATTTATAGTTCCTCCATTTACAACCATCACTTGACACTCTGGTGCTGGATATAGGAAGCAATTCAATTCCTTAGCTATCTTACAATGAATAAAATTATGGGTACTACCCAAATCAATCAACAATATTACCTTTTCCTTCTTGATATATCCTTCTATCTTGAGAGTTTGAGGAGTGGTAATTATTTCCAATGCATTACAAAATATGGTCAGATTCATTTATTCTTTATCTAGGGCTGGTTCTTGGTGTATATCCTCCTCTTTTTATGTTGATTGTTCCTTTTCTTCCTCCTATTCACAATCCGTGTAAAATAATTTCTTCTCAATGCACTTATGACTTTTAGTGTATTTGATATCACAACTATAACAAAGTCCTCTTGCCATTTTTTCTTCCAATTTTTGTGGTGCCAACCTTGTAGGTCATGGAAGGCTAGGAGAAACAACACTTCCATATTTATAGTTATGAGTGTTATACTTCCTTGTTGCCATAATTTTTCTTTCAAATTTTCTTGCCACCATGAATTCATTCTCCAATTAATCAGGTTCCCAAAGGCGAACCTCACGTTGGATGTTATCCTTTAAAGTCCCTATGAATACATCAATCCTATGTTCCTTTGGAATGTTAGTTACCTTGATATTTAATTTTTGGAAGTCCTCAATGTGCTCCGCCATTGAACCCTTTTGTTTGAGATTTTTCAATTGGCTAAATAAGGTGTTTCTTTTTGTATCCTCATAATTTTCTATCGTTTCCTCTATAAAAATTGACCAAGTGACAAGTGGTTTACGAGAACAAAGCCATCAATACCATACAAACTAATTGGGTTATAAATATAAAGTTGCAATGCATACCTTTTATGAGTGTTGCACATCATGTAGATCAAAATATTTCTCCATCTGTAGTATCCATGTTACCGGATCCTTGCCATCAAACTTCTTCATATCAATCTTTGGAATGTGGTGGTTCTTAAACCCAACATTGGAGTCTCTAAAATCATACTTCATATTTCTTTTGTCCTCATCATCATTTTCATGGATTACCTTGTCACCACTAGGAAGCCTTTCTTCTAGAAACTTTGTCAAATCTTCCTTCAACCCCTCTATCTTGACATTCATCATTGCTTCCATGTCTTATTTTAAACCATCAGTCAAAACTCCCATTTCCCTTTTTATACCATCTATCTTAACATTCATCATGGATTCCAATTTATTTTTTGTTACTTTTTGTGAGAGTGAATTTTGTTGCACTTGGTCTCGTAATTTTGATATATCATGCTGCATTTCTTCTTCTTCTTCTTCATGCATCATAAAAGAAATGTTATGCAAAAAAAAAAATTACACACTTATTTTTTTCTTTTGAGGAGCTTGATATTGAACCTGTTATATCTCTGTGATTTTGGATCTTCAAGATCTCAAATTAGGTCATCTGGTAACCCTTTGAGTCTTATTTCCAATGGCACATGTGAGACCCAATTTGGACTCTTAAATATAAATTTATGCTTGATCTCCCACGATGACCTAATTATGGACTGGGTCAGTAGAGAAAAATTGTATGGAATTCCACATGTCCCTGTTTCAGCCTTCATCCCTAAAATTGATACATAATAAACTACAGTCTATGCTCATTTTTTCATGTTTTATGAAATTCCAATTCGATGCTGGAAGAGAAAGTTATGATGATTTTTCATCGGGCACTTGTTTGAGATTAAATTATGGAGCATGAAAAAACCCTAACTTCTACGACCATATCTCCTAAAATATAGCGAAAAAATCTCTGAAAATTTTGCACGAAGTTCACCAAGATTTAGGCTCCACAGGGTCACAATTTTAGCTTCTTAAGCTTTGTATAAAAAAAATTATAGAGAAAATTCCACGATGGCCTGTTTGAAGCAGTGGAACACTAGAATCCAAAGCTTTGACTCCCAAATTTTATGCAACCAACTCACAAAATAGAAGAAAAGATAGATCAAAAACTTAAAAATTAGCCTCTTTGAGGGAAAAACCTACTTTACATTACAAAAATGAACAATTATTGGATGATACAAATGAAAATACCTCCTTATAGAGGAGTCTAAGGGGCCACAATATAATCAGAGCCTACATAACAATAATAATGTAAGGGCACAACAATAACAATAGTGGGGTTCTATGGGGCACAACAATAACAATATGGGGGCACAAAAATAACAATAAGGGGGCTTCACTAGTATTATAAGGACCTAACATTCCAAGTGCACACCCTTTGCACATCCCTTGCTAGTCCATACCAAATTCTGGAAGCCCATTGACCATCTATCTTAGTAATGGTAGAGATCTGTGATGGAGATGCCCCAACCTTCTATGCCAAAGCTCACACACGATATCACTGGTGTGCACTAGTTCATAAGCAAGCTAACCCTGAAGTCTATATAGTTTCTCCTCCTGGAATCCAATCCTCACTACAGTCTCCAGACTAGCTCCCTCTGGGAAAATGAACACTTTCCCCCTCTGGAAGTTAACCTCATAAAATTTTTCCTTCACGACTGATATGGACAAAGGTTCTTCTTTAGGTCAGGTACACAGAGTACCTCCTACGCATCAAAAGACCCTTCTAACTCATGATGGAACTGAACTCTCCCCCGTCCCCTCATTACATACTTGGCATCATCACCAAGCTAAATATGGATCCCTGAGCTAGCCTCTGCAAAACTACTGATTAGCTCTCTATCCTATGTCATGTGGTGGGAGGCACCAGTATCCAAGTACCAGGCACTTCTAGCAACGATCCTAGTAGAAATGCAAGACACAAGTGAAAATCCATTCTCAAACTTAAAAGAAATCTCACTCAACCATGTTTATAATATCATTGCAACTATCCATGACCTCCCTTTTCCCTTCTTTCTCAAAGGACACTGAGAAGAAAATTGACCATTCTTATGGAAGATATAAAATTTGATTATGCTGTTATCTCTCTTCTTTCTAGTCAGCCATCCCTCTCCCTATTTGCCACCTTTCTTGATGGAAAATTTCCCTTTGGTATTCTTCGTCTTTATGACCAGGGCTAAGTTTTCTTCTACTACTCCTCCCTTCTTGCTGGTCCTAGAATCTTTATGAGTATCCTTTTGGATGAAATCATCCCAAAGTCTCTCCTAGTTGGGAATATTCTCTCGGGAACATATGCCCATGATAATGGTTCCCAAGTCTTGGTGAACTCATTCAGAGCAACATTCACTAACTCTGCATCCAATACAACTTCTCTAATATCTACAAGCTGGTCACAAATTTGTGTGCTCCTCATAAGGTAGATGGTTACATTTCCAAAGGGGTTCATTCTACACTCTCTGAGATTAATTTTTCGACTCATGTTATCACTTTGAATAAGTGATATTAAGGCATCAAACATATCCTTAGATCTAGCCTTTTATGCAACATGCAGAATCATATGATCCTTAATAACTTCAAGGATCACCCTTTGTGTCATTATGCCCTTCTTATCCCATGTTTCTTGCATTGTAGGGTCTACCATTGTTAGTGTCTGTGTGCTCCCTGAGATATGCATTGAAGTTGGAGGATGGTTGGAATCAACTTCCCACAAGTCTTTCTCCTTTAATATCACCAAGATTCTTTCCTTCCATGGTAAGAAATTCAAAACCCCATCAACTTAATCCTCAACATTCACACTAGTTACCTAAATGGATGTCCTGATCTTTATCTCTCAAGCTCATTGGAGTAACTTGAAAATTAAATATATGATTTTCTGTTAGAGCTGCAACTCTGATGCCATGTTAAAAGATCCTAAAACCAACTATCTAAGAAAAAAATTAAATCTAGTTACTTGCTAGAATGATTAAATTTTGCATGCAACGTAAAATGAGAAAAGCAGACACACATAGTGCACAAAAATTTCCACCTTTATAGATCAATTCATAATTAATAATTATCTTCATAACTTACAAGGGCTCTCTTATAGTGAAAAATGGTTCTGAGAATTTAATCAAACAAATAAAAACCTGAAAATTATAGTCTACATGGAAATTGAGATCACATTCCCTCAAATCCATATGAAAATATTGAATCTGTATGGCTAGATGGATGAATTTATTTGCTATCATATGTTGCTACTATTTTCATTGTTGCTGACTGGTTGCCTATCCTTGCTAAAGACTGCACACCTTTTCCTTGCTATTGCTAAAATTTTCATTAATGGTTGAAAATAAAATCTTTGATTTTCTCCTTCACTCATGTAACTTTCGAAATGAATGCTCCATGTGTCTTTTCCCATTTCCCCTCTCTTTTCTAACTTTGACATCAGCCAGAAACTTGATGTTCAATGGTTGAGAACTAACCGTGTCAGATCAATGGCTCTCTTTTAATTAGAGTATTAAGTGACCCGCTTTAGCCACTTTATTAATTAAAAATCACTTTAATAAAAAAACATTCACTTTATTAATTAATTAATTAAGTGAACTTTTTAAAGCATAAGATACTTTTAATGATGATTTTCGTAAGTATGGCATCGTCATGAAATTACTTGTCTGAACTACAAACTCTAACATTTTAGGAACACCATATGTGGGAGCATCATGTTGTTTATAGTTTTTGGCCATGTAGTGTCATTCCCACCTTGTGAGATCATCTGTGATAGGGTACGAAAGGTTGCCTTAACTACTATAGTCTCTTTGATTTATACTAAGAAGTGCAAAAGAAAATCTCCTAAACTAGTAGGTCTCTTCTCTTCATGGTCAAATTATAAGGATCAAAGATAATTACCATCTCTCCAAAGGACTTTGAAAGGGACCCCTCTATATAGTATTTTTAGATAGACCGGTTAGTGGAAGAATACATATGTACCTCCACCTCAACTACTAGATAAGATTCACTCTTTTAGTGAAATCATGCCATTGGATTCACATAGGGTGCTCCTTTTCAAATGAAATTATATAAAAATGGTCTCTTGTGGAGAATGAGGAGATCAAATGTGAGATACAAGAGTTGATATATAAGTGCCAAATTGATCAAGCCTTTTCCTTGTCATAGCCTTATTATCCTTATTCAAAATAAATATGGTACATGGCAACTTTGTATTTGAATGGAAAGCCTTGTGAAAATTCACAATCAATAATAGACACCCCATTCTTGAGATTTATTATTTACTCAACATAAACGATCCATGTTTTTTGGCATCATTATTCTTATGTCAGACTATCTCTAAGTTCTAATTGAGCCAAATGATGTGTGGAGGACAACCTTGAATTCTAGGAAATGTCCCCTTAAGTAGTTGGTCATGACTTTTGACTTGACTAATTCATCACCAACATTCATGAGAATGATGGGTGATATTCTATGACTATTCAAAAATCCCTTTTTGGTCATATAACTAAAGAAGATCCTCACCTTAAAAAAAATCTTAGGAAGAACATTTAAAGCACACTCAACAAGTATTAAGTGACCCGCAGACACAAGTTAGATTAAAAACTCGTAAAAGTGATATTTTAACAGAACTCAATATGTAAGGTACGCGATAGATCACATGTTTATCCAACTAAAAAATAAGTTGTTTGCAAGCGGCTATCCCTAAAGACACTAACAAAACTTCACAACTTTTTTTGCTTTGCCAAAATTTACCATAGGTTTATTTTGTGGTTCTCTCATATAAATCAAACCATATAACAAGTAAATGAGGGTGGATCCAAGGCAAATTTAGGAATATTCCCACAAAATCATTTAATGAGCTTAAATGTTTCCTTTATATGGTGTTAGTCCCAATTCTCTCATATTTGCAAAAATAGTTTGAAATAGAGATAGATGTCTTAACTATGTAATTGATGTAGTCCTCACACATCAATGGTCTATCATAGTGAGACTCTAACATAGTTTTCAAATACTCTACCCATGACAAAGATCTTTACTCCATTGGTCATTAGTTGAAGCATTATATTTTATAAAATGAAACAATCATCTAGACTGATGATAAGCATATCCAATTTATCTAGATACATGGAAAATTGTGAGATGATCACCATTAGAAGTGGTTAACATACCTTTAGCATTTCTACTTTAACATCAAATACAATAACAAGAGCACTAATCAAATTGTAGGATACCCTAGAAGATCTTTGGTTATTAAGTTGACTATAAACCTCAATTGGCACAATACTACTTTAAAGAGGCCTCAATTATGCAACAATGGTCTTGAATTCATTACTATAGACCAAAAATTTGTCATACATAGGAATGTTTCATTATTTCATCTCTAGGATGGAACCTTGTGCCATTTAGGACATGTTGTGTTTTTTGGGTAAGTATGAGAAAATGATTTGGGAGGCACACTATGGTTGGGTGAGAAGGAATTTTCACATGGAGAAGACACAATTAGTGTTTGTTTGGGTATGAAAAAATGATTTGGGAGGTACAATATGGTTGGGTGAGAAGGAATCTTGACATGGAGAAGACATGTGTAATGTTGTTACAATACTTCTATAGGCCAAAGCTCTAAAATGTCATTGACATATCTATATCACGTCTTTGCACAAACTATGTCATTCTTGAACCTAAAATTAAGTAGGGACTATACACTCCTCATCAAGCTCCAAATAATTTTGAGAATTAGTACCCCATGGATTTTATGTTAAGTTTACCTTAATTAAGCATGCTATCAATTGTGTTTATGTGGTTATTGATTAGTTTTCTAGGATAGAAATGTCGTTACCTTATAATAAGAGTGTAACAATAGAAGTCATTGATAAGTTGTTCTTTAAACATGTATGGCTTCATTTTGGGTTTCCAAGGAGTTGTTGGGGTTCCCATGTTTTGGCCAGATTGGCAAGAACAAAAGATGAGACAACATCAAACCACTTTTAGACCTCAGGATCTAGCCCTCGTGGGTCCAGAGAGGGATCTCTCTATGATATGTCAAAGGTATATGACTTTGGAGCTCAGTGTTAAAATGTTAGGCTAGTTATAAGGCTCAGGGTTTGTTTGTTTGATTGTTTGTTTGGTTGCTGGTTATCAGGAAAGAAGGGTTCAATGTAAGACAAAGATGAGCAAAGAGGAAATGAGGCAGAGGTGAAGTATTCCAGGGGCATTCAAAAACCATTGGGAAATGGAGTCAGGAAAGGATTTTCTTGCTAATCAATATGCAGGCTTTCAGTTGGGCTAGTCATCTAAAACGTTGGATCTTAAAGATGATAGTGTGATATGGAATGGTAGGAGAGGAGGAGACAATACAGATTTAGGGCACAAAGTTAAAGACCAGCTGGTCGCACAAGGATCCTAGTGGACAGGGCTAACTCCAATCCCCAGTGTTCCCAAATCTTCCAGTTAGATCCTTAACAAGAAACATCTAAGAACAGATTCATTTAATTCATACATTAGAGAGTAGGCAATAACATCCACTACATTTGTTAAATTAACTGAAAACAATTCTTAGATAACACATTCAGTAGAAAACATCAAAGGCAAGGAGAGAAAAAACATAGGGTACCTAACAAGGGTAAATCTTATGCCAATATTCTGATGCAAGCTAGTAGAAACGAAATGAAATGAATTAAAACACAAAGATAGGAAAACATCACCGCTGCTTTAGATCAGGATCCAAAGAAATGTGCTTGTCATATTAAAAAGAAATACCTGTCAAGTACAACATTGCCAATAGCTGAATACTCAGTCTGAAATCATATTCCTCGGCCTATCTTACAACTTTACACAGAGACTGTGTCTCAAAAGAAACTACTTTCAATTCTCTGATAACTGATCAACAACCTTTACAACAAGTTTCTTCATGAATTTATAGCTCCAGTGGAGCAGAGAAGGTAGGTGAGAACTAAATGCAGCATTAAAAACTCAGAAGAGGAAGAAGGCCGAAGCCCACTCTGTATAAATTCTGTGCATTTATCCATGGCACTCTTTGGGTGAAAGAGTGGTCTTCTCCTGGCTCCCATTTACTCCGGTATGCCTCTGATGTACTAGGCTGCAGTACTCTGTAGTACTTCTGGTGAATTAAAAAAAAACGTAGAATCAAGATGCTAAGATCTGCCATACTGTGTAACAAATGCTTTTGATAGCTTAGGACTGCTATAGGGGGGAAAACTTCACTTGGACACCACACAGACTGAAACAATAAAGTGTACCGTGTCCTGGCTCAGGAAGAAGCATTCTGCTGATTTGAAAACCTGATAGCATTGTTTTCTGCGCGCTGGGCCTTTGATGCAATCCGTGATGTCTTTGAACCGGTACCTTTACTTTCTAAAATCCATGACAAAGCTCAAAAAATCTTCTATTTCTTGCCTCGAGCTCTCTGCTGCTCCCGTATCGTCTTTGCTCAAGAAATCTGAGCGTTAATGGCGTCGGAGAGGGTTTGCAGAGTTTAAACTCTGTCCTTTGATGAAATTTATGTTGCAAACACCTTTCCGGACATCTTCAGGCTCTGAATTCAACTTCTTCAGTGCACTGTGTCATTACAACAACGCATATAAGTCATGGTGATTTTCTACCTGCCTGTAACCCTGCAAAACACGAAAACTTGTTAAGAAAAACACGTATGGAGGTGGTGGATGCAACTGGGATGGCAAGACTGACTATGCAGACTGGTGAAATGGCGAAAAATGCTGTGGAGGACTCGCAATGAAGTGGAAATAGTGGGAAATACAGTTGGGAGGTGGCGCGGATGGCAAATCTAATGAAAAGCCTTAAAATCAACCTTGGAATGGAATACATATGAAGGGATGGGCGAATATACGATGGGAACACGTGGAAGGATGAAGTGGCAGGACAGAGTTACGACAAAACTGAGAATAAATCTGGGCCGTCCGATCTCGGGAGGAGATCGACGGTGGACAACACGTCGAAGGGCGACGGACAGTGGGCCAGGGGTACGGATGACTCTGATTAACCCACGTGCAACTTCGTGGAGCGACGAACGTTGGATGGGCGATTGCAGATCTGACGGCGCACAACGATATCGCCTCGCATCCTCGGACGAACTTTAATGCACGATGGGAGGGTGGTTTTCCAGCCGTACCGGTGCCACGCGTCGTTCGGTGTATGGAATCGCTCCCGAAAAGCAAATACCACCTACTGCCCGAAGGCGGTGCGATAGAAACCGGTGGTTTTCGGAATAGTGCGCGGGCAGGGACCACAGGGACAGGTGCATTCTGGACCGTCAGATCAACGGCTAAATGGACGGCAATGGCGCGATCGGAGAGGTGGACTGTGAACAGTGGGGGTTGCGGGGGCCACGATCGCCGTCCAATCTGTGTAGATCAACGGCGGAAACTGCTCCCGATAACAAAATGAGATAAGCGCTCTTTGGGCTAGCGCTCGGTTTCGGCGTTTGGTCTCGTGGGGAAAAGGGTTAAGGGGCTAGGGCCGTAGAGGGCTAAGACCTCAATGTGCAGAGTATGGTTTTTTCGGCCATTTTTAATGAAATTTGAGGCCAAAAATGGGTAAGGATAGAGGGAAGAAGGGGAAAATTGGCTAAACAAAGGGTGTAGGAATGGTTTAAAGGGCATGGGTATGATTTAGAAAGGTTAGAGGGGCATTTTGACAAGGGGGAATAAAGGGTTAAAATGGGGTATTCTGCAGGGATACAAGGGGCAAATGCAGGCCTTCGGAGCACAATTTATTTGCAATCAGAGAGGCTTCATAATGGGAATAAGCAGAGGGGATTTCATCATAGGGCAAAGGCACAGGAGACTTCAAGGATGATGTGTCTCCAGGGGAAATGCATTCATTGAAGGCTCAGAAACGATTTAGCTCCTTACTTTGCTTTTCAAAAAATTTATAGGGGGCTAACAATGGCTCCACATGGGGATGGTTTCTTCTTGAAAGAGTCAAGAATTCAGAAAATAATCTTTGGTGTAGGCCAGATGCCTGCTGCTTAAGCCACCTTTCTTCTTTGATTTTCAGCTGCCACAAATATGATAGATCAGCAGAAACACTTCCAAACAATCTACCTACCCATCCTACAATCCTAGCATTTTCCTTCTAGGGTGCATTTGAACTAGCAGACCCTTTACATCATTTATTTTTATAACAGAAAATAAACCTATTCTAAATCTACCCTTATTGCTCCATGAGACCAGATTAGGTTGTTGGCCTCATATGTTTCTCTACCTATTCTAATATCTGCTGGGATTAAACTGTCCAACAAATTTATTCTCTATATTCTACAACAGAAATTTAAAAACAGTCAAACTAGGATTAGATAGTCTAGTTTGCTGTGGGTCCAAGGCATAAAGATAGTTGCACATGGACAAAAACTTGCAGAAAACTGAAAAAAAAACTATGAAGGCTTGAAGTCTGACGCTTGAAGTATCCTTCTTTCTTTGTGACTCAAGTTTTGAGCTTATTAGAGTCACTTTCTTTCTTCATTTCAGCTCTGGTTTTGGGATTGTTAGAACCGATTCTCCTTTCTTCTCTGCTGGTCCAGGTTTTGGGCATGTTTGGACAAGCTATCTCCACTTTCCTTGGCTCAGGTTTTGATCATATTGGAGCCAATCCTTTGCGCTTCAGAGGTTCATGTTTTGAGCATGTCTAAACCCCTCCCTTTCTCTGTTTTTCTCTTCCTTTTTTTTTTTTTTTGAAAACTAACGCTGCAATGGTATGTACAATGGAAAAGGAAACTGGGAGTTGGAAATCAGCAGAAGTAGTGTTTGAGCATCCTGCCATTGACAGGACCCCCAAAAAGCTCTGTACCATCTAACTCCTGTAGAAAGAAGGCATTTGGACCCACACTGGCCTGGATGATGTAGGGACCTTGCCACAAACTGTGAAATTTGTTGTGCTTTCCTTTGTCCTCTCTCCTTGAGTCCCACTTCAGAACTTTATCTCCAATTTTGAAATCAGCAGCTTTGGTTCTTTTTTCAAACAGCCTCTTTATATTTTCCTAAACCTTTATAGCTCTGGTATGGACCTCCTCCCTTGTTTGCTGGAGATGAATTTTCTGGTTTATCCTTCTCACCATACTGTCTTCTTCTGCTTGAATCTCTTGGACCAACTTGATCACTGGTACTCCAAGGCTGGTAGGAAACACTGCTTCTGTTCCATAGACGAGCTGGTATGGTGACATTCCAATGGATTTCTTTGTTGTAAGCCTGTCGGCCCACAGGGCATGCACTAACTTGTTATTCCATGACCTTTTGTTCTCTTCCAACAACTTTTTGATGATGATCGCTAGGCTCTTGTTTGATGATTCAGCTAATCCATTACCTTGAGGGTAATAGGCAGTTGAATGACCGAGTGCTATTTGATACCTGTGACAAAAATAAACCATTTTCTTGGATCCGAAAGCAGCAACATTATCAGTGATTATTTTCCTTGGGCAGCCAAACCGAGAGAGGATATGACCTTCTAGGAACCTAATGATGACTGAATCTATAACATTCCTAGTAGGTATGGCCTCTATCCACTTAGTGAAGTAGTCTGTGGCTATTAGGATCCATTTGTGTTGTGCAGAAGAAGCAGGGTGAATTTCCCCTATGAAATCTAGGCCCCATTGCATAAAGGGTCCTTCAACAGTGATGGGCTGCAGAGGTAAGGGGAGGAGTTTTCTTTTGCCTTCAAAAATCTGGCATTTGTGGCAGGCAATTATCATCTTATGGATATCATTGAAGAGAGTAGGCCAATAGTAACCAGCTCTGAGTATTTTGTTTGCAGTAGCCTTCCAGCTCAGGTGGCCTCCACACTCTCCTGCATGGAATTCTTCTTTAATCCTCTCTGCCTCATTTTCAGGCAAGCATTTAAGCAATAGGCCATTTGGATTCTTCCAGTATAAGCAGTTATTCAATATGCAGTAGCTTCTGGCTTTCAGCTTTAAGAATCTGGCCTTGGTTCTTGAAAGTTCAGGCGGGGCATTGAGGTGTGTAAGCACATACAAAATGTTAGAATACCAAGGAGAGCTTTGAAACTTTTCCTCAATAGTGGGATCATGCAATCCCCGCTGCTCATCCAAGGCATCTACCATGTTAATGTCTAGGGCTTGTAGATTTGATTCAACCATTAGTTTAGCTAGGCCCTGACCTTTAATCAGTTTGGTGGGTTTTATCTCAAGGTCATATTCTAAGATCACAGCAATCCATTTGCCCCTTTTCCCATCTGGGTCTTGGGACATGTTGTGGCCAGCAACAACCCCCCTTCTTATTTAGTATTTAATACTAAATAAGTGGAGACCCTTAGTTTAAAAAATCCAAAAAATTAAATTAGTGCATGTTTTATTTTTCAAATAAAACTTACTATCATTAACTTAAGAAAATTCCTTAGAAAATCTTTAGATAAACTTAAGTTTATGATAGATTAGAATAAAACCTTTCTTTGAAGAAAATATCGCATCCATCGCAACAAAAAGTACAAGATATCTTTTGCAAAGCATAATCTTCTAAATTGCGATAAGCGCGATCCAATAACTATGCATTAAAATATTTGTTGCAAATCGCATATCGTAGAAAATATATTAACGGACATTTTTCATATGTTATATTTTGCGATATTGCGATTTCACGATATTGCGATGCCGCGATGTTGTGATCCCGCGATGTTACTAATTGTGATTTGCGTAAATTGCAATTTGCGAAAGTTGATATGATTTTGATTTGCGAAAGTTGCGATTTGCGATATTGAGATTTTGCGATATTGCAAAGCAAATCGCAGTATCGCACATTCGTAAAGCTCGTTGTACGAATAAAATCTTTCCATAAATCGATATCCGTTATGTGCCTTAATTTCAAGTTAATGAATGGATTGTCAATTATTAATGAAAAGGATTTTGTTTTGATCGAAGGGTTATTTCACGATTAAATAATATATTTCATACGCCTTCAGCATTTAAAACTATTCCATCACCTTTCTCATATCATTATTCTCACTTAATTCGTAAAACTGCAGGCGCGAAGAACAGGAGACTATACAAAGCAATATTCACAGCATTATGGGAAAGAAAGAGAAAGCTCCGAATTCTTGAAAGAAAGAGAAAGTTCCAAGTTCTGAAAATAAAGAGATGGCATCCTTGTACGCAGACACTGCTTGCAACAAAGACGCTGGCATCACCACTTGGGAGGGTATGTTTAATTTACTTGAAGAAGAAAACCCAAGAGTAATGGATGTTTCGGCTACTGCGGGCTCAAGTAATTCTTCTGAAGCATCTCTTACAGAGCTGGCTTGTTCATTTTTACACCGGATAGTAGCAAGACCTAGAATTCTTCCGTATATAGACATGGTAAAATGGGTGCTGGATAACACTGATATTACGGACAGACAGTTCAAAACTCAAGGTCAAGAGCTTATCGGGTCATTCACTCCAGAAGATTTGAGGCTTATGTATCATTTGCCGGAGCCTCAGGCAACTTACAACAAACAATTTATGGAGAAATTTGCCAAGGAAAATGCAAACTTAGCGGAATGCACTAAAGAATGGTCCAGAAGAGATGAACCATTGAAGAAAGATAAACACGGTATGTACAGTACTGGCTCACTCACTTCTCCATATTGTTTTGCTGCCGCTATGATATGTAGACTTTTTGGAAAGCCTGACATTAATAAGTTTTTGCCTGAATGGCTTCCTGTACAGATAGTAAAAGGTTTGGTTACAGAAATAAGTGGCAATGTCACAGAAACAGAACATATACCCATTACTCCCTTTGCCGAGCTTGTACTTAAAATAGAGGAAATTCCTCCTCTGGATATATTTTATAGCCCTCAACATAAAGCAGTAGTAAGGAAGCAAAGAAAGAAGAGAAAATTAGAAAGTGCGTTCTCTACTGATGCAGAACAATTGGATGTTTTATGGAAAGATCCTACTACGGATCCCACTGAAAATCTTACTAAATTATCTCAGATTACAGGAGCTTATGCGTCCGCAACTATTGACAATGCATCTAAGGTACGACTGTTATTAAATGAAAAAGAGGATAAGATACAATTTCTGCAACAACAATTGCAACAAGCACATGCCAACAATGAAGCACAGATACAATTTGAAAAGTTACAACAAGAGTTTTAGCAAATGCAGATCGGATATAAAAAGAGCTTGGCTGAAAAAGAGAAACAAATACAGATTATGCAAGAGATGCATAAAGACGACCCCAAGCTTACAGAGTTCATCTCAGAATCTATTTCTTTGAATAATCAACTACTACAACAACAAGATATATTATGCCAGAAAATCTCGCAATGGAACTCTTTTTGTCAAGAAAGTGATAAAATCACTAATCATGTCATAGAATTATGACATGATTATGATTTAACTAATGAAAGAGTTACTAATTATTTGGCATGGCAAAAGACAGAGGAAGGAAAAAGAGTAGGAGCACCAATTATCAATGATGGTCATAAAGAAATACTCTTCAATAATTGGGATGCACAGATTAGAGAGGCAGAAAAAGCAGCAGAGGAAGAAGCTACAGCAGCAAGTAACATGACTGATTGTGTAAATGAAAATTTGCACAAAGTTAATTTGATTTCAGAAACTATTCCAGGATACCTACCACAAGCACAACAATTGCAAACAGAGTGGAAACAGAAAGTCGAAGAGAAGACAAAATCAATTCAAGGATTGACAAAATTAAATTGGTATTCTTACTGGACATGCCTGGTTAAACCACACAGCCAATGCAACACTCTTAATTGCATCATTAATTCTGCTGAGAAGATCGCGCCAACACTTGCTGATTCCGTCTTTTCGGGACAATTAAAATCTGAAGTCGGCCAGCCCCCTCTTCTCAAATCAATGCTGGATGCTTGCAAATTCAAAGACCAGATTCATAAGTAGTTAGTTAATAGTTTTTAATTTTAGATTTAGTTTTAGTTTTACTTTATTTTTGCATAGAAAAAGGACGGTCATTTAAACCGAATCCTAAATTTTTGTAATAAACTATAATTAGATTTAGTTAGTAGTATTTAAACCCTTCTCATGCATTTAGAGAGGGGTCCAGAAAATTTTCAAAAACTTATCCTCAGAACATGTACTTCTGCACCCTCAGAGGAGGTTTTGATGAATGAATGGAATGAGATTTATTGATATCTGTGTCTAATATCTGCTGCTGATGTTGCATTTCTGTACTCTTAGTAGATGTTGGATTAGGAAGAGATAAATCATTATTGCTTCTAGCTCATGAGTAGAACCAGTTATAAATGGTACTTTTATCTCTTAACTATTTCTGCTTCTGTGTTAAAGTAATATTTATTTTTAGTTGTTTATATATTGATGCTTGAATGCTTAAGTTATCATTTGGCACTTCTGTACTGTGATAACTATTTATTTATGCTTAGTACATGAATAGCTTATTATGTGATATGTTTTTCATAACTGTTTCATCTAACCTTTTATATGAAATGGTTTATCTTTATTGAATTCTTTTCTTATAACAGTTGAATAATCTTTATTATCAGTTGTTATTCGAGATTATTTTAGATCGCATAAAGAATATTACATCCCGGGTTTAGTTTAGAATTAGATATTTCTGTTTAAATTAGAATACAATTTGCATATGATTAGATTAGAAATAGAATAAAATCATTTCACTTAGGAACCTTTTTAGAGAGGAAATATCTATTCTCAACACACACACACATATTGGGAAACTGGTCCCATTATACCTAGTCGGACCCACTACACCAAACGGAAAATGAGCTGCTAACCAAGGTCCGGACTGGGTGGGTATCCCCCTTGTTGTAGACCCAATTTTCGGGGCTTCAACATATTTGGTGCTAGAAGGAGGGCCACGAACTATGAATGGCAAGTAAATCTAAATCTAAATACCATTCTAAGAGTAAATCACCCTCACCATCTCCCCCGACTTCTCCATCGCACTCAGAAATTTTAAATCTAGATCCAGAAGTCGAAAGAAGAACAAACACTGCTACAAACCCTGACTTTTCAGAAGAATCTGCTATTGAACCTCCTGAAGTGGAATCTTTGATTCATAAACTTCAGCGATTTTCAATATCACCTCAAAGATCTGATAAATCTCAAGGCAGTGTGACTTCACAATATAACCCTGCTCATCCTCTTACCAGATTACAGAGTGAGAAGCTTGGCATTCAGCCAACTGAATTACCTTTACCTACAAGGAAAAGAGAAAGGAAATCACCTAAAGGGTCCGATAGCGAGACTCTTTCATCATCATCATCCATCTCAACCTCTTCACCGCGAAGTCAGCCATCCACCCCTCCACTTCAGACCATTGTCCCTCACTCCACTAGAACTTCCACATCACCTTCTCAATCATCTATAATTGTAATATCTTCATCTTCCCAATCACAGACATCATCTTCTACACTTTCCTCTGTTAGTAATTCAGCGATGGCTCAAATGCCATGGAATAATCCAGGGGCAGTCTTAATGCCTGCACCCTTGAGTCAATTACCAACCCATCTTGAAAAATCGCGGCCTAAGTTTAACCCTGAAGCAGGCATGCTAGCAGAAGAACACATAAACAATTTTATGTTGTCCATAAATCTCAATGGAGTTATTAATGAAGATGCTATTGTCCGACTTTTCCCTTATACTCTACAAGGAGAAGCTGGATCATGGTATTTCTCATTACCATCTGGATCCATCACTAGTTGGGATATCTTTCAAGATCAATTTTTGGCTAAATTTGGTGATGATAGGTCTACAACGACATTAATCAATGATCTGTCTAATCTTAGAGTTGATTCAAAAGAACTTGTCAAGGATTTTAATTCACGTTTCAATAAATTGTTAAACAAAATTCCTACTGCTTCCAAGCCTAGTGAAGAAGTGCGAAGTGAATGGTACATTTCTGCTTTACCATCAAACATAGAAATCTTTGTTGACAGGGCTAACAAAACAACTTTAGCAGAAAACATGAAGGAGGCAATAGCGGTAGAGAAACGTATCATTGCTCTGGATAAGAAAAATGCAATAGAAGAAAGAAAATCCAAGAAGGTTACTTTTAAGGAAGACCCCAAGAAAACAATCAAGAGATCCATTTGATTTAGAAGGATTGCAGAAAGTTTTGAAAACCATGTCTAACGAAATGGTTGACATTAAGAAACAAGTGGCAGAAACATCTTCTAAAAAGTATTTCAAGCCGTTTAGAAGAAATCCTTCAACTGATCCAAAGCCACCAAATGCTATAACTAATGCTGAATCAGAAGAAGAAGAAGAAGAAACTGCTACTGAAGAAACTACTGACGAAGATGAAGTCGTAGAAGTACAAGGTATGTGGGATTTCATCCTTCCAGATGAGGAAGATCAAGAAGCATCCCCAGTTAGCATGTGAATTAGAAATCAACTTGATCCTCCTCAACCTACTCCTAAGTCAAAGAGCGCGAGCTCATTAACTAAGGATAAAGTTGCACCCAAGAAAACGACATCTAAAGCAATTCCAAACCAGCCCAGTCCAGACAGATTCATCAATTTCATCAAGAACACTGATTGTTCCAGATGAAATGGAGTATAATATCATAGAAGACATGAAGAAGACTAGGGCTAACATCACTTTTTATGAATTGAGCAAGTTAAAACACCAACAAAAGGTACTTTTGAAAGAATTACATGTTGTACCAGAAAAACCTTTGCCTGATCCTGTGATTTCTCAAGCTTCCAACGAGATGGGAAGACCTCCAGCTAATATGATCAGTAAAGCTGATCTAGAAAATATCTTTTTAATTGGAGGAAGGTCAAGATCTCATACTCCTCCATTTCTTCTTACTTATGAAGTTTTCAATAAAAATTTGCATAATTGTTTAGTGGATTCTGGAGCTTCATCTAATATTCTACCAAAATCAATATGTGCAAAGTTGAACATTCAACCACAAAAATCTGCTGTATGCATAGTCCATCTAGATCGATCGCAAGTTGAAGTAATTGGCGAATTAAATCAGGTTACCATAAGATTGTCATCAAATCCAAAGGTATGTCAAGTCATTGATATTTTAGTTGCAAATATTCCAGAATTTTATGGCTTAATTCTTAGCAGAGATTGGTCAGAAAAACTTCATGGATATTTTGCAACTGATTGGTCGCATATGTGGCTTCCTTACAATGGTAAACCAAATCAGATAAAGGTTGAACGAGAAAAACATCAGAAATACATAGTAACAGAACTCGAAGGAGAGAATGAAACAGTTGCATACAATAGTAATATCATTGGCAATTATTCAGTTGATTCTTTCTTAGGAAATGTTAATGCTCATACTTCACCTTCTTTAGAACATTTTGTTTTATCTCAAATAGAAATTTTTTCCCAAACAAATAGTTCTAAATGTATTAATTTTGTAGATACTCCTGTAAATAAATCTTTATTTTGGAAATTATTTTTTGATGGTTCTAAGTCTAATGAAGGAGTAGGAGCAGGATGCGTTTTGGTTAGTCCAGAGGGAAACAAAATTATGTTAACTTGTATACTTGAGTTTGATTTCACTAATAACACCGCAGAATACGAGGCTTTAGTCCAAGGATTATACAAAGCAATCGGATTAGACATCAAATATGTGCAAGTTTTCAGAGATTCGGAAATTGTAATTAAACAGGTACGCAATACTATACATTGTTTATCAGGTCATTTAAAGCATTATCAATCTTTAGTCCAAGATCTGACTGAACACTTTATAGCGTTTAATATTTCATCAATTCCTAGAATTCAGAATGCTAGTTCAGATCTCCTAGCTAATGTAGCTTCCAAGCTCATTCTTGCAGAAGACTTTAGTCCTGATCGATTTTCAATCGAATTAATCTTTAGACCCTCAATTCCTGATAACGTTACTAATTGGAGGATTTTCAATGATGATCCTGATATTGTAAATTTTCTCACATCCGAAGGATCTTACACCAATCAGATAATTGATGAAGACCAACATGACAGACAATTGCACCAAGATAGCACCAATAATGCTATGCCAAAGTCAGTGGTCAAGTTAGAAGACCTTTATGATTTGAAAGATCGATTTAAAAGATCTACCAATTCAAAACTGCAAAGTTCAACTTTGAATTATGAATTAGTAAATCTAGGAACTGATGCCAAACCACAGAATATCAATCTAGGCCTTGGCCTAGCTCCTGAAGAAAAATTAGCGTATGCTCGTCTTTTGAAACAATATAAAAGTATCTTTGCTTGGAACTACGATGAACTCAAAACTTATGACACTTCTATCATCCAACATACTATCCCAATGATCAATGATGAGAAACCTGTTCAAAAAAAGTTGAGAAAGATCCACCCCAATCTAGAAAATCAGATCAAATCTGAATTCAATAAGTTATTGAAAGCCAAGATTATTTTTCCCGTCCGACATTCTAAATGGGTTTCCAATATGGTTCCTGTTAGAAAGAAGAACGGGGACATTAGAATTTGTATTGACTTTCGAAATCTTAATAAAGCCTGCCAAAAAGATAATTTTCCTTTGCCTCCCATGGAGCAAATATTACAGGCAGTTGCAGGATCATAATTAATGTTTTTCTTAGATGCTTTCTCTGGATATAACCAAGTGTTAGTCCATCCTGATGATCAATTGAAAACTACATTTAGAATCAAATGGGGCACTTATGCATATCAAAAGATGCCTTTTGGTCTGATCAATGCCGGTGCCACATTTCAGAGAGCCATGGATATTGCTTTCAAGGGATTAGTTAACAAATCAGTGGTAATTTACTTAGATGATATAACTATATATTCCAAAAAATGAAGAAATCATCTTAGAGATTTGAAACAGATCTTCCAACGTTGTCAAAGGTATGGAATTTCAGTTAATCCAAAAAAATATTTTTTTGCTTTAAATGAAGGAAAACTTCTTGGATTCATAGTATCAAAATCTGGAATTCATATTGACCCTGATAGAATCAAGGAAATTTCTGAAATATCTTTACCTCACAACAAAAAAACTATGCAATCTTTTCTTGGCCAGATTAATTTTGTAAAGAGATTTGTGCCAGATTTTTCAAGAATTGTATCACCCTTGCAAGCAATGATTAAAAAGAATTCAAACTTCAAATGGGGCAAAGACGAATATGAGGCATTCAATCTGATCAAACAAGCAATTATTAATGCTCCATCTTTAGCAACTCCAAATTTTTTCGATCCTTTTATTTTGTATACATTTGCCTCTGATAAATATTATGCTGCAATACTCACTCAAGCAAATCAAGACAAAGCAGAAGCTCCAATTGCTTTTTTCAGTTCAAATTTACAAGGAGCTGAATTGAATTATTCAGATGTAGAGAAACAAGCTTATGCTGTTTTCAAAGCAATTAAATATTTCAGACCCTTTTTACTTAAAATCCATACAAAGATCATAGTACCATTTCCAGCGGTAAGAAATCTTTTAGTCCAAAAAGATGTGGGTGAGAAAAGAGCCAGTTGGGTTACTGCTCTACAAGAATATGATGTAGAAATCAAACCGGAAAGTATTGTAAGAGGTCAAGGATTTTGCAAAATACTAGCTGGAGCATCTCTTATTTCTGATAAACCATCTGAAGAAATACAAACATATGAGATAAGCCTAAACAATGTTGAATCATTATATGCTGATATCATATTTTATCTGAAGAATGGATATGCTCCTCCAAATCTCGATTACACCAAGAAAAGAGCTCTAAGGTTGAAGGCTAAACAATATCAGCTTGTGAATGATGTTCTTTTTAGAATGAATTATGATTCTGTTCTTCTTAGATGTCTGGAGAAATCTGAAGCTGATAAAGTCTTGCAGGAACTTCATGATGGGCCAGCAGGTGGACATTATGCTGGAGATGCAACGGCACATAAAATCCTCCGTGCAGGCTATTACTGGCCCACATTATTCAAAGATTCACATAGCTACGCAAGGAAATGTCAAATTTGTCAAACTACAGCTGGAAGACAAAAGAAACCATCATTGCCATTACAACCAGTCAACATTGAGCAGCCTTTTGATCAATGGGGATTAGACATAATAGGTGAGATCGTTCCTCACTCTTCTAAACAACATAGGTATATCATTACATCAACTGATTATTTTACGAAATGGGTAGAAGCAGTCCCTATCAAGACTGCTAATGCCGAACACATCATTGAGTTCATAGATCAGTTCATAATCACCAGGTTTGGTTTACCTTCTGCTTTAATGTTTGATAATGCATCATATTTTTCTGGTAATGCTATCACTGAATTTGCACTCAAGAGAGGTTTTAAACTTAAATATTCTGCCAATTATTATCCACAGGGAAATGGGTTAGCTGAATCTACAAATAAAAATTTAATCAGAATCATTAAGAGAACCATTGATCAAAATCATAAAAATTGGCATAAATCTTTAATATATGCTTTATGGGCAGATCGAATAACGCAGAAGGCTTCTATTGGCACTTCTCCCTTTAATTTAGTTTATGGGAGAGAAGTGGTTCTTCCAACTCATCTAGCGATTCCTTCTCTAGCCTTAGTTCAGTATATTGATGAAGAACCAAATTCTTCTTTACAATTAAGGCAAATGGAAATAATTAAGTTAGAGGAACAACGAGAAAAAGCCAAAGTAACTCATGCTCATCATCAAGCATTAGTTAAAGCTTCTTTTGATTCAAACATGATAACCAGAAATGACTTTCAGATAGGAGATTTAGTTCTAAAATGGGACAAGGCCCATGAGGAAAAAGGAAAACATACGAAATTTCAACGAATGTGGCTTAGTCCTTTTTAAATTGCAGAGATCATAGGTCCATCTACTTTCATGTTACAGGATTTAATAGGGAAAAGAGAATCTTTACCTGTTAATGGACAGATCCTTAAAAAATATTTTCCATAGGAGATTATTCTTCTATTTTGTAGATTAGTTTTCTTTATTTGACATAATAAAACCAGTTGTTAATAGTTATATTTGGAATTCATGAAAAAGATATAGGTTCTCTTTTTTAATTTTATTTCTTCACTTATATAAATAGAATTCTTTTTAGAATATTGATCATTATTATTCAAAGATACAGTTAAAAGCTTTAGTCTAGAAATGATACTAGTTTCAACTTTGAAAATTTTGATGAAAAACAACTTTTGGTGAAAGATTGTTTTATATCAGTTCAATGAAAGGTATCAATAACAAAACGAAAGTTTTCTGTAGAAAAGTTCTTTCCCAAAAACTCTATTATTGTCGTCCAGAGCTATCTTAAGGAAACAATGACTTCCTCCCCACCTAGAAAATTACAAAGTTCAGGGAATAATCCAATGATACACTTTTAACTTAAAGAGTAAGAGGTCTCATCACGAGCCGACTTATCATAATCATAGATATTATAGCTTGCTGACTTTGCCAATACTGCATACCACAACAGGGCAATGACTCAAGATTACTGCAATCAAAAGGCAAGGGGTCTCATCACGAGCCAGCTTGTTCAGCAAAGTTATAAATCAAGTGAATGGCACTGTCATAAATTGGCTACCGAACCAAGACATTGTTCTTTAAGGGTAAAAAGAAAATAAAAAGCAATAAGTGTGAATATGGATTTCTCTTTGAAAATTGTATATTTCTCTAAGTAGGACACATGATCATTGCTGGGTAATAGGTAACCCTGTCGAGGCTATAGACGCTTGCTGGCAGTAGTGGCTCTACCTACGACAAATGAGAATATTTAAAAACTGATTTACAGAGAAGCCTTTTATTTTTATCTTTTTAAACCAAGTAATGACTGATGGAGATACAAGGACTAGCTTGAGGAAGTAAATAGTCAAAGTTGAATATAGAAGAAATGAAATATTATTTATAGATTAAAGCATAATGTACTTTGTCTTTTTATAATAAAGTTTGATTTTCTGGAAAATTTTCTGTTTTGAAAAGTTTAGAGAATTTAAAAGAAAAGCAGAGATAACTGGTTCTTCCAAGTGAATCGCCAATTGTTGTGGCCAGCAACAACCCCCCTTCTTATTTAGTATTTAATACTAAATAAGTGGAGACCCCTAGTTTAAAAAATCCAAAAAATTAAATTAGTGCTTGTTTTCTTTTTCAAATAAAACTTACTATCATTAACTTAAGAAAATTCCTTAGAAAATCTTTAGATAAACTTAAGTTTATGATAGATTAGAATAAAACCTTTATTTGAAGAAAATATCGCATCCATCGCAACAAAAAGTACAAGATATCTTTTGCAAAGCAGAATCTTCTAAATTGCAATAAGCGCGATCCAATAACTATGCATTAAAATATTTATCGCAAATTGCATATCGCAGAAAATATATTAACGGATATTTTTCATATGTTATATTTTGCGATATTGCGATTTCGCGATATTGCGATGCCGCGATATTGCGATTCTGCGATGTTACTAATTGTGATTTGCATAAATTGCGATTTGCGAAAGTTGCTATGATTTCGATTTGCGAAAGTTGCGATTTGCGATATTGCGATTTTGCGATATTGCAAAGCAAATCGCAGATCACATTATCGCAGATTCTTGAAAGCTCGTTATACGAAGTAAATCTTTCCGTAAATCGAGACCCGTTATGTGCCTTAATGTCAAGTTAATGAATGGATTTTCAATTATTAATGAAAAGGATTTTGTTTTGATCGAAGGGTTATTTCACGATTAAATAATATATTTCATATGCCTTCAGCATTTAAAACTATCCCGTCACCTTTCTCATATCATTATTTTCACTTAATTCGTAAAACTGCAGGCGCGAAGAACAGGAGACTATACAAAGAAATTTTCAGAGCATTATGGGAAAGAAAGAGAAAGCTCCGAGTTCTGGAAAGAAAGAGAAAGCTCCGAATTCTAAAAAGAAAGAGATAACATCCTTGTACGCAGACACTGCTTGCAACAAAGACGTTGGCATCACCACTTGGGAGGGTATGTTTAATTTACTTGAAGAAGAAAACCTAAGAGTAATGGATGTTTCGGTTACTGCGGGCTCAAGTAATTCTTCTAAAGCATCTCTTACAGAGCTGGCTTGTTCATTTTTACACCGGATAGCATCAAGACCTAGAATTCTTCCATATACAGACATGGTAAAATGGGTGCTGGATAGCACTGATATTACGGACAGACAGTTCAAAACTCAAGGTCAAGAGCTTATTTGGTCATTCACTCCAGAATATTTGAGGCTTATGTATCATTTTCCGGAGCCTCAGGCAACTTACAACAAACAATTTATGGAGAAAATTTCCAAGGAAAATGCAAACTTAGCAGAATGCACTAAAGAATGGTCCAGAAGAGATGAACCATTGAAGAAAGATAAACATGGTATGTACAGTACTGGCTCACTCAATTCTCCATATTGTTTTGCTGCCGCTATGCTATGTAGGCTTTTTGGAAAGCCTGACATTAATAAGTTTTTTCCTGAATAACTTCCCCTATTGAATGCTGTTGTTAACGCTACCATTGTGGACTGGGCTAAAATATTGTCTAATAATTTAGCCACGGCTATTTTCAATTACTGGTCTAAACAGATTGTCTCTCAGAGGATTTATCCTCCTTTTTATCTATCTGCCTATGTTATGGATTTAATCTGCTTTGTTTCTAAGTTCCCTTTAATGGGTTGGCAATGGACAATTCAGGATCCCTTGCCCATCCATGTTTATCACAAAGAATTGTGGGAGTCAAAATTCATTCCTCATTTTTACAAGATTTGCCACGGCATAATGTTGCCACTATATAGATTGTTGTCTAATAAGGATGCCCCAAGGTTGTCCCCTGAAGCAGAAGTAGACATTCTCCCTGTCGCAAGATGGTTTGGAGAAGAATTGTTTACTTATGTAAGGGTTTTTGGAAGCTTTGCTTCTCCTCATGTTTTGCCCTTATATGTTCCGGATAAACTTATAGCTCGGGAAATTGCATATCAAACCTGTGGAGACGGAGGTTTGACAAAAGAATTAAAGGATAAAAAGAAAGCCATTTGGCCACAATTTTCTGGGTCCTGCGGAGCATTTTCATTATTTGATGTTGGTCACGCGTTTAAGGAAGTAAGCAATGTTACATGTTTAAAATTGTTTAAGTTTCCGAGAAGGCTATTTGATCCATATGGTATTGTCAAGGATTTCACCACTGTAGTCAAAGTGAGAGTATTTTCTGGAGAAGAAGATATTTTTGATGATATGTTTCAAGAAAAAAGTTCATTTAAAGAAATTTTGCATTTAGCTCAAACACGGTTCTCCCCAGAAGAATTCCAAGAGTGTAAAGTATACAGAGAAAGAAGATTGACCACTATTCCTTTGGATAATTTGCGTTTGGAACCCGCAAGGGAACCAACTCCTAGTGTCAGTCTCAGTGACAGCTCAGATTCAAAAAGGTCTAAGTCAAAGTCTGACAAAGAAATTTCTGAACATTCTAAAAAATCTGACCAAGATAAAATTGAAGGCTCAATGAAGGATACAACTCAATCAAAAGAGCTCTCACAACAATAGACATCAACCACTCCACAGTTGAATCTTGTACCTCTTAATGTACAGCAACCATCCATCAGCACTCAGTTAGATAAAGAATGAGAATCATTTAATGATTTGATTAATGTTGAAGGACATAACATACAAACTCCTATACAGATAGTAAAAGGTTTGGTTACAAAAATAAGTGGCAATGTCACAGAAATAGAACATATACCCATTACTCCCTCTGCCGAGCTTGTACTTAAAATAGAGGAAATTCCTCCTCTGGATATATTTTATAGCCCTCAACATAAAGCAGTAGTAAGGAAGCAAAGAAAGAAGAGAAAATTAGAAAGTGCACTGTCTACTGATGCAAAACAATTGGATGTTTTATAGAAAGATCCTACTACGGATCCCACTAAAAATCTTACTAAATTATCTTAGATTACATGAGCTTATGCCTCTGCAACTATTGACAAAGCATCTGAGGTACGACTGTTATTAAATGAAAAAGAGGATAAGATACAAGTTATGCAACAACAATTGCAACAAGCACATGCCAACAGTGAAGCACAGATACAATTTGAAAAGTTACAGCAAGAGTTTTAGCAAATGCAAATCGGATATCAAAAGAGCTTGGCTGAAAAAGAGAAACAAATATAGATTATGCAAGAGATGCATAAAGACGACCCCAAGCTTACAGAGTTCATCTCAGAATCTATTTTTTTGAATAATCAACTACTGGAACAACATAATATATTATGCCAGAAAATCTCGCAATGGAACTCTTTTTGTCAAGAAAGTGATAAAATCACTAATCATGTCGTAGAATTACGACATGATTATGATTTAACTAATGAAAGAGTTACTAATTATTTGGCATGGAAAAAGACAGAGGAAGGAAAAAGAGTAGGAGCACCAATTATCCATGATGGTCATAAAGAAATACTCTTCAATAATTGGGATGCACAGATCAGAGAGGCAGAAAAAGCAGCAGAGGAAGCAGCTACAGCAGCAAGTAACATGACTGATTGTGTAAATGAAAATTTGCACAAAGTTAATTTGATTTCGGAAACTATTCCAGGATACCTACCACAAGCACAGCAATTGCAAACAGAGTGGAAACAGACAGCTGAAGAGAAGGCAAAATCAATTCAAGGATTGACAAAATTAAATTGGGATTCTTACTTGACGTGCCTGGTTAAACCACACAGCCAATGCAGCGCTCTTAATTGCATCATTAATTCTGCTGAGAAGATCGCACCAACACTTGCTGATTCCTTCTTTTCGGGACAATTAAAATCTGAAGTTGGCCAACCCCCTCTTCTCAAATCAATGCTGGATGCTTGCAAATTCAAAGACCAGATTCATAAGTAGTTAGTTAATAGTTTTAATTTTAGATTTAGTTTTAGTTTTACTTTATTTTTTCATAGAAAAAGGACGGTCATTTAAACCGAATCCTAAATTTTTGTAATAAACTATAATTAGATTTAGTTAGTAGTATTTAAACCCTTCTCATGCATTTAGAGAAGGGTCCTGAAATTTTTCAAAAAATTGTCCTCAGAACATGCATTTCTGCACCCTCAGAGGAGGTTTTGATGAATGAATGGAACTAGATTTATTGGTATCTGTGTCTAATATCTGCTACTGATGTTACATTTCTGTACTCTTAGTAGATGTTGGATTAAGAAGAGATAAATCATTATTGCTTCTAGCTTATGAGTAGAACCAGTTATAAATGGTACTTTTATCTCTTAACTATTTCTGCTTCTGTGTTAAAGTAATATTTATGTTCAGTTGTTTATATATTGATGCTTGAATGCTTAAGTTATCATTTGGCACTTTTGTACGGTGATAGCTATTTATTTATGCTTAGTGTATGAATAGCTTATTATGCGATATGTTTTTCATAACTGTTTCATCTAACTTTTTATATGAAATGGTTTATCTTTATTGAATTATTTTCTTATAATAGTTGAATAATCTTTATTATCAGTTGTTATTCGAGATTATTTTAGATCGCATAACGAAGATTACATCTCGGGTTTAGTTTAGAATTAGATATTTCTGTTTAAATTAGAATACAATTTGCATATGATTAGATTAGAAATAGAATAAAAGCATTTCACTTAGGAACCTTTTTAAAGAGGAAATATCTATTCTCAACACACACACACATATTGGGAAACTAGTCCCATTATACCCAATCGGACCCACTACACCAAACGGAAAAGGAGCTGCTAACCAAGGTCCGGACCGGTGGGTATCCCCCTTGTTGTAGACCCGATTTTCGGGGCTTCAACAGGACAATATGTCTTTAACCACTATATTTGGCACATAGGCTATGGTGTGGGAATGCAGTATGTACACCCTAAAGTCTTTCAAGGCCTTAATCAGAGCGTAGGCATGTTTTTCTATAAAGATGTATTTCAAGGGTGCATCTCTAAGTGTTTTGCTGAAGAAAGAAATGGGCTGTTCCATTCCCTCTGGATTCTTCTGCAGTAGAACTGCAACTATTGTGTGCTTGGAGGAAAATGAAAAAATCAGAAAATCTTTTGAGAAATCTAGGCTGATTAAGACAGGAGCCTGGGTGAGTGCAAGTTTCACTGATTCAAAAGATTTCTTAGCTTCAACAGTCCACTTAACTCCTACACCTTTCTTCAACATGTTAGTCTTATTTCTAAGGTGTTCAGCTAAGTTGGGAATAAATCTCCTTAGGAAGTTGATTTTCCCAATGAAGGACTGTAACTCTTTGATGTTTCTTGGGTGTGTGATTTGTAGTATTCCCTCAAATCTTTGTGGGTCTATCCTAATCCCCTTTTCAGATATGATGTGGCCAAGAAGCTTACCTTCTTGCAGCCCAAATACAGTTTTTTTAGGATTCAGTGACAGACCAAACCTTCTACATTTTTCAAACACTTTTCTCAGGTGCTCTAGGTGTTCTTCCTTAGTCTTGGAATAGACTGTTATGTCATCTAAGTAAATAACAATGAAGTGACTTATCTCACCTGAAAAATCTATGTCCATTGCTCTTTGGAAGGTTGCACCAGCATTCATCGGTCCAAAGGGCATCTTCACATACATAAAGGTGCCCCATGGAGTGGTAAAGGATGTCTTGAGTTGATATTCTGGGATTAATAAGACCTGGTTGTAACCTGAAAAACCATCTAGCAGGGAGATTCTTTTAGAACCTACTACCCTCTGAAGAATATGTTCCATTTTTGGCAAAGGGTAATTGTCTTTGAGTGAGGCTCTATTAAGATTCCTGAAATCTATGCACAATCTGATCTCCCATGTTTTCTTTCTCATAGCCACTAGGTTAGATACCCAATCAGAGAACCTCATAGGTACAATTATACCTGCCTCATACATCTTCTTAATCTCCTTTTCTACTGCAGGAAATTGTTTTGGGTTTATTCTGCAAAGCTTTTGTCTAAAGGGCTTTTGATTTTCTTTCAAGGGTATTTTATGTTGTATGATGTTTGTGTCATAAGCCCTTAAGTCCTCATAACTCCAAGCAAACACATCAATGAATTCCTTGAATAGGTCAATGTATTTCCTTTTCATGTTTGCAGGCAAGGACTTAGCTAATTTGATCATCTTGGGTTTTCATTCCTCGACATCAAAGTCTGCATGCTCTATAGTGGGCCTTTTTGCTACATCTTCAAAGTCAAAAAGGTCTTCTAAAGGTGCCAGACCTCGAGGTATGTTCTTATCCTTGGTCTGCAGCACCTCTACTTCCTCACTATCTGCGTTTTCACGTTTTTCGTCTGAATTTCCAATTTTTTCATTTAAAGAGTTTATTTCTATGTTACAGGGTGTTTCTTCCTCGTCTGAGGATTCTTCACTTAGGCAGCTACTGTCAGACTTAGAGTCTGAATCAGAAAATTCAAACTCATTCCTGCCTACCAAGAAATATTCAATCTGTTTATCTCCTTCAAAAACCTGCCAATATTTTTCATTGTCCGGCACTGCAGGTCTGAATTTGGTCTGAATGATGATCTGTTGGTCGCTTGGAGTCTTAGGGTATGAACTAGCTAAGCAAGCTAATCCGTCTACTATGACATTTTGACTCCTAGGAACAAACACTAATTCATATTCAACAAATGTTTTCAATAAATCCATAGTGTCATTCCTGTAGGCTCTCAATCTAGGATGTTTCGCTGTGTATTCACCATCTACCTGTTTAATGATCAGCTTAGAGTCCCCACTCACAGTTATCTTACAGGCTCCTAATTTTCTCAACAGGTTTAAGCCTAGGATAAGAGCCTCATATTCTGCAATATTGTTTGTACATTTGAAGTGCAGGTTGCAGGCATGACTCTCTGTGTTATGTATCCACACCTCTGCTCCAGCAGTTCTCTTGGTGCATGACCCATCGAAATTCATCTCCCACAAGGGTTCATTTTTCGTTTTATCATCATTTCCTTCCCTACATCTGGGTTAGCCATCATGTAGTATTATAGGGGTTTCACTAGGCTGTGGGTCGTTTTGTTTTTAGTCATGTGTGTGGAAATCAGAGGGGTGACTGGTTGGCTGATTGCATTCTGTTTCTGGTTCACTTTGAGCCTTTGTTACAGTGCATTGTTTAAATTTTTCTACGTCTTCCTCCTCCGAGTCTAGAGTAGCCATTATGTTAAAGTCCATGAGCACTGTTTCCTTGTTGGTATCTCCGTTTTGAGATTCTGACCCTTCTGAGAATTCATCATTACAGAGGATGAAGGAGTCAAGGTCTATATGTACATAGTATAAAGGTGAGTTTTCAGGCTTCTCGGGGCTACTGACCAGAAATTTCATTTGTGCCTCTTTGTGCAGTCTTCTAAGTTGGCCAAATATTGGGATTGTGGCATAAACCCCGTCCATCTGCATTGTCCCTTGCAGCTTGGCCCCCCATGATCTTGATAATAACATGCCATACTTGGGTGGCACATCTGCCACCACAACGTCCATGACCATACACTTTGCTGGAATCTGGGCAAGGCTCACACATAAATCTTTAATTAGGCCAAGACACTTTACTCTGCTAGAGTCAAATGAATACATGTATTTTTAGGGATGGGTTATCTCTAGGCCTAATCTTTCCATCACTACTTTAGGAATCATGTTATGTGACGCCCCAGAATCATGCATCGCATTGTGGAGAATCTTATCATGGATATTAAGACTGATATAAAAAGGGGGCACTACCCCTTCCTGAAACTTTCCTTCTATCTTTGGACCAAACAAAAGGGCAGGTTGATCATCACTCAGATTTACAGTGTCACTGTTCTCACCTAAATTTAATGCTTTCAAAATTTGGCCTTTATATAGATCCTGAGTGGCCAGCTCAGAGAGTGGGACAGGGATTTTAATTTTTGCAATCTCACTCTCCAAATTTAAAGTGGACTAACTCTTTGGAATGTTCAACTTTGTTTTGTTAGCCACTGCCTTGGTGGCTGAATCAGTGTGCTGCTTCTCACTATGTACAGTGTTAGAAACTGTTTTATCAGGAGTACTAACTATGGTGCTAGTGCGGCTAGTTGGTTTACCTTGTGTATCAGTGTTTTGGTTGTCCTTTTATTTGTTCTTTCCAGAACTCTCAGCTACTGATTTGTTACTTTCAGCAGTTGCCTTAGAAGTTTTCTCAGGTCTTTTCTTGATGGTGACCTCAGAAGCTTTTGGTTTGGCAGATTCTTGGCTCTTTTTGCTTCTAAGTTCATATTGTTCTCTGACCTACATCATGGCATTTTCAAATCCTAACCTGTAATCCTCAGTTTCTAACCATTCCTCGTCCCAATAAGAGGGTGGGGAGTGATCTTCTTCTGTGTAACAGTTATGGATTGAATCTTCTGTTTCAAACATGTTTATTGTGGTTCCCTCAGACTCTTCTATGATTCCCTCATCTTCATCAAGAAAGTTCTCTTGGAATGGGGGGATAACTTGCTGATCCGATTCTCTTTGTCTGTTGGGAGTGGCATTGTTTCTTCTAAAGTTTTGGTTCTGGTTATGGTTTTGATTTCTGTTTTGGTTACTAACTATGACAACCATTTTTTCCATCATTTGGTATAGCTTTTCCATGTTTTTGGACATGCAGTCATAATTTGGGTCAGACGTGGAAGCTATATTGTCATCTCTATATGTTACCCTTTTCTTAGCCCTCAATCTTGCTCTTTTCTCAATCAGAGTAGCCTCTACACTCACCGCTCCTTTTTGGATGTCTTCCAACGTGTTGTAATCTCTCTCCCTAAGCTGGTAGGCCATGTCAACATCAAAGCCTTCGGGGTATTTCGCTAGGGGCATACCTTGGGGAGGCTTCATGTGTGGAGGAAGAGCATTGTAAATGCTGTTAAATCTCGTTGTGTAATCATGGACGCTCTCTCCTACGTTTCTTTTAAGGTTCATATATTTTGACAGGAGTTGGCGATTGTTGGCCTTAACCTCCCATTTGTTTATGAAAGTCTGATATAAAGCAGGAAGGTCTTGGATACTATGAGGAGGTAGGCTCTTGAACCATTTCTTCACATCACCTCCTAAGCTCTGGGCAAAGATTCTCATTTTGACTGTATCGTCATCTATCTCCATGTAGTCAAAAGAATCTTCCATCCTATCTACATGGTGTTGGGTTGTGGTAGACTCCTTTGCAGTGAAGTGTGGGATCTTTGATTGATAATCATTGGGTAAAGGCACTAGAGGCTGGGGTAAAACCAAAGGTGCATACCAGGCTGCCATGATGATGTTTTGATGAGGTAAAGGATTGACTTGGGCAGCTGGTATATGGATGACAGGGATATTGTGACCAACAGAAAACTGATGAGCAGATCTAGGGTGACTGAGCCCCAAGTTTTGAATGAAGTATATATCAGGAGGTGTAGATGGAGGGGTTTGTCTATTCCCAAGGTGCTTACCACTTTGAGGTGGTGAAACAGGAAGCTCAAGGTCTAGTTGGCCTAGAACACTGAATGACCTAGTTCTTGGTAAGCTATTTTGAGTGCCTAGGTCAAAAAATGGATCCGATAGAGCTGTAAAGTCTTCTGGTGTAGAGGTAGCTCTATGGATGTGGCTGGAAATGGTTGATTGTTTAGGTGTAGGAGATCCCTTGAGGATGCTCTCAGGGTTGTCAACTATTTCAGGTGGGTCTGGGTTAGGGTAAGCTCTTGTATAAATGGTTCTTGAAGCCAGAGTGTTGTTTTCTAACCAGACAGCTTAACCCTACTTGTTACTTCTACTGTGGTTGATGTTGTTATGGAGGCTGGTCTCCCAGTGGAGTCTTGTGTGAAACCAAGATAATCAGCAGGCCTACTGATCATCAGTGGAGTCTTTAAATCGTTTAGGAATTATGGAGTCGCCAGGTGGAGGGTTTAGGATGTTTGGGGAGGGTACACTGTCCACCACAGTGCTTATAGGATGTCCCCTTTCCAGGATTTCTTCCAAACACAACAAACTCTAACCAGAGATTGAATGGGAGGGCATTTACCAGATATGTCACCTCTGAAAGAGTGTGAGATCCGGAGGCTACTTGGCCCTTTCCAGACTCTGTCTAAGAGTATGGGAGAAAACACAACAAATGGTGTAAAGGTTGATCTGTGAATAGGAGTGTTTAGCCGCCAACCTAACCAGAGGTTATAGGTTTCTGAGGCTCTTATGATGTAGAGTGTGAGAAATACTCAGAATGTCCCCAGTGGAGTCGCCATTATGTTGGTGACAACGATGGGAGATAGACAAATGTTATCAATTATAGGCTCTCAGATTTTTCCCCAGTATGGTCGCCATTATGTTGGGGTTCCCATGTTTTGGCCAGATTGGCAAGACCAAAAGATGAGACAACATCAAACCACTTTCAGACCTCAAGATCTAGCCCTCCTGGGTCCAGAGAGGGATCTCTCTATGATATGTCAAAGGTATATGACTTTGGAGCTCAGTGTTAAAATGTTAGGCTAGTTATAAGGCTCAGGGTTTGTTTGTTTGATTGTTTGTTTGGTTGCTGGTTATCAGGAAAGAAGGGTTCAATGTAAGACAAGGATGAGCAAAGAGGAAATGAGACAGAGGTGAAGTATTCCAGGGGCATTCAAAAACCATTGGGCAATGGAGTCAGGAAAGGATTTGCTTGCTAATCAATATGCAGGCTTTCAGTTGGGCTAGTCATCTAAAACGTTGGATCTTAAAGATGATAGTGTGATATGGAATGGTAGGAGAGGAGGAGACAATACAGATTCAGGGCACAAAGTTAAAGACCAGCTGGTCGCACAAGGATCCTAGTGGACAGGGCTAACTCCAATCCCCAGTGTTCCCAAATCTCCCAGTTAAATCCTTAACAAGAAACATCTAAGAACAGATTCATTTAATTCATACATCAGAGAGCAGGCAATAACATCCAATACACTGGTTAAATTAACTGAAAACAATTCTTAGATAACACATTCAGTAGAAAACATCAAAGGCAAGGAGAGCAGAAACATAGGGTACCTAACAAGGGTAAATCCTATGCCAATATTTTGATGCAAGCCAGTAGAAACGAAATGAAATGAATTAAAACACAGAGATAGGAAAACATCACCGCTGCTTTAGGTCAGGATCCAAAGAAATGTGCTTGTCGTATATAAAAGCAATACCAGTCAAGTACAACATTTCCAATAGCTGAATACTCAGTCTGAAATCATATTCCTCGGCCTATCTTACAACTTTACACAGAGACTGTGTCTCAAAAGAAACTACTTGCAATTCTCTGATAACTGATAAACAACCTTTACAACAAGTTTCTTCATGAATTTATAGCTCCAGTGGAGCAGAGAAGGTAGGTGAAAACTAAATGCAGCATTAAAAACTCAGAAGAGGAATAAGGCCAAAGCCCACTCTGTATAAATTCTGTGCATTTATCCATGGAACTCTTTGGGTGAAAGAGTGGTCTTCTCCTGGCTCCCATTTACTCCGGTATGCCTCTGATGTAATAGGCTGCAGTACTCTGTAGTACTTCTGGTGAATTAAACAAAAACATAGAATCAAGACGCTAAGATTTGCCATACTGTGTAACAAATGCTTCTGATAGCTTAGGACTGCTGTAGGGGGGAAAACTTCACTTGGACACCACGCAGACTGAAACAATAAAGTGTACCATGTCCTGGCTCAGGAAGAAGCATTCTACTGATTTGAAAACCTGATAGCATTGTTTTCTGCGCACTGGGCCTTTCATGCAATCCGTGATGTCTTTGAACCGGTACCTTTACTTTCTAAAATCCCTGACAAAGCTCAAAAAATCTTCTATTTCTTTCCTCGAGCTCTCTGCTTCTCCCGTACCATCTTTGCTCAAGCAATCTGAGCGTTAATGGCATCGGAGAGGGTTTGCAAAGTTTAAACTCTGTCCTTTGATGAAATTTATGTTGCAAACACCTTTCCGGACATCTTCAGGCTTTGAATTCAACTTCTTCAGTGCACTGTGTCATTACAACAACGCATATAAGTCATGGTGATTTTCTGCCTGCCTGTAACCCTGTAAAACACGAAAAATTGTTAAGAAAAACATGTATGGAGGTGGCGGATGCAACTGGGATGGCAAGAATGACTATGCAGACTGGTGAAATGGCGAAAAATGCTGTGGAGGACTCGCAGTGAAGTGGAAACAGTGGGAAATACAATTGGGAGGTGGCGCGGATGGAAAATCTAATGAAAAACCTTAAAATCGACCTTGGAATGGAATACATATGAAGGGAAGGGCGAATATACGATGGGAACACGTGGAAGGATGACGTGGCGGGACGAAGTTACAGTGGAACTGAGAATAAATCTGGGCCGTCTGATCTCGGGAGGAGATCGACGGTGGACAACACGTCGGAGGGCGACGAATAGTGGGCCAGGGGTACGGATGACTCTGATTAACCCACGCGCAACTTCGTGGAGCGACGACCGTTGGATGGGCGATTGCAGATCTGATGGCACACATCGATATCACCCTGCGTCCTCGGACGAACTTTAATGCGCGATGGGAGGGTGGTTTTCCAGCCGTACTGGTGCCACGCGTCGTTCGGTGTATGGAATCGCTCCCGAAAAGAAAATACCACCTACTGCCCGAAGGCGGTGCGATAGAAACCGGTGGTTTTCGGAATAATGCGCGGGCGGGGACCACAGGGATAGGTGCATTCTGGACCGTCAGATCAACGGCTAAACATATGGCGATGGCGCGATCGGAGAGGTAGACTGTGAACAGTGGGGGTTGCGTGGGCCGCGATCGCCGTCCAATCTGTGTAGATCAACGGCAGAAACTGCTCCCGATAACAAAATGAGATAAGCGCTCTTTGGGCTAGCGCTCAGTTTCGGCGTTTGGTCTCGTGGGGAAAAGGGTTAAGGGGCTAGGGCCGTAGAGGGCTAAGACCTCAATGTGCAGAGTATGGTTTTTTCGGCCCTTTTTAATGAAATTTGAGGCCGAAAATGGGTAACGATAGAGGGAAGAAGGGGAAAATTGGCTAAACAAAGGGTGTAGGAATGGTTTAAAGGGCATGGGTATGATTTAGAAAGGTTAGAGGGGCATTTTGACAAGGGGGAATAAAGGGTTAAAATGGGGTATTCTGCAGGGATACAAGGGGCAAATGTAGGCCTTCAGAGCACAATTTTTTTGCAATCAGAGAGGCTTCATAATGGGAATCAACATAGGGGATTTCATCACAGGGAAAAGGCATAGGAGACTTCAAGGATGATGTGTCTCCAGGGGAAATGCATTCATTGAAGGCTCAGAAACGATTTAGCCCCTTACTTTGCTTATCAAAAAATTTATTAGGGGCTAACAGGAGTAACATTTTCAATAATTGCAGTAGGTTTCCAAATATCTTTTGGTCCAACCTTTGGTCCAAGACGAACACCAAATTGACCAAATCAATTATTTTCCATCCCCTGAAGGATGGATAGATAGAGGTAGCCAACAAGATGATTGTGTATATTCTTATAATGCATAACTAGACACATCTCCACATCCATGAGATGAAACCCATCCTTATATACAACATGTTTCTTCATAGTTCTACTAACCGCAACCCTTTGAAAGTATTAGCCAAGATGATGATTTTGCATATTATCATAACGCATAACTAGACACATCCATCCACGAGATGAAACCCATCCCCACATACAACCTATTTATTCATAGTTCTACTAACCATAACCCTTTGAAAGTGCATTTAAGGTTCCAACTATTAGCCTTGATTGATGTGTCCTTGCCCATTATGCCAACACATGAAAAGTCATCCCATGCTTAGAATGAGGTGAGCAAAGCAACAAAATATATTGAATTGATCCAACACATCCAACAACAAGTTGAAGATATTCTATAGAAAATAAATCACACAAATAATATGCCATGACATGCCCAATGAGTGCCACACAATTTTCAAGTTGATTACAAGGTATGGTTGTAGGTGATAAAAAAAATGTCGTCAAATCTAGCTTTTTCTTTAATACTAAAATTATATTATGAATAAAGAACTAATATTTTTGTTGATCATAAAATTAATTTTAATTCTGAATAAAGAACCGATTCTGAAAAAAATGTCATAAGGTCTAGTTTTCTCTTTAATATTAAAATTATATTCTGAATAAAAAAACTAATATTTTGTTGATCATGAGATTAATTTTAGCTCTGAATAAAAAACTAATTCTGGAATTGTTTGAACCTATAAACCTAGCCAGATTGTTTGAACCTATGGATCTAACCATAAACCTAAAAACTATTCATGTCTTATTTTAAGACTATGGATTCTACTACAGATAATTAAGCTCACAAATGCTCAAACAACCCACAAAATTAAAAGTTCATCACTAATTTCAAAGTAGTCAATTAATTACTTGGATTCTAATGAACAAATAATTAAGACTCAAAGGCCCCACAAAACTGAAAATTCACTCCATTAACCTCTTGTCGCATTATTATCGATAACACATCCATCTAAACAATTTTGATAAGGAAACCTGCAATCCAGCCCATGGGTTATTTCAACTGCCACAACACCATCGCCATATTAAAATATTGTAGCTCCTCACTCACCACAACTTAGATGATACCTTGATTAAATAAAATTAAATGGACGTGCAATGGATTGAAACAGGCAAACTAGTAAATGTATTAAAATTGAAATGGTATGAATTGAAATGAACAAACGGGTAAATAAATTACAACGCACGTTTGGTGTTCAACATGAGGGACACGTAAATCTAATGCACAATGTGATTCTAATGTACAATAAAATTGAAAATTTGTTAAATAATTTTCAGAAAACTGAAAATTTGTTAAATATTATTCATATTGTATTAGAGGAAGAATATTCTTTTAATCAAATTTTGTTTTTTATTTAAAAATCAAAATTCTTTAAGTCTAGTTCTAATATAAACCACACTTATTACTTAATTATTAGATAATTTTGTGTTTAGTTTGGAATTTGTAATATAATTTTAGATGATATTCTAATATTTTTTTGTTATTTAACATACTTTTAATTTTATAGTAATTAATATTTATCAGTTCACAAATTACATATTCAATTGCAAAAACTCACAATGGAGAAATCATCTCACTTTTTACCATAACCAACATTTATCAGTTTATAGGTATATTAATGTGCAAGGCTATATATGTCTACCATTAAATTTAAGCAGGTACATTATTTAACAGTGACCATGTACAACCTCGTTGATTAATAGACCTATAAACTGGTAAATATGCATCGCCGCACCTTACAACCACGGCTCCCATGCCACCCTTTTAAATAACCACAACCTCAGCTCTTCTCAAATAAGGCGATTGGATGTGTGTGCCGCTCACAGACACGTCATCCACGTCCCATGGCACTCTGCGTATTTTTTATAGTCTCACAGGGTCCCTGGCGAGAAAACTCCCACATCCGATAATCAATACCTGCTGTCTTGGGCGGTTAAGAATGGAAGAAAAATCACAAGACGACAGAGGCTCACTTTGGTGGCTTAGAACAACTGAACGCAAAGCATCGTCAAGCGGATTTGGGTGACTTTTAAAGAAATTGATTCTAACATGTCACTGTGGCTTTCCTCACTCGCCTTGTCCCTACTGGACGTTTTAATCGCTAAAAAACACCACAAATAGTCAGTCTGTTTGCACAATTCAAAGATGCATTCTTCACTGTATTGAATTGGGAGGGAATTGGAACCGAGATAGAGATGGAGAAATCCAAAAAAGAGTGTGTCGTCATATATTCAAATTTCAAATTTGGTCATCAAGGGACTGTAAAAAATGTTTGAAATTTTGTAAAAAAACATTTCAAAAATTCTCGCAGTAGGAATGCTTGAATTGAGTTTTTAATGATGAAAATGAATTCACCACCAAAATCTGGGGCACCCAAAATTTTTAAGTTTGACAACTATAACTTGGATTTACAAAAATTACCGCCAGATTTTATCAAAAATCTTACCAAAATTTCCATAATTTTTTGAGAAAATTTAAAGCTTGGTAGAATACGAAAAAATTGCTAGGTGAGGGGTGCTATTCTTGGGGTCGGAGCTTCTGCGACAGTCAACCTTGCCATGAGCAATTCCAATGGACAACTCATTGCAATCAAATCCGCTGTTGGTTTTAGTGTGGCTTTGGAAAATGAGTACAAGATTTTGCGGTGCGTGGATTCACCATACATTGTTCTCTACCTGGGGTGCAATTACAACTTCAAGAATGGTACAGAGTTGCACAATTTGTTAATAGAGTACATTACAGGTGGCATCTTGGTTGATATGTTGAGTAAGTTTGGAGGGAAGTTGCATGAATCAATAATCAATGTTAGAAAGGCAGAGAAGAGGAAACACAAATTTCACACACATAATAACATGATCTGCGTCTCTTCTATTGGTAACACAAACTTGATTGATTACAATGAACCTAATGAAGGGTATTTAACCTTTTCCAACTAGCGACTCGCCTAAAATAACTTGACATGAAACCACACACTAAATTCAATTATCACTCATTAAGGGAATTTTGAGGTCTAAAATGGGCCTCCTAAGGAAATTATAAAATAATAGTGGAAATATTAAAATAAGATTAGATTACATCATCAAGTTTTAGAGGGAAAAAAGAAAAAACTACTTTTTTAACACGTATTCTCAACTTATCGCCCTGTAGGTTTACTCAAATTTCGAGTAGGAACACTCGTTGGATGCAGAATTTGATTCCTCATCCAAGGAGTAACCATGTTGCATACGTTTGATGGAATCTGCTACATGAAAATGAAAAATACATGAAAAACTTGATTGCAATCACGTTTTTCATGTATTTCTCATTTTTCGTGTAGCAGGGTCTATCGAAAGTATGCAACATGGGTACTCCTTGGATGAGGAATTAAATTTTTCATTCAACGAGTACTCCCGCTCAAAATTTGAGTAAAACCTTAGGGAGATAGGTTGAAATTACAATTTCAAAAGTAGTTTTATTATTTTATTAATTTTTAATATTTTTACTTTTTTACCCAAAAAATGGTGAATCAACCTCCATGGTTGACATAATCATCTTGAATCCTATTGGATCTTATAAAGTTTATTTTGGTTGTACATTTTTCTTAGGAGGCCCATTTTAGACCTCAAAAGTTCTTTAATGTAACTTGACTTGACTCAACAATCAGTTAACTGATTCTCTAATTTTAGCCAACTTCTTCTTGCGAGAGTTAATTAGCTATTTTAACAATCCCCCTTAATTATGACCACTAAACTAGGACATGAATCATGACATCTCAAACATGCATGCTGGTCTATGTCTCAGCTAGGCTTACAACACCCAAGTTTCCTCTATGAAACTCAAATACATCTTTTTCTAATGAATTAGTAAGTATATCAACCAATTGATCACTAGATTTACAAGGTTTCAAGTGAACTTATCCATTTATCACAAGTTCTCTAATAAAATGATATCTAATATCAATATGTTTGCTCTTTTGTTGAAACACACTATTATTAGATAGTGCAATCACTGAGGTGTTGTCACAATATATTGTTGTTGATCCTTGTTGTTTATGCTTGAGTCCATCCAATATTCTTCTTAACCACACTATTTGACATGCTCCTGATGTTGTTGCTACATAGTTTGATTTTGCTAATGATAGTGCCACAATAGGTTGCTTCTTAGATGCCCATGCTATAACACCTAAACCAAGATGGAACACATAACCGGAAGTGCTCTTCCTATCATCCAAACTACCTGCAAAATAATTATATGTGTACCCAATCAAATCCTTCTTTGTTATTGCATACATTATGCCACAATATATATTTGCTACTATGTATCTCAGAATTCTTTTTCTTGCACTCCAATGTTTGTCTTTTGGAGTCTCCATAAATATTGAAATCAAACTCACTCCTTTCATAATATCTAGTCTTATAGCTATGAGATACATGAGGCTGCCAACCAATATTTTAAATCATTAGGGGAATTTTGAGGTCTAAAATGGGCCTCCTAAGGAAATAATAAAATAATAGCTAAACCAATAAAATAATATTTATGAATTTTCAATTCACTTTTTGCACCACAATCTATGTAACTATAGTTATATTCAATTCAAAAGTTGTACCAAAATAAAATTAATAAAAAAATTGTATTGATGTGACTATAAATAAGAATGAGATTTTCAGGAAAAAGCCATTATCATTGAACAACTAATGCATTTGTCCTTTCTACTTAAATAACTTAAAATAAAATATAAATATAAATTTCTAAATTCTTAATTATATTATATGCTATTAATTAAAATTTATATTATTTAAATTGTATAATAACATGTAATTAATATACTATATAAAAATAATATAATATAATATAATTAATGTATAGGGATATGCATTGTTTCTTTTAAGAAATATGAAATGAAAATAATATATTTTTATTCAAAAAGTGTGAAATGACATTTATTACGAGTACTTTACTTTGACTTTAAAAGCACTTAAAGCACTACCATGGTTAACCATGAGTTTTTATCCACCATTGAGAATGTGACATGTAAGTACCTTTAACTCAAGAAATGTCACCTCAACCATTAGAGATGATGTTATCTCCTAAAATGTGATTGGTTCTCATAAAGTGAATTTTGATTGTACATTTTCTTTAGGAGGCCCATTTTAGACCTCAAAATTCCCCTAATGTAGAGTTAGATTGACATATGATCCTTCATCATCCTTGCTTAACTTTGTACCTGTTGCAACTTGTGTAGGGACAAGTTTTCAATTCTCCATCCCGAATCTTTTCAACAAATCTCTAGCATATTTATTTTGACAAATAAAAATTCCTTTTCCAGATTGCTCAACTTCTATGGCAAGAAAATATTTCATGAGACCAAGATATGTCATCTCAAATTATTTCGTTATGGCTTCTTTAAATTCATCTAACTCAAGATCACCTATAAAAAACATGCCATCCACATATAAGCAAACAATCAAAATGTATCCATGCTCATTTACCTTTGTGTACAAGGTAGGCTTAATGCTGCTTCTGTAAAATCCATTCTTGATCATGTAGCTGTTGATTCAGCTATACCAAGCTTTAGCTGCTTGCTTCAGTCCATAGAGCGCTTTCTTCAACCTGTAAACCTTTTCTTCTTTACATTCAACTTCATAACTTGGAGGCTGTTGCACATAAATTTCATCTTCTAGAATTCCATTCAAGAAGGCTGATTTCACATCATATGATATTCTTTCCACTTATTCTAATTTGTTGTGGCTAGAACTTCTCTTACAGTATCCAATCTGGCACCGAAGCAAACATTTCTCCAAAGTCTATTCCTGGTTGCAGCGATAATCCTTTTTTTACAAATCTTGATTTAAATATGCCAATTTCACCTTTCTCATTCAACTTTGTCTTGTACACCTATTTCATGCCAATGAGATTTTTGTCTCTTGGAAAATCAACAAAATCCTATGTATCGTTATTTTCAATAGCTTCAATTTCTTCATCAATGGCTTGCACCCAAATTTCATCTTTGATTGCTTCTTCAAACGAAGAATGTTGGAATGACAACAATGCAAAATTCTAACTAATATCCAAATCATCATAAATATATTTTAGACTTCCTCTTTCTCTTACCATTGCTTGATTCATCACCTGAATGGTTGCTGGGAGAATTTTTGTCCGTTTATCTGCTTGAAGATCCATGATGCTCATAAAATCCTAGAGTCCTTGCTTGTGTCCACTCTTATGATTCTAGCTGCTCCTTCTTTGCTACATCATCTTCTTCCACGAGTGGTGCTTGTGCATCAACTGTTTTTTCTATAGTCCCATTCAATGACTCTTGTTCTTTGAACACAACATCTATGCCAATTTGGTCTTCTTCGTGACAAGGTTATACAATTTGTAAGCTTTTTATTTCTCACTATAACTAGTAAATATGCATTTTTCACTTTTATCATCCAAATTGCCTCTTAACTCTTTAGGCACACGTGCATAGGCTGCACATCCAAACACTATGATATGATATACGCTGCAAGACATACCTGAACATGCTTCTTCTGGTACTCTGTTCATCACACTCTTTGTAGGAGATATGTTTTCCACATAAACAACACATGAAAATTCTTCTACCCAAAACTCATTAGATAAGTTTCTTCCTTTAAACATGCTCCTTTCCGTATTCATAATGGTTTTGTTATTTCTCTCTACTACACCATTATGTTGCGATATGTATTTAGTTGTAAATTTCTTTATGTTTCCATGTTTTTTTGCAGAAATCATGGAATGCCTTTGAATCATATACTCCACCACGATTTGACTTCAATACCTTGATTTTCCGATCACTTTGGTTCTCTGTTAAGGCTTTGAATTCTTTGAACTTTGAAAAAGTTTTAGACTTCCTCTTCAAGAAGTAAACCCAAGTATTTCTGCTATAATCATCAATTAAAGTTAGGAAGTAACAACTTCTATCAATCCACTGTGTCCTTATAGGTGATGCAGGAGCATCATGGTTCCAAAATTTTGTACATTTAGTTGAATCTAGGGGGTATTATATTCCAAGGGAGTTGGTTTTATAAATTATTTAATTAATGTAATTTTCAATGTTTTGAGTGATTTATGTGACACATGTATAATAGGATTTAATTAAATATTGAGAGGCATATTTGTAAATTTTCTCGAATGTAGGAGAACATGAGTGATTAGTGTGGATTGAGATATTCTGAAATATTTTAAATCTTAGATTAGAAAGTAGTTCATGATTTATGCAAGGATCCTTAGGATTTAGTTGAATGTTGAGACCCTCAAGGGATAAAGAAGAGATTGTAGGAATTAATTGAGGACTTAGAGGATTTTTAGGATTTGTTGAGTAACCTATGGATCTAAACCAGAATTGGTTACAAAAACTTTGGTATAAATTTATAAAGCCTAAAAGGCATAAGGGGATATAGGTTCTTAGAGATAAAACTTAATTGTAAGCCTACGGGCATAGAGAAAGAGGAAGAGAAAAGGGCCATGTAAAGGCACATTAGGCCAAAGCTATATTGTAAACTGGTTTTTTATTTTTATCTGTACATTTATTTAATTAATGAGGAAATTGAATTCATTGTGACTGTGTGTCATTCCTTTTACGTGCTAAGTGGTTCGTAACTAAGAATTTATGATTTATGTGTGATGAAATATGGTGCATGAATTCAAATTGAATGTATAAGTCTTTCTGAGTGATAAATGACTTAATGGCTGGGTAGAATCTGTGATTCGATTCTGGAGCTAACGGATGTGTGTATAGGTCGAGTAAGAAACAAATCATGAATTCTGGACTCAGAGAAGTAATACAGAATGGTGGCCTGTATTCTAGATTGGAATAGTGAGTAAGGCATGCAGCAAACGTGATAATTCAAATTTGGAGTGAATAAAAAACAGAAGAGAAAGCTCAGGAGAGATCAATGCTTTTAAAAACAAGAAGAAAGCTCAAGAGGAGTAGCGTAGAGGAAACAGTGTTGCAAAGCATCGACAGTAGAAAGCAGAGAAATCGACTAAGGTAGAAAACACTTAGAATATTTCCAAAGGAGGTGATAGGACGACGAAGATCAAATCACATAATCAAAGTTTTAAGATTTAACGGCAGAGATCAGTGCAGGCAGAAGAGATGAAGAAGAGCGCGTGAAGGTGAGCAGACGGTCATGATTAGATCGCAGATCTGAAGGGGAAGAAACCAACGGCTAAGATGACTTCGCAAGTTAAATAAAATAACTTGTAATGCAACACGATGAAGGGAAAGCTGCGAGGATCGTTAGATCTGGGCGCAGATCAACGGTGGACGAAAAATTGCGAGTTCACACATCACAAATTATAGTGGATAGCGCTAAGGTATTGCGTGATAATTTAATTTGTTTGCGTTGCAGTAAGGATTGAAACATGCGATGCGATGAGAGGAGACCACGTGTCGGCATTGCACATTAGCACACATCACAAATTTTAGAGGTTACCATTAAGAGTTTGCACAATATGTTATTTTGGTTGCAATGAGACAAGGACAGGAGATGGAAATGTGAGATAGTACAATAGGGCTGTTAGATCTGGCGAAGATCTACAATGGAGATTACATCACAACTTCGCATCGACGATTGTATTATTTACCATTTAAGTTGCAAGTTAGGTTTTCCGATATGCAATGTGCTGTGATTGCTCACCAGATGGTGGGACCCTAGAACCACCATTCCGCGTGTATACATGTTGTTTGGGGAAGATTGTGAGTTGTATTAAGCCTGTGGAACCTGAGATAAAGTAAGCGATGTTGATTGCTAATGTATGTATGTTGAAGAAAACTCCAAAATTGTAATCCACTACATGTAAAGAGAGTTTATGTGGGCCATAACCCACAGGTCCACGACATTATATGTTAATTGCAGTTTTGTGATGCATCAATAGGTCCACACAGGTCTGTATGCACTAGCTCAAGAGGTTGCTTTGCTCTATATGCAACTCCCTTTGGAAAAATTTCATAGTGTTTCTTTCCCAAGATGCAACACTCACAAGTACTAACACGTTTTTTGATGGGAGGTAATCCTCTGACCATCTATTTCTGCTGCAGCAATCTTAAACCAATAAGTGAAAATGTCCAAACCAAAAGTTCCATAACTAATAATCATTATAACATGAAACTGCAAATGAACTGACATGATCATTGTAATTCATAATTAGAGGAAAGAGTCTTTTCCACATCATTTGCACCTTTTCTATCAACTGCTTGCTTGGGGGCTTGTCATAAATAACACATTTTTGTCCTTGAAAGATAAATCTATATCATTTTTGCATCAATTGACCAACACTTATTAAATTATGTTTGAGACCAGGGGCATAATATACCTTTGAGATTATATTTGGCTCCCCCTGCTTGGTCATAATGTTGACCACTCCTTTTCCATCTACATCCATAGTCTTATGAGTCCCTAACTTTACCTATGTTTTCACAGATTGATCCAAATTTGCAACCAAATTCTTGTTTCCTGTCATGTGGTTACTACAACCATTGTCTAATAGCCACACATTATCAGAAGGTTCGTGCATGGTATGGAAAGCTAGGAACATGGAGTTAGTATTGTCTGTAGTGACATTATCTCTCTCGTTTCCTTGATCAACTATCTTCTTCCTGCAATCACAAACATAGTGACCAAATTTATTGCAATAATAACATCTCACTTTTTATTTTTCAACTCTTTGATCATTGTTGAGGCTTCTGCTATTGCTTCCACTTTCATGTTCATGCCCTTCTCTACCATCTCTCTGACCACCATATCTTCCGCCTCATCTTGTGCCTCTCGATCTATATCTTCCTCGACCTCTGTCTCTTGAAATAGAAACTTGGATTTTGAAAATTGTTTCTAAAATGGAATCTTTTTTTTGTCTATCCTTGCCTCATGGGATAGAAGTGATCCCATCAACTCATAAACTATCAATGTTTTAATATCCTTTTCTTCTTCTATGGTTTCTACCACAATGTCAAATTTGGTAGACAAATTTCTGAGGACCTTCTCAACCATTGTTTGATCTTAAATATCTTCACCATAAATTTTTAACTAATTTATGACAGACATGACCCGATTCATGAATGAATCGATGTCCTCTGTGTCCTTCATCTGTAGAATTTCAAAATCCCTCCTAGTATTCTGCAACTTAAAAATATTGACTTTGGCATACATTTATAGTTTGTTGCTAAGGTTTCCCATGCTGCCTTTGCTGAAGACGTGATCATAATCTTCTACAACACTGCTAGGTCCACTCCCCGCTGGATAAGCAACAACGCTTGTGTATTCTTATTTTTTTCTTTTTTCCATAGTTCCCTCTCTGCATTAGTGAGGGCTAGTTCTTCTGCTTCATTTTGAGGTTCTAAAAACCCAAACTAGACATGATCCCAAACATCATGAGCCTTCAATGTGGTCTCCATTTTAATGGTCCACACATCATAATATTTCCCTATAAACGATGGGAACTAGGGCTAAAATTTTGAGAAAGCCATCCATCTTTCTTAAAAAAATAATAATACTCTAAAAAATATATATTTTTTCCAATAAACCCAATTTTTTTTTTTTAAATACTTAAAAAAATATATTTTATAAATCCCCTTTTAAACCCTCCCCCCACTCCCCCCCAAAAAAATCCCTTTTTTAACCCGCCCCCCCCTGCAAAAAAAAAAACCTTTATAAAGAGTCCTTTTAAAAAATATTTTAAAAGTACTTAAAAAAATATTTTTAATAAAAGTCTATTTTAAAATCCCTTTATGAGTCTCTCGAAATATCTTTATAAATTAATCCACTTAAATATCATGTATGGTTTCTCAAATTTAATATGGAAAATTTAATATGTCACGTAATTTGTTCAATCTTTCAAAAAAGACCCCACTTGCCATTGAATAATACTTGCTTTGATGTCAACAAAATAACCCATGTGACTTTTTCCACGAATTAATGTTCGACCATGCACCAGATGTTTCGACAATCTTGGGAAGCATTGTAGATCTAATAATCGTAAAACCGCAAGTTTGCCTTAAACAACACAGGTTTTGACAGGGAGGAGAGGGGATGTGGTGGTCAATTTTCGTTAATTAAACAAGAAATTCACTGCGTACCTTAATTGTTCTACAATTTTTCTACTTGAAAATTAAAAAAAAAATCATTGATCTTCCTTATTCACCCCTCCTTTTGACTGAATTTTCTGGCTCCACAGATCTTGTGATCCTTCTTTGGCTCTGATACCAATTTGTTATAAAGGCATAGAAGAGGAAACATAAATTTCACACACAAAATAACACAATTTGCGACTCTTCTATTGATCACACAAACTTGATTGATTACAATGAACCTGGGGAAGGGTGTTTAACCTTTTCCAACTAGCGACTCGCCTAAAATAACTTGACATGCAACCACACACTAAATTCGACCATCACTTAACTCAAATTGACTCAACACTCAGTTAACTGACTCTCTAATTTTAGCCAACTTCTTCATGCGAGAGTTAATTAGCTATTTTAACAATCAGATCATACACACACGAAATCCTACCTAGAATCAACTACCTACACATGCAGGGGATTGTGCACTATGATATTAAGGGGAAGAATGTTCTTCTGGGTTCCAATGGTGTGAAGCTAGCTGACTTTGGCTCTTCCAAGAGGTTTAGTGGTGAGGAGAAGGGCCAGGAGGTACTGCAATTGAGAGTAACCCCTTAGTGGATGGCACCAGAGGTGGTGAACCATGTGGAGCAGGGGCCTGCTTCTGATATTTGGTATCTCGCATGCATTGTGCTTGAGATGGCCATTGGCAGGCCTCCATGGAGCCATGTTTGTAGTCCCCTTGCCTCAATGTATTGGATTGGATGCACTGAGGAGCTGCTTGGGTTGCCTACATGGATTTCACCTCACATCCGAGATTTCTTAGGAAAATGATTTGGAAAGATAACATGAAATGGTGGACCAGTGCAACGATACTGACCCATCCGTTTCTGAATGAGGACTGATTTGACATGGAAGCAGAGGAGACCATTAGGAATTGGGGATCCCAAACTAGTCATTTGGATTTTAGGAATCAAGTATGGGATTCCAATTCTTCACAATGTTAGCCCCACTCTCATATGTTAATGATCAGGTGAGCATGTCCTAAGTGAAGAAAATGCTCAAAATCAGAACTGCTCAGAATTTGTTGAAACCAGAATGACTGGATAGGCCTCTTCGATACGATCCTGATGCTGTGAACGACACTCAAATCCGACACTGTATGTGAAAAATATTCAAGTTTGAAAATTCATAATTTCATGCAAAAGACCAATTTGACCAGGGTTGACTTTGAATAAAAAAATATTAAAAAAGAATATTCCATAAAATATTTCGAGAATATTCCATAGAATATTCCTTCAACAACCTATCATGGCTCGACATTTGTCATTCGCAGATTGGTGGATTTTTATGACTGTTGGACCAATTAGTATCCACCACGTGGCAGGCTCGGAGGCCGCCACGTGGCCCCAAGACTGAAGAAATCATAGTGGAAAAAATTATTGGAGTTGGCAAGATTCGACCCTGGGTCGGGTGGCTGCCAGCCCACGTGCCCGACCGGCCTGCCCGCACGTTGGTTCTTATTATACAAAGGCCACATTACATATTTAAAGTTTATCAATGTTATCGTTGGGGGTGGAAAGGGGGCTAGCCCCCTACACACAAGACTTCAGGCTCGGCACCCTGGCCCTCAACCATCGGCGGAGGTTATGTTAAGTTGCGGTTAAGCGGTTGTTCACATGGAAATGCGGCGGCAATTGTGTAAAACGTTAATGCCATGGTTTGAAAACCATTGGGCCAACGGTTTAATCCGACGGGTTCGAACGGTCCATGTGACCACTGACCCATAAAAATTTATTGCCACCCAAAACCGCGCAGCTAAACTGGAGCGGAGTTCGCCTTTTTAGGCTCGAATGCCAGATGTATTGGAGCTAACTGCAGTTACTCCAAAATTAGTGGAGTTTCTTTAGGCCAGATTGGACAAAAATTCAGTTGGTCATAACTTTCACATTACTGAACCTTTTGGAGCAAATTTGTTTTTGATTTCGGGTATTCTCAGCATTCTGGAGCCATTGGAACAGGTTACAGAGCCATCAGAGGTGTATTTCAACCATTTTTACTTCAGAGAAGCTTGGGGAGCCATCAGGGCCTTGAGGGAAACGAAGCTGCATTGGACTACACTTCACTGTTTTAGGTGAAATCAGAGTCATTCTTAGCTTCTTTCTGTGTTCTGAATTCATTTTCACAGTTGATTTGGTCTATTTAGGCCTTTTTCTCACTGTATTATCAATTTGAGCATCATAATATATCAAGGACATGCCCATTGGGAGCCTTGGACCCGGAAAATGTAGCCCAGGAGGGGTGAACTGCCTCATCATGTTTCTTTGTGTTTATGGTGCAGTTATTCTGCTGTGCTATTCAGATTAAAGTTGTTAAACAATAAATTAAAACAACACTCCCTCACACCAAAGTTCATAAATAGTTATAAAAAACACTTTGTTTCACTTGCAAGACTATCCAAACACTTTGCACACTTAATATAATGGAAATGAATACTTTGAACAACAAAACAAATACTTTCATTTTTAGATCAGTTAAACAATTCTAATTTCAAATAATTAAATTAATTAAAATCATGAAAGTTAGGATTTAATCCTACCTTTCTAGACTAAGTTTGTTCCTCATAGTTAGGAGTCAATTTAGGCCTAGTTGGTTGAGAGATTCTCTCCAACTAGTTAGGCTCCTAGATTAATGTGTTTTTGAGATTTTTCCTCAACGAAAGATTCCAAGATAGATGCACTATCTTGAGGCACATTCTCCTCATGTATTTATATGTATTATAAACATGTTTTTAATAATGAGAAAGCGATTGTAAAGGGAGGCTCTCAGGCGTTTTCCACCATCTCTGGTTTGTGTATACACTAGTACATATGGTCAATTTTCCGACACTTTAGTTCCGACAGTTTTGACATATTGTTGGAAAGTTCCCCAATTTTTTTCAATTTTTTTAATCCCGCCAACAAGCATCACTCTAGCGAAGTTTAGAGAGTATCATTGGAATAGCGATGTTTAGGGGTATCGTTGGAAGTACGACGTTTATGAACCAAGCGTCGGAATGCGACGTTTATGAATGAAGCGTTGAAAGAGAAATGCTTATGAACAAAGCGTCAAAAAAACGACGTTTAGGGGTATCGTCGGAAGTGCGACGTTTAGGGGTATCGTCGGAAACACGTTCCGGTGAGTCAGGTCAGGTCGTGTCGTGTGAGGGTGCCTAAGGAAACACATTCCAGTGGGTCGGGTCAGGTCGTGTGAGGGTGCCTAAGGAAACACGTTTGGGTGGGTTAGGTAATTTGGTTGGATTTCGCTTGATTACAAACAATGGTAAGCAACCTGCATCAATGTTTCTTTCCTTTTATGAAACAACCAACATGAATAACAATGTGTGATAGGGAGTGTTAATCAGTTCTAGGTGTGATAAGGAGGGAGTGACAAGGTATGATAGGTACCCCTAACCCATTTAACCCCCTAAACCCTAAACCTCTAAACCCTTAATCCCTAACCCCTTAAACCTACATCAATGTTGCTTTCCTTTATGAAACAACCAACATCAATGCCTTCCAAAAACAACTCAAACATAAGAAAACAAGTCTCCATCCTTATCAAGTCATGTTGGGGCACTAGGTAGTTGAATATAATCTATAAAAGAAAACACCTCCAACATTTCAGAACGAAGTATGAACAAAATGAACCATTACTTAGACTTTATTGTAAGCCAAGAAACCAAATTTACCACTGCAAGGATCTACAATCCCTCGAACCTAACACATTTCCTTGGGCGCCCTCACACGACTTGACCCTCCCGAACGTGTTTCCTTGGGTGCCCTCACTAGGCACGACCTGACTCGACCCGAACCGACCCGACCTGAACCACCTTAACGAAGGCACGAGGGAGAAAACGACAAACTGGTCAGACGAACGTGCACAAGGCACAAGGGTGGTCACAACTTAGCATTTTTTATACAACCTACCTCACATGACCCTACCCGACCCAACCTGAACGCATTTCCTTGGGCACCCTCACACGACACGACCCAACCCGCCTGAATGAAGGTATGAGGGAGAAAACAGAAAAGGGGTCGCACGAACATGCATAAGGCACACATGCAGTCACAACTTAGCATTTTTGATATGACCACCCTTACACGACCCAACCCGACCCGCCCGAACGCGTTTCCTTGGGCGTCCTCACACGACCCGACCCGACCCGACCTACCTGAATGCATTTCCCTAGGTGCCCTCACACAACCCAATCCGACCCGACCCGCCCGAATGCGTTTCCCTGGGAGCCCTCACACAACCCGACTCGAGTAACTGACCCACTCGAACCCGTTTCCTTAATGGGCGACCTTATACGACACGACCCAACTTGACCCTCCCGAACGCATTTCCTTAGGCACTCTCACACGACCCGACCTGCCTGAACGCGTTTCCTTGGGCGCCCTCACACGATAAGGGGATGGGAAAATAAGTTTCATATAAAGGGAGACTTTGGGCTAGACACAAAACTATTTTTCAATGACTTCGCTGGGTTCCCAAGTCGCAAAAAAAGTAAGGCTATATATGAGGGCATGACAAAAAGGGAGTGCCAAAGTGTGCAAGGAATATCAAGAAGTTCTAAAAAATGCTAGAAAGTTCCAAGGCATATTGTTAGGCATTCCAAGACGTGCTAGGTGCTAGAGTGTGGCCCCAACGCATACTAAGGAGTGCCAGGGAAACAAAAAGGAGGACTAGTTTCAATTGAATGGAAATGAATGAATAAGAGTGTGTGATAAGGAGTGTTAGTAATTTCTAGGTGTGATAAGGAGGGAGTGATACGGTATGCTAGGTACCCCTAACCCATTTAACCCCTTAAACCCTAAACCTATAAACCTTTAACCCCTAACCCCTTCAACCCTAATTCCCGATCCCTAACCCATTTAACCCCCCTAAACCCCTAAAACCCTAACCCATTTAACCCCCTAAACCCTAACCCCTAAAATCCTTAACTGCTAAATCCCCTAACCTCCCTAAAACTCTAAACCCCTAACCCATTTAACCTCCTAAACCCTAAACCTCTAACCCCTTAAACCTTAATTCCAAACCCCTAACCCATTTAACCCCTAATCCCTAATCCCTAATCCCTTAACCACTAACTCATTATTCACCTAACCCCTAACTGTGCCTAAATCCCCTAATACCTAAGCCCCTAATCCCTAATACCTTAACCACTAATTCATTATTCAACCCCTAACCCCTAAATGCGCCTAAATCCCCTAAACCATAACCCCCCAATCCCTAACCCCTTAACCACTAACTCATTATTTCCCAAACCCCAATCCCTAATCCCTTAACCACTACCTCATTATTCCCCTAACCACTAAATGTGTCTAAATCCCCTAACCCCTAAACCCCCAATCCCTAACCCATTAACCACTAATTCATTATTCTCCTAAACCCTAAACCCTAAACCTCTAACCATAATCCCCTATTCCCCTAACCCCTAAGCCCCTAATCCACAATCCCTTAACCACTAACTCATTATTCCCCTAACCCTTATAACAGTCCTTAAAACCAGTTGGGATTAGCCATTCCAAACGAGAGCAAGTCTAGTTGGGACCTACGATTGGGTTAATTCCCCCATGTTGGCAAGGTGGAATTTTTTCCCTATCAACAACCCTATAGTCCTTAATCCCTATAAAATATACTTAAACACTCTTTTTTTGTAAATGTGACCCTTGACTATGCCATGAAAACCCTCTAAAAAATTATTAAATGATGGGAATTCCTATTCATGCGTGAAGCTAGTGGAATGCAACAAGTCATCCAAGATACATCCAAATATTTGATTTTTGCCTTGGGGAATGTGAAATAATGGGGCAAGGGGACACAATGGTAGCATGGCTGGGTATAATTTAGAGGCGCAAGCATGGTTAACTATGATCTATAATCCTAGCATTAGAGAATGAGAAGGGGGCTTAGGACCTAATTTCAGAGGGGCTAGGGGACCTAGAGGGAAGGTAGCGAGAGCGATCGATAGGGGAACCCCCAATAGTGGTGATAAGGGGATTAGGAGTCCAAGTATCACAAACCATAAGCCCTTAACCCATAACCATTGAATTCCATATCCCCTTAACCCCTAATACATAATCCCTTAACCTCTACACTCATAACTCATAACTCATAAACCCCTTGACTCATTAATTCTTAAGAAACTAACCCCTAACCTATAATCCATGAACCTAGTAAGACATAAATCCTTATCCTCTTAACCTGTGACCCTTAACCCCTAATCCTTCACCCTTAAACACCTTAACTTATAACCCCTTAAACACCTAAATCCCCTAAATATTACATCCTTAACCGCTAAATCCTCTGACCCTAAAGCCCTTGGACCTTAACCCTTGACCCTTGAAGCCCTTAACCACTAAGCATCCAAGGCTGAAATAACACCCCAAACCAACACATTGACCTCCTAGGAGAATCCTTCACCTCTAATTGAGCATATTGGAAACATTTTATTTTTAGAGAACTAGGTATTGGTTATGAGGGTATGTGTTTGTGGGTAATTCCATTATTACCATGTATACCAAACATAGAAAAAATAGATAATTTTCCAAACCTTGATTTGAATCGCTGACAATATCCACACTTCATGTTGAGATAGATCTTGTAGTGCTCTCTCACATAAGGAGTTGGAAATGAATAGATCAATCACAAAGAGAAGGCCTCTCTAGCCCTAATGCACAAGGAGTGAAATCTCAATAGAAATATTTTGTTTTTTAAACAAACTCAATTGTGTCAATGTATAATACTACACATAAGAGAAAATAAAATGATATTATCCACCCCAGTGCTTGAAATAACCTCAAATTAGACCTGAGTAGTGAGCCAAAGGGTGAATGTGGGGCAATAATAAAGTTACATCATGTTTAAATTCCTTTTACATTGTGAGGTTGTTCTCCAATAGGGTTGAAGCATCATCACAAGGAAGCATGACACATTTTTATGGGGGAGCAATTAAAGTTGTAACAAAATTCAAGTGATTTACACCTCCAATGTAAATGACATCATTTTATGTTTGTGTCAGGTTGTTAGAAAAGTTATTTATAGACAATACATTCAATGCACTTGGACTTCATATTTTTAGGGCCTTGACTGTAATACAGATTTTGTACCAAGAACACTTCATACAAAAGAAAGGGGGGCTTTTTGTTTAACCACATACACATAAGAGAATCAGATGTTGCCCTTCCGACCCCCTTGGTGCGTTTAAAGTGGGTTTACATTCGCGTTGAGTTGAAACTAATCATAATGAACTTCCTCTTCTTAAATAACATCTGCTAGCATTTCCATATATACGAGATATAATTAAAGGATCACCTCATCTGTAGATACTCCCATTTATTATGAGATTCAAGGGATGTTCTATAGTCTTTCTCAACATTTGGATAGGTCATTCTCTACATTCTTTAAATACATGTCTAGAACTTTTTATGAGGGAGGTACTTGGATTTAGATCTTTATATAAGGCCTTTTGTGCCCTTCCCCTTTAGAACTCTTCCAAGGGGGTTACCTCCTTCCATATTGCCTTGCCTACTTAGGGAAAAATTGACAAACCAAGATTCAAACTTCTTCAACAACCAAATTAGCGAGGCATCGTACCTCTTCTTGACCTCGAACTCAATGAGACATCTTTCTTCAGAGATACTTTGAGGATTTCCCACCATATATATATCACAAGTTGGATTTCATAGGATCTATTACCCCATTTTCTATATGGGCTTTTAGAGGATATTTTAAAATTTGATTGTCATCTCAACCTCTATGATTCCTGTTACATTGATAATTTTCCATCTAAGGTATATGGATCTATATGTAATTCATGAATGTATCATTGGTTTGATGACACCTTACCTTAGCCATCTAGGAAACTATGTGTAGGAAGAAGTTCATTTAGCTACCAAATTTAGTTGGATATGTATGATCCATGTGTACTACTTTTATTGTGTTCACTTAAACACTCTGTTCTAACTCTTGATTGTTTGGCTATAAGTTTTAATCTGAGTTGTTCCATGGTGTTTCATAATTTTTCTTAGAGAAGTGTGTCATCTTGATGGTTTGGATATATTCTTGGTGATTTGAGTAGGTGCTATACATTGATTTTATTGCATCCCTTATTTCCTTTAGTCAAAAATTATCCCATGTCTCACTTAACAACATATGTGAAGGCCTTCTAAGCTATGGCTAGCTTCTAATAGGGTATTTTTAAGCTCTAAGTGAACTGTTGAAGTTTGAAACAAGAAACAGTGAAATTGGCATCCGGAAACAACATGCATGATCCTAGTGAAAATTAAGCACCTACACTAGGGTGGGGCCCACATAGGCTACTTTTAGGTGAATGTCTATTTTTATATGAATGTCTATTTTTATTATCCCTTAATATATATGGACACTAAACTATAATCTATTCTCAATGTGGACTTGAAAATAGTTAACTGAAGTGGAAAATCAGTTAGCTAAGTGAATTTCGAGTTAAGTGGTTGGTTGGTGGGACATGCATGTTGAATTTAGTTGTAACCGAGTGATTCTAGTTGTAACAGAGTTGGAAGTGCAGTGGTGCATGAGTTGTGCAAGTTGTAAGTAGTTAAACTCAGTTGTGCTAGCTGTAACTGAAGATACACTAGTGATAGATCAAGTGAATTAAATATTATTTAATTCACAATCAGTGATCTCACATGCAACTGAGGATTTACTATTATTAGCTACATGCATGTCAGTTCCAGTGGAGACCTAGTTGAGACAAGGTGAAAGGGAAGTGTAACTATCAGTTGTGATATTAGTAGGCCACCTAGGTGTAGTTATAACACCACACGATTCCCATGATAGTGAACGTAGTTGAGGAAGGCTAAAATTCTTTGTGATTAAGGATTGCATTCATTAGGAACTGCGTGAGCAAGGCAGGCTATCTGGTGACAGTAAATTGGCTAAGGGATTTCACAATTTTTGTATGACAGGTTGCGCCAATTAGCTGATGTACTGAGAGCTCTTGTGATTAGAGTTTTGTATGTATTTGTTCATGATCCATTATATAATATACAATAGAATATAGTGGGGTTTTTAGCTGTAAGCTTTCCTCGGGAAATTATCTGTGTTGTCTGTCATTGATCTTTCTTCATGCTTATGTAATTGGCGATTGTGTATTTTTAATTCCGCGAAGATTTTTAGAAGCGATTCAGTATTTAACTTTAGCATATTGTTATATCGAGTGAATCCAAGATATACATGCATATTGTATAATTTCTACATGAACTTCCTAAAAAATAAGGGGCTACCTATAGCTACTTAAGTTTATTGATAACATTATTCATAGATTTAAAGATATTTTTCACCTCCTTAAGGGTTGATAGATATTTCCTATGTCCCTTTTCCCTCTTTATATGAAAATTCTTACTTATATTAGGGAGGCATAATACAATTTTTATTAATAGCCTTATTAGACTAACATTATTACTTTTTCTCGGACTTCAACATCATTAAATATAACCTCTATGTCAAATGACCTCTCCTTTTACTCACATAAAAATAAAACTTAATTAAAACCTGAGCGACCATATAAATTTATTTGAATACCTATTAAAATATAATTTGGCGGTTACTCCAAAATCTAAATCGACCTATTCAAATTTATTTTCCCACTGCTATTCTCCTTGCCAGGTTTGGGATAGAGTTCGGTGATAATTCCGCTGAAGAATGCTAATTCTGCTGAAGAGTTTGGGACATAGTTGGATTTGATGCAGTCGCTAATTCTGCTGAAGAATGCATAAAACTAAAGAGGGAATTTCCAATAGGCAGACTGGTCAGCCTAGTTTCTTGTGGAGCTTTTTACATTGGTGTTTTCTTAGTGATAACATGCATGGTTCCATACAAAACATTAGGTGGAGATGCACCTTTTGTTGAAGCATTTTCTGCCAAGGGCCTAAAATTCATTGTCAGATATGGGTTCACTCTTTTTCGAGCTCTATATGATGGATCTCCTTCTAACATTAGAGACGAAGAAAATGAGGAGAATAATCTGAGCCTTGAACATGGACATTGTTCACAATCTAGAAGATTGAGGGGATTAATTGGTAAATTGATGGCATTAACAAACACTGACTCTATAAACGCCATCAGAAGTGAGTCAACATATGATTCTTTACTAATGGAAGAGTTTCCCTTAGGTATATGAGAACAATCAGATATCTCTTATGGAGGACCCCAAGAATAAAAAAATGAAGTGGGAAATAGACAAGCAGTGGCTGTGGCATTGCTCAAACAGAATGGGAATGAAAAAAGAGAAAAAGAAAATATAGAGTCTTTAGGCTCTGGACAAATCTGATCTGAATCTAGCATGGCAGAAAGGGCAGAAACATGGGGACTGGTTGTTAAAATAGATGTAGGGACAGGGAAACCTCAGGGTGTGGGTGTAAGGACATCAGATGAGTAAGTACGAGGTCAAACTTAAAGGGGATTAGGAATCTCAAATAGGACATCTGATGGATCTGATCGTGGGAGTGAAACATCTGTTCAACAAGTTTCAAAGGACTTAAACGAAGCATTTTCCAAGTTACAATAGACATTTGTTGTATCAGAAGCAACCAAACTAGATTATCCTATTGTATATGCTAGTGCTGGATTTTTCAAAATAAATGGCTACTCTCCGAAAGAAGTTATTGGAAGAAACTGGTGTGCTTTTCTTCTTGCTCCCTATTTTTATGTATGTGCGACTCTGTCTTTCGTTCTCTTTCTGTGATTGGATATTCATGTGAGCATTAACGTAATATATTTGAATGAATTAACATGGGATACTTCTAGAATTTTGAAAAAAAGTTCACAAAATTCATTAAACATTATTACTGGAGCTGATGTCCTGCATTATTAAACAATCTCATATCATAACAAAATAGTCCACCATATTTCTTATGGTAACACATACATCTGAGATCCATTCCAATATGTGAGTAGAAACTATAAATTTATCTTAAAACCATAGCATATGACGACAGTACCAATTTCCAAAGGGAAATGAAAAGACATACCATATAGTATTGCCTTGTTAATTCATAGAGATTATGATTCTTAGTGTCTGACTATATTATCCTTTTTGTCTCACTGGAGACAATTAATTAGAACGAGAACTAAAAGGAGGTGAGGGCATTGCAAAAGTTCCTCCTGTATTTTTGAATTTTATTTTGTAATCCAAATTACTAAATTAGTCTATAGTCTTTAAAACCTATGGGATGAAAAAATTACAAATGCACACTAATTATTGCGACAAATTTTTGGAACCTCACTTCAACATTTGATATACTGAGTTATTTAGGCTTGCTTGTTGAATGGTCCTGCAGTTGATATCATGAAGCAAGAAGCCATAGTTATCTTGTTTAATGCAAATATTGATATGGTTAATGCAAAGATTCTTATGTTTAGGGGTTCAATGAGACTTGTTGTTAATAACTGGGGCAGAATCAAGGACTCCATAGGCCTTGTCCACCACCGTAATCCATAGGAAACTTCTCCAGCTTGCAAATCCTTCGTCTTAGTGGCAATGAGTTCACCGACAATGTTCATCAACATATTGGTTGTTTGAAGCCATTGTCCAAGATGGATTTCAGCAATAAAAAATTATCTAGAGTGATACCTCGAGAGATAAGTTATTGTAAGCTCCCAACCTTCTTAGATTTGATTAGGAGTGAGCACAGTGGACCCATAACCCCATAGGTAAAGAAGATGAGGATTATCAATATCTCTAGAAACCATTTGGTCGGTGCATTCATTTAGAGATTGAAGGAATGTTAAGCCTCACATTTGTGGCCTTCATAGAGTTTAGTAGGAATGAGCGCAGTGGACCCATACCCCATAGTTAAGAGGTAGAGGTGACAACCAAATTTATTGGGTTAGGTCACTGATTGGATGAGAACTACTTGCTTCTTTCGTTTAGTAGAATTAGTCAAGGTAGGTAGGCTAATGATAACTTGGAAGTAGAGTTAGCTTTGGAAATAGCTCTGAATAATAGAAAGGTATTGGCAAGCTTCTCATTCTGCTAAGGGGTTCAATAATTATCTTGGACCTCTCCCTTTTAAAGAATATACATCTATCATGTCCTTGGTTGCATCCATTTATTTTTATTTTATTTACATCTTAATTGTATTATATGGCATTCAAAAGCCTTTAGGGAATTTTCCTGTAATTATTCTCATTTCCTTTTGTAGATTCCATATTTGCAACATGTTTATGAGCCTTGCAATCTGATCAACACTTTGCCTCTTACTATATTGCAGTCCTTTAAGTGTTGGCATCTTTTCTAATGCTTGAGATATATTAGTTTCTTAGCATTGCAATTAGTGGGTTGTCTTTAACTATTATAAAAATTATGTATCCAAAATTGTTTACCTAATGAATCTTTGGACATTCAATTGCCACATAAATACTATAAGCTAATTATAGACCAGAATAGATACAATTTGTTATCAGTATCCTCTTTCCCCTGTGTTTGTTCATTAGCATTATATTTTATACCAAAAACCACAAAAGGCATTAGAAACACAACATAAACTTATCAACATCAGATTGTTGGTTGTGACAACATATCTAAAGTTGAAATTTTTTTTATTGAGGTTTCTTCCATGTGTCTTGTTCTAAAAAATCTAGTGTCAATAGTCTTACAACCACTAGGATCGTGATCAGACACTCGATGTGAGCTCACAATAGGCACATTATCAGAGCTTAAAGTAACGTTTATTTCATCCAAGGGAATCTTGGATTCCATTATATATGGCATGTGATGGATGGTAGTGTATTCTCCACAATAGCTTAGGGTATATCCTCAACCAATTGATTAACATTCTCCACAAAAATACATTCATTCCCCCCACCTACAACTATGTCACAACTATTAGGTGTAGCACTAACACCTGTAGAATTGATTTCCATTGAATATAGAATAACAACATCAATCTCATATGATCATGCTAATTTGTTTTGTATGCCATTGGACATCAATCTTCCCTTGTTGGTCATACATCTCATGAGAAGGATTCCATGGAATATCATGGATGAAAAATTTATTGTAATTTGTTACATTAATGCCTTCTCCACATGCCCTAATTGAAGCAAACAAAACCTTTTCATCATCAGAATTGTTGAATTCTTGAAGAATTATTTCCATAGCTTCTATAGAAGTGTTACCATCAAGCCTTAGTACTTCACCACCTTTAATCGAGTTCCTATTGTTAATAATCATAATTTCAAATAAGGCCAAAGGAGATAGGATCTGAATAAAAACAAGAAACTTCTCATTATTCAACACACAAAGGGACAACATGTCAAGGATTCTTCAGTCCACCATCGCAGTTATATCACTAGTGATGCTACTATCAGAATCTAACCAGCCTGAAGAATTACCCCATTTTATAATACTTATTTTTAGTAATGAAGGATGCATGCATATTAAAAAATACTTAATGTCTCTAACAAATATATACTCTGAGGATAATTTTATGATCTCAAACACTTCCTTTTGAGACTCATTGAGTCTTAAGATGACCACAAACTCTGTAAGGTTGGGCAGTTTTTCACGAATAACTCCCTTGTAGTAGCGGACAAACAATAACAAACTTTTTGAAGATCACAAGGGTTTTCATTCCTTTACTGCCATTTTGCAAGAAATTCTCCAGTTTACTATAGAAGATCTTGTAATTTGGGCTTATGTAATGTCCCTTATTTGTCGTTTTAAATATTTTTCACTTAATATGATGCCTTTAAAGATGAATTTGAAATATCTTTCATCTAGAATACCTGGTATTATCAGCTTGAAAAGGTTGAAGAGCTTTGTAATATTATTTTGGAAATGTCCCTGAGAATAGAATCACATGTTTGGTATGTACTTGTATGAGAGAATCAAGTATATTTGTGTGACTATTTCCGGGAGAGGCTCACATCTAAAATCAACAATTCTAGACACTCTAAAAGGATTTGTTGGCTTTAATGTTTTTATTCCCAAGTTTCTCAAACATTATACTTTAAAATCGAGCATGAGTGAAAATAAGTGTGCTCTTCTTATCTCTCCAATTCGTGAATATTTCAAGTTGGTTGCATCTTAATGATTATATTTTGTTGCTTAATTCATGGAGATAATATAGAGGAGTGTCCTATAATTCCAAATCCTTAAATTTCTTCATCCATGAGCGCAACATGGTCTTGTTGAACCTTTAATTAAACTGAGAGGGGGGGGGGGTGAATCAGTTTAATGCATTCCTGATCTTTTAAAACTTTTCATTAAGCTATTAACACCTTCATTTCATATCCAATTTAATGTGCAAGTAATCTTAGAATTCAAGCAACAAGTATTAGTTTAATATAGCAGTAGAATTAATATGAGAGTTGCAGGTATTAAGAAGATGATACATAAAAGATTCAATACATAACTATCATGCACAGAGACACCAGATATAAGTGGAAACCCATAACGGGAGAAAACCACATCTTATTATTATTGTGATGCAAAGGCAAGCTCCTACTCCCTCTCACCACTGTTTTTCTGCAGGCACCAACCTACAGGAGGCTCCAACCTCAATTCTGCAAGCTACAACTTACAAGGAAGCACCAACTCCCTTCAATTTTCTGTAGGCACCAACCTACAAGAGGCTTCAACCTTTGTCAGCTACAACTGACAGCTATTAAGCTGAATGTTTTCTGATTTACTCCAGATATCAGCTATGTTCTGTATCTTCTCTTCTTCTCTTAATCTTCTCTGCTTTATTCTTCTATATTCTGCATTCTCTATATCTTCTTTCTCTCTCTCTCTCTCTCTATTTTGAGCTTATCAAATTGATCTTATATAGGAATTCTCACAAGACTGTTTGTATTCCTCTAGGAATTCGAAATGAATGGTCATATCTCTTGGTCTTCTGCCTCCTCATTTCTTTGTCCAACTCAATTTAAAATCATAATAATATGTACAATATTTCATGCTACAGTGGAATTTTTGTCTTTTCTTTAGGATACTTGCCTTTGCATCACAAACAATAAAAAATAATTACATCATTTACATTCACATTCTAAATTACATATTTCAATATCACTCGGCTCCTCTTCTAAACTTTGGCTTACTGGATTTTGTCTTTTTCTACTGCTGTTAAGAAATTGTTCTGCATCATCTTTGTTTACTGTCATCTGTACATTTAACCTGTTCACTGCTCTTCTGAATCCCTGTATTTTTCTTGTTCATTCCAGTTATATAACAGCTGTATGTACAGCTGTCTTTTAGTCAAACTTAAATATAACTCTGCGTTTTTATAAACCCTTTTTAATCACACGGATATATCAGTGCTCCCAATCTTTACCATATGCCATCAACTGTATAATCTTTGGTTTCATTTTACAGGAAATGCTTTGCCTTATTAACAAAACAAATATCTGCTCCCACTTTTTAATTGCATTCAAGGTTTCGTGTCCAACCATTTTCTTGTTGGAATGTAATTTCCAACTACCACCAAGTCACAGGCGGTTACATCGTCGCTCAACGCAGAGGTTTAAAAAGCGCACAGGTTGGCAGAGATCAACGGAGTGCGGGGGGTCAAACAGCGCGGAGGTTAACGGGATGTGTACCCCCCGTAGTTGACCAATTGATCGGGCATTGACCGCAAATCAACGGCCAATATTTACTACGGGGCCTCACCCCAGCTGCTGCGTACGGAAAGATAGCAGCCCCCGTAACCTTAATATATATCAATGCAAATAACCCGGCTCAAATATATATATATATATATATATATATACGATCAACCTTATCATATAACCTTCGGTGATAAATATTTAAACTATATTGTATTTAATCAATTACACAGGTTAATATGTCTCCGTCGTTATACATAAGTTCTTTTATACCCCGTCGGGCCTTATACTAAATTAATAACCCAACTTCATTACGTATATTTCCGCCGGGCCCACAATGCCATCAACTGCCAATCGAATGCACACAACATACATGACTTATCGTCCACGCACCTTTATTAAACCTCGTGCAAGTCCTGTGATCGCCCACCATTGGATAGCCTTTGCCCAGATCAACGGATCTTATTCATTTCGCTGGGCGTCTTCCGCCGATCGTTAATGCGCGAAATTTCATTTTAATCAAAACCGCTTGGGACACACATCGATTCCTGTATGGAATCGATCCACACTCCAGGAATACCACTTAACGTTGAAAGGCGGTGCAGAATTGGGGAAATCCACTCTCCAAAACCACTCGCGGGTTCCACAGTGTTTAACCAAAGTTAATGCGAGTTACGTTCTCCCTCGCATTCGTTGACTCCGGGTTCCGATCCTTTATGATTTCAATTATATATATATATTCTTTGATAAGACTATGGTTCTGCCTCCAATATATATATATATAAATTCTTTATGGTAACGCAGAGTTCCGCTCTTTTATAGGCTCTGTTGTATGTTTCTTACATGTGTACTTTGTCATGAAATCTCATTCACCTCTCATCAATTCTCAGAAGGCGATCAACACCCTTATTTCAAATTACTGGCAGTGCTTGCGCTGACCTCAATATGACCAAGGCACATACAGTTTGGGAGATTCACGCAGGAGTATCACCAGTAAATACCAGTATTCTCCATCCTGATTTATCCAACTGATATACAGTTACACTGAGACCATTTCCTCAGATGATTCGATCAAGAATACATATAGAACTCATATACAATTCTTCCTATACAGATATGTGTATATATACAGGTGGTAGATCTCAAAAAAACCCTTATAGTTTCGTAATAAGCCAGATATTCTGTTCGATGGATATTATCCTCCTATTCTGTTGCTGAAGAGGTTCTCTGCCTCTCTCCAGCTCTCGGGCTCTCCCTCTCCAGTCCTCTTCTGCCATTTTAAGCAATGTTCCAACTCATCCCCAAGCATATTAAGCATTTATCACAGGGTTTTAGTCTTCAATCAAAGTCTATGCTCAATAATTCATCTGCAACCTGTATTACACCCCTAATTCATGAATAAACCTCTGTATTGCTTCTGCTTCAACTGCTACCTCTCTGTCTCTTTGCCATCTCCTTGCAACTGTTCCTGTCTCTGCATATGTTACCTCCTTTGCCATCAATGACAACATTTCCAATAGTCTCCCCCTTTGGCATTGATGGCAATACTTTTTCTCTGTTTGCTTGCTCTTTCTGCTGTTGTTTTCTCATCCTCCCCCTTTGACATCAATGGCAAAGGGATGCTTTTTGCATTTCCATAGTGATGTAAAAGACTTGTTGAGAGAACACTTTGAATTTGAATATACACTGTAAATTGATACAGTTCTAGGATAATAGCTTGGTGTTCTTTTGCTTTAATCCTTTGATCCTAAGGACCTGATTCATGCTTTCCTTGCTGGCTGTTCTCCCCCTGGAATGATATTTTCGTTTTTTTCTCCCCCTGAAATTGTGCTTTCTCTTTATATCAGAGAGTAGCATCTGCAGATACTACCCCTAGTTTATCTCTCAAGTATTCGAATGGTTCTCTTGCAAGTGGTTTAGTAAATATATCTGCTCTCTGTTCTTTTGTTGGTACATAGTCCAGTTTTACTATCTTCTGAGCCACTTTTTCTTGGAGGAAATGATACTTGATTGGTATATGTTTAGTTTTTGAGTGAAGTACAGGGTTTTTAGATATACTTATAGCACTTGTATTATCACATTTGATTGAAATAGGCTCAAAAATGCTTACCTTCACGTCTTGAAGAGTTTGCTTCATCCACATGACTTGTGTACAACATGCTGCTGCTGCTATATAGTCTGCTTCAGCTGTAGACAGTGAGATGGATGTTTGTTTCTTTCTTAACCATGCAACTAGGCTTTCTCCTAGATAGAATGCACCTCCACTTGTACTTTTTCTGTCATCCACACAGCTGGCCCAATCTGCATCTGTGTATGCTGTTAAAGTGAAGCTTTTGCCTTTAGGATACCAAAGCCCATACTGTGTAGTTCCTTGTAGATATCTGAATATTCTTTTGACTGCAAGGAGATGATTTTGTTTAGGTGCTGCTTGATATCTAGCCACTAGTCCTACTGTTAGCATGATGTATGGTCTTGAAGCTGTCAAATACAGTAGGCTTCCTATCATGGATCTGTAGAGTTTTTGGTCTACATCTGCAGACCCATCATCAATACACAACTTGCATCCCGTGATCATGGGGGTAGTCACAGGTTTGCAGTCCTCCATTTTGAATCTTTTCAACATTTCTTTTAAGTATTTTTCTTGAGAGATGAATGTGCCTGTGTTCTTTTGCTGAATTTGCAGTCCCAAGTAGAAACTGAGCTCTCCAATCATGGACATTTCAAACTCTATTTTCATCTCATCAGCAAACCCTTTTGCTAGTTCATATTTGTTGCTTCCAAACATAATATCATCAACATACACTACAACAATCAGGAGTTCATTTTCATGGGATTTTATATATAGATTGCTGTCTACTCCACCTCTCTTAAAACCCTGTTTTTGCAAATATTTATCCAGTCTTGAGTACCAAGCACGAGGAGTCTGTTTCAGTCCATATAGGGCCTTCTTCAGTTTGCACACATAGTCTTCTTTGTCTGTCAAGGAGAAGCCTTCTAGTTGTTCCATGTAGACTTCTTCTTCTAAGTCTCCATTCAGAAATGCAGATTTTACATCCATTTGATATACTTTGAAGTTTTGGTAGCATGAAAATGCCAGAAACATTCTGATAGCTTCCATTCTGGCTACAGGAGCAAATGTTTCATCATAATCCAGTCCTTCAATTTGTGAATATCCTTTGTAGACAAGTCTGGCTTTATTCCTGATTACCTGTCCTTCCTCATTCATTTTATTTTTGAATACCCATTTTGAGCCTATGAAATTTTTCTCAGCAGGTCTAGGAACTAGTTCCCAGGTATTGTTTTTCTCAATTTGGTCCAATTCTTCATTCATTGCATTTACCCAAGACTTGTCCTTGCTGGCTTCTTCAAATTTCTTTGGTTCTATTTGTGATAACATGGCTATGTATACTTCTTCTGTCTGTTTAGTTAGTTGCCTTCTTGTTTGCACTCCTACATTCTTGTCTCCTATGATTTGATCTTCTGGATGGTTCTTTTGAGTGTATCTTGAGGGGGTTTTTGAGTTCAGTCCAGCATCTTCTGATGTTTTGCTTGTTTCATCATCATTTTGAACTTCTTCTTCATTGTTTTCTGATGTACTGCAGCAGTCTGTATCTCTAGTATTGTTTGGAAGTTCTTCATCAAATCTCACATCAATACTTTCAACTATCTTCCGAAGGGTCTTGTTGTAGCACCTGTACCCTTTGCTTTTGGAAGCATATCCTAGAAATATCGCTTCATCTGCTCTTGCATCAAATTTGCCAAGATTTTCATCATTATTCTTTATGTAACACTTGCTTCCAAAGATTCTGAAATGTTTGATTGAGGCTGGCTTTCCATGCCATAGTTCATAGGGAGTCTTGTCACTGCTTGGCCTTAAGTGAGCTTTATTAAAGATATGTACTGTTGTGTGCACTGCTTCTGCCCAGAAGGTTTGAGCAATATTATTCTCTTGCATCATGGCTCTGGCAATTTGTTGAACAGATCTGTTTTGTCTCTCTGCTACTCCATTCTGCTGAGGTGTCCCTACAATAGTAAATTGTTGTTTTATGCCATGTTCATTGCATAGGTCTGCAAAGTCATAATCAGTGAATTCACCTCCTCTGTCTGATATGATGCATTTTAGCTTGCATCCTGTCTGATTTTCTGCTAATGCTTTAAATGTTTTGAATTTGTCCAGAGCTTCCGATTTATTCTTGAGAAAAGCAACCCATGTCATTCTGGAGAAATCATCTATTATCAACATAAAGTAGGACTCTCCACTTGGTGTTTTAGTTCTTGCAGGTCCACACAGATCCATGTGCACAAGTTGCAGTGGTCTTCTTGTTGATAACTCTTCTTTAGATTTAAATGATGTGCGATTTTGTTTCCCCAACTGACAAGATTTGCATATTGTGTTTGAGGGCCTTTTTATTTATGGCATATCTCTGACAGCTTTCTTCTTGCTCAGTCTAATGATATGGTCAAAGCTGAGATGTCCCAATCTCCTATGCCATAACCATGACTCCTCGAGTTTGCTAAGATGGCAGGCTTCATCCTCCTCTTTCGCTATGTACACATTACTCTCTGTTCGGACACCTTTGAGCAAAGTCTTTCCTGTTGTGCTTGATCTGACTTCACAATCTTGTGCTCTAAAGAGAACTTCACAGCCTTTGTCACACATCTGACTGATACTCAATAAATTTTCTTTCAGCCCATCTACAAATAGTACATCTTGGGCCTTTCCTCTTCCATTATCTATGCTGACTGAGCCTATTCCCTTGATCTTACCTGATTTATCATTGCCAAAAGTAACATTGCCATATTTCTTTTCATCAAAAGTTATAAACTTGCTTTTGTCTCCAGTCATGTGTTTTGAGCAGCCACTGTCCAAATACAATTGACTCTTCAAATCTTGAGCAGTTAAAGCCAAGTCACATTTATTCACCTTCTTTATCCACTGGAGGCCCCCTTTTGTTTGGTATCTTTTGTGAGGTGATGAATTATATCCTTTTAGAGAACACTTGGAAGATATATGTCCAACTTGATTGCATATACAACATTTGATTATATTTTTTGCAGAATTGTGAGCATGAACAAAATTGCTTTGACTCATAAACCTCCTTGAGGTATTGAACATCAGTCTTTGTCCATACTTTCTACATTCAATAATTATATGGCCAAAATCCTTACAATAAAAACAATAACCATAGAAATTACTTGCATACCTGATGTAAGGTTGTCTCTTCCATGCTTGCAATTTTTGCTGGTTTGAATCATTCCTCCTTGCATGACAATATGCAACAATGTGTCCCGGCTTGTGGCAGACATAACAGGTGGCATTCTTCATAGGAGGCAAGAATCTCCTTTGATGGCTTCCAAATTTGATATAATCAGGAATATATGATCCTTTCTCTGTTGTCTTAGTATTTGTTACAATCTTTGTTATTAGAGGTTTCTTCTGATTTCTGTCTTTCTCATTACATGTTTCTTCCTTTGTAGGTATTATTTGAGCTGCTTCATCAGCCTTCTTTTCTTTCACAAAAATTATATTTTTGTTTTCCTTTTCTTTGCCTTTACTTGATTCTCCTTCATAGCCTATCCCAGTTTTTATTAGAGGAGATCTTTGAGCATCCAATATTTCATTCAACTTACCAGAACTTGTCATTTGAGAAGGGTATATAGAAACTTTCTGTTGAGCACTTTCTAATTTCCTTCTCAGACACAGAATTTCTTCTTCCAGCTTCTCTTGTTCTCGAGTTTTATCTTTGATTTGTTGAAGTAACATATCTTCTATCTTCTTGGCTTCTTCAAGCTTTACCTTCAGCTGCATGAGGACTTCTGAATTTTGTTCTTCTTTCACACATTTGAGGATAATCTCTTTTTGTTTTCTGCATTTTAGTTTGAGTCTGTCAATCTCCTCCAGAGCACTTCTTAGCTCCCCCTCAAGATCGACTTCCCCTTCTTCTTCTTCTTCTAGAAAGAGTCCTTCAAGATCTTCTATGGCCATCAGTAAAAATTCAGAGGTTCCCTCTTCTCCTGAGGGTTCATCTGAGTCTTCAGATGCACTGCTGTCTTGTTGAGCATAGAAGGATTTTCTGCTGAATTTCTTTCCTTTCTGCCAATTCTTTGATGTGTCTTTCTCTGATTCTTGACCTTGATTTCTTACTTTCTTGTGAGGACATTTAGTAGCATAATGTCCAACTCTTCCACAGTTAAAGCATTTAAAAGGAAGTTTACCTTTGTATCTACCTGAGCCTCTATCCAATTTCTTGACAAATTTAGCCTCTTCTTCATCAGAGCAGGAGCATATGTCTTCCTTTTCTTCTTTCTTTTTTTCTGTTTTGAATGTTGCCTCCCTTTTACTTGGCTTCTTCTGTGGGAACCTCATCTCATATGTTGTAAGATTTCCTAGTAGTTGGTTCATGGTCAAGGTCTCCCAATCAGCTGTTTCTTCTATTGCAGACACCTTGGGATTGAATCTGGATGGAAGAGATCTTAGAATCTTTTGTACAATTATACCTTCTGGTATTGTTTCTCCAAGAGATTTCATACTGTTAACAATTTCTGCAACTTTTAAGAAGAAGCTCCCAACATCTTCATCATCATTCATTTTTAAATTTTCAAACTGGGCTCTATATACTTGAATTTTGGCAGTCTTAACCTTTTTATTTCCCCCATGGATATTCTCTAGAGTGTCCCACATATCTTTGGCAGTCTTACTATGCATTATTTTGATAAACTCAGCTTCACATAGTCCATTTAAGATTGCATTCATTGCTTTTTCATTAGCTACAAAGCTTTCTTTAGCTTCTTTCTCTGTATCAGTTGACTTTGTGACATATCCAATTTCCACAGCATCCCAAGCTTCTAATCCTAAAGACATTATATAAGCTTTCATTCTTATTTTCCAAAAGGCATAATTTGCACCTGTAAAGAAAGGGGATTTATTGGTTGAGCTTCCTTCTTGACTTGCCATCTTGAGAGCCTAGGATCTCCTTTCAGTTGTTAGACTGATATACAAGGAACTTGGCTCTGATACCAATTGTTGAACCTTTAATTAAACTGAGAGGGGGGGGGGGGGTGAATCAGTTTAATGCATTCCTGATCTTTTAAAACTTTTCATTAAGCTATTTACACCTTCATTTCATATCCAATTTAATGTGCAAGTAATATTATAATGCAAGCATATAGCAATAGACTTAATATGAGAGTTGCAAGTATTAAGCAGATGATACATATCAGATTCAATACATAACTATCAAGCACAAAGACACCAGATATAAGTGGAAACCCATAACAGGAGAAAACCACATCTTATTATTGTTGTGATGCAAAGGCAAGCTCTTACTCCCTCTCACCACTGTTTTTCTGAAGGCACCAACCTACAGGAGGCTCCAACCTCAATTCTGCAAGCTACAACTTGCAAGGAAGCATCAACTTCCTTCAATTTTCTGTAGGCACCAACCTACAGGAGGCTTCAAACTTTGTCAGCTACAACTAACAGCTATTAAGCTGAATGTTTACTGTTTTACTCCAGATATCAGCTCTGTTCTGTATCAACTCTTCTTCTCTTAATCTTCTCTGCTTTATTCTTCTATATTCTGCATTCTCTATATCTCCTCTCTCTCTCTCTCTCTCTCTCTCTCTCTCTCTCTCTCTCTTCTAACACTCATTTTGCATATCAAAATGATATTACTTATAGAATTTCTTGATGACTGTTTGTTTTCCTCTAGGAATTCGAAATGAATGGTCATACCCCTTGGTCTTCTGCCTCCTCATTTCTTTATCCAACTCAATTTAAAAATCATAATAATATGTACACAATTTCATGCTACAGTGGGATTTTGTCTTTTCTTTAGGATACTTTCCTTTCCATCACAAACAATAAAAAATAATTACATCATTTACATTCACATTCTAAATTACATATTTCAATATCACTCAGCTCCTCTTCTGAACTTTGGCTTACTGGATTTTGTCTTTTTCTACTACTGTTAAGAAACTGTTCTGCATCATCTTTGTTTACTGTCATCTGTACATTTCACCTGTTCACTGCTCTTCTGAATCCCTGTATTTTTCTTGTTCATTCCAATTATATAACAACTGTATGTACAACTGTCTTTTAGTCAAACTTAAATATAACTCTGCATTTTTATAAACCCTTTTTAATCACACGGATATATCAGTGCTCCCAATATTTACCATATGCCATCAACTGTATAATCTTTGGTTTCATTTTACAGGAAACGCTTTGCCTTATTAACAAAACAAATATCTGCTCCCACTTTTTAATTGCATTCAAAGTTTCGTGTCCAACCATTTTCTTGTTGGAATGTAATTTCCAACTGCCACCAAGTCGCAGGCGGCTGCATCGTCGCTCAACGCAGAGGTTTAAAAAGCGCACAGGTTGGCAGAGATCAACGGAGTGCGGGGGGTCAAACAGCGCGGGGGTTAACGGGATGTGTACCCCCCGTAGTTGACCAATTGATCGGGCATTGACCGCAAATCAACGGCCAATATTTACTATGGGGCCTCACCCCAGCTGCTGCGTACGGAAAGATAGCAGCCCCCGTAACCTTAATATATATCAATGCAAATAACCCGGCGTTGAATATATATATATATGATCAACCTTATCATATAACCCTCGGTGATAAATATTTAAATTATATTGTATTTAATCCATTACACAGGTTAATATGTCTCCGTCATTATACATAAGTTCTTTTATACTCCATCGGGCCTTATACTAAATTAATAACCCAACTTCATTACGTATATTTCCGCCGGGCCCATAATGCCTTCAACCGCCAATCGAATGCACACAAAATACATGACTTGTCGTCCACACACCTTTATTAAACCTCGTGCAAGTCCTGTGATCGCCCACCATTGGATAGCCTTTGCTCAGATCAACGGATCTTATTCATTTCGCTGGGCGTCTTCCGCCGATCGTTAATGTGCGAAATTTCATTTTAATCAAAACTGCTTGGGACACGCATCGATTCCTGTATGGAATCGCTCCACACTCCAGGAATACCACTTAACGTTGAAGGGTGGTGCGGAATTGGGGAAATCCACTCTCCAAAACCACTCGCAGGTTCCACAGTGTTTAACCAAAGTTAATGCGAGTTACGTTCTCCCTCGCATTCGTTGACTCCGGGTTCCGATCCTTTATGATTTCAATTATATATATATTCTTTGATAAGACTATGGTTCCGCCTCCAATATATATATATATTCTTTATGGTAACGCAGAGTTCCGCTCTTTTATAGGCTCTGTTGTATGTTTCTTATATGTGTACTTTGTCATGAAATCTCATTCACCTCTCGTCAATTCTCAGAAGGCGATCAAAACCCTTATTTCAAATTACTGGCAATGCTTGCGCTGACCTCAATACGACCAAGGCACATAGTTTCGGAAGTCCACGCAGAGTATCCTGGTAAATGCCGGTATTCTCATCCCGTTATCCAGCAATCCTGCGGAATTACACTGAGACCATTTCCTTAGACGATTCGATCAAGAATACATATAGAACTCATATAAAATTCTTCCTATATAGATATGTGTATATATACAGGTGGTAGATCTCAAACAAACCCTTACAGTTTCGTAATAAGCTAGATATTCCGTTCGATGGCTATTATCCTCCTATTCTGTTGCTGAAGAGGTTCTCTGCCTCTCTCCAGCTCTCAGGCTCTCCCTATCCAGTCCTCTTCTGCCATTTTAAGCAATGTTCCAACTCATCCCTAAGCATATTAAGCCTTTATCACAGGGTTTTAGTCTTCAATCAAAGTCTATGCTCAATAATTTCTCAATAATTCATCTGCAACCTGTATTACACCCCTAATTCATGAATAAACCTCTGTATTGCTTCTGCTTCAACTGCTACCTCTCTGTCTCTTTGCCATCTCCTTGCAACTGTTCCTGTCTCTGCATCTGTTACCTCCTTTGCCATCAATGACAACATTTCCAACAGGTCTTTGGTGCTACAATCAATAACCTCTCTTATGGATACTTTTTCAAGAAACTTTGAAAAGAGAGAGTGACAATGAATGTCTTACAAATTCCCGGTGCATGAGTTAGAATGCATTCCTAGTTTCTTTTGTCATTAATTGATGCCAATGCATTCAATATTCTAATAAGTGATGGAGAACAAGCTTCAATATAGGGGATTTATTTTGTCTTCCTTCATATTCCTCTATCTCAGCAGAACATTGCATATGAAACATTTCCAATCATTACCAGAAGACGAATAACCACTAACCTATAATATGATGTGATTGAGGGGAATTAAGTCGTAGTTTGCAGATTAAAAGTGCGATTGCGATGAAGAAACAATTTTGTTTGACAAGAAAAACTCTTATTAGTAGAAGGAAATATAATACTAGTGAGGTATAGGCCTACTAATATATATCTCGTCAATACGATGGGATGAGGTAGTCACAATTTTCCTTTCCAATTTGCGAAGAGTTGCACTTGGTTTTCCAATTATGTGATTAATTTCTCTTTTTCTTCCTAGTTGGAGATTTAGTTGGTTCAATTTTTCATACTTTCAGCCAACACCATAATTTCTGCATTCCTTTTCCTTAATTTTTTCCTAGGCATTCAATGCACTCACATTTAGCTTCACCCATTCTTCCACCTATATTAGCAGTCTCAAGAGGGCACGATTTCACCAGACTATGCAAGAATTTGTTGTTGTAGTGAATCAATTGGGAATATAAAGTAAGTTTGAACTTCCTTAACATGCCTCTAGTAGTCTGTATCAAATATTATTATGTTAGAATATGTCAATGAATAACTAAGAATACTTGTTGTAGCCTAGGATTAGTGACACGGTGATTGACTCATTTCTCAATTAGATGGAGTTATCTGTACACGAAGTACTTTCTGTCATAGAGGAGACTTGATCATAAAACAATATTCAAAGGTCTATAGTTTTATACACCTTTAGGACAACTGCTTTCAATGTTCCTACTACAGGGATTCAAGGTAAGATACTGTATGAGACATATTATTCTCAAAATTGAAGAAGAGGATCAACACCTTATGCCCTTTTACTCAGTAAGAACATTCTTATCCAAGAAAATTTTCTCTGCCTACTCTTGATGAAGATATCCTGGAATAATGATATAAGCCTGACTGCTGATATCCTTATTATTGTTCTCTCCTCTTCAATTTCAAATATCTCATGGACATATACTATGTACCTGAATAGAAAATTCCCTTTTCAGAGTGAGAATGAGTGTCATATCTCATAGCATATTCATTTACTGATCCCAAGCTATAAAGGTTGCGAGAAGCCTTTTATCAATGAAGTACCCGCCTTATCTGTCGGGAGAAGCGACAAAATTTGGTAATCAAGTTCAACGTTGATTCTTTCGGAATGGGTGCAATTTTAATTTTCTATAGCGTTCATACATGGGATGAGAATGTATCTAACATTTATCACTATTTAAAAAGGTCACTGATGTAGATTAGCTGAAATGAGGTGTCTAAATTTTCAGATTGTACTATCATTTGGGGTAAATCATCAGGCAATATGATGATATTTCAAGGCTTGAAAGATTTACTGGCATCCATTCTTACCTATGTGAAAATATATTCCATATCGTATGAGGATAGGTATTAAGATATACAATCAAGGGTTTGAAAAGGATTGACAGGTTTTGATGGCACATCTGGAGCAACTTTCATGTAACAACACTTTTAGTTAAGATCCACATGAAATCACGACATCCACATTTTTTCATTGATTTTTTAAGACAAGCAATCAATTCGTGTAACTAAAGTGTTGAAGTTACTCCTTTTTTGGGAGGAATGCATACCTTATTTGATACACCATTTGTCATTTAATTCATTTAAAGTACATCGAATTCCAAAACTGTTGGATGTGATCTTTTTATGAAATGTGTTTCCTTCAATGTAAACTGGGACGTGGCTCCTATAATGGCAGTTTAATAGTTAACATTTTTAGCATTAAGCATATGTCAAGTTGAAATTATATTAAAACACAGTATGAAAACCAACTATTAAATTTGATTGCCAAAATTATTTGTAATATTTGGTACATATACATTTTCAACATTGAGCATGTTTTGATGTACAAGTGTCCTGTAAAGGAAATTATGTCAGATGCTTGATAGTTTTCTAGATATTATATTTACATTGTGTGCCTTGGAGTCGCCCTATTACACAAGGAAAAATGTTATTGGTTAGATTCTTGTTGTGGCATTAACCATGAAATTTCTGAGGCCAATTTTTAAGCTGGCATAACTGAATTGTATTCTTACTAGTTTGAATCTTAGTCGTATTATGTAAAGATTGCTTATCAGTGAAGTGGTATACCTAATGATTGTTTTGCACACTGGTGTACTATACATTGAAACTTTTGCATTTGTGGTTGACTGCAAGTTTCATGTTACTGAGGTTGATGGTAGATACAATTTTTTTCTATAAAATGGGAAGTTTTGTTTTTATTGTAGGAAAATTTCTTGTATGATCTCGTCACATGAAAAATTATCTTCTGAGCATTTATAGTAGTTTGGCATTGTCTTTCCTTTTATGAGAAAATTGTTGATACTTTGATTGTAGTATATAAACTCATCACAATGCTAATCAAAGGTGCTGGTTATTGTTCTGGAAAAGTATGTTCACCAGAATTCTAGTTGGGAGGCTGGAAAGGAATGTTCCACTTTTGAAGATGCAACTAGAAATTGTGTTGAGATTGTTTAAAACAATTGCTATTTATTGATTTTTAAAAATGAAACAAGATTTAAAAACTATGCTCTAGGTATTGCCTCAGAGACTGCTGGAGTTGGAAATATAACGTTGTTTAGATATTTGACGATTTGGACCCATATACGATTAAACTGGGTCAATTCAGGACCACAATAGGGGATTATACGACCAAAATAGGTTGAAATCATCGAATATTTAGACAATGCCTTGAAAATATTCCATGCTGCCTGTATTTCAAGGATTATCTTGAATCCATTTTGTTTGTTGAGAAAATAAGTCATATGTGAGCACAATGTTGGAGGTGGTTGTGATATTAAGGAAAGGCTACTATTGTGATGTGCTTGAAGGAAATGGCTAAACATAAAAACACTGAATAAGTAGTTCATCCTCTTAGCAACCAAAATAAGAAATCATGAATCTAATGATGATCTGTGCTTAGTCAAGGCACAATGGACAAATGAGGAATTTTGAATCTCAAAGAGTATAATGTTTGTGCATACATAACAAATGGCTATTCTAAAGTTTCTTTTACTCTAAAGTTTGAGAATAGTTTGTCTCATTATAATAGAAAATTTGTTATATTATAACATAAGCACCACTATACGGTGTTAACGAATATACATGGACTATGTACCTGAACATAAAATTCCCTTTTCAGAGTGATAATAAGGACTCTTATAGCTGAGATGTGTCTAGGAAAATATAGTAATCTCTCTAATATAGGTAGAGTAATTGTAATTGTCTTTCTAGATTCAGTAATGGCACTTCAAGTTAATGTCAAAGATATGCATGCTGCCTAAAATAGAGTTGGATTTTTATAACCAAGGGATTCACATGCCCTCAACATTGGAAGTGAAGGATTTAACTTGAAAAAGGAGTTTGCACTAAAAGAAGCCCCTTCTGTTGGTGAAAAAAATCCAGTAGAGAATTTCTTATCACTTGCCAACTCTATGTCATTCGGTCCATTATTGTTCCCTTCCTTTAAAGGTTTTCACTCCTCTTCAATTTCAAATATCTCATGGACATAGGTTTCCTTTATTTGCTCCTGAATTTCTTTGAGGGTTGCATCATCAACACCCTTTAAATCCTAAAGAACCCTGTTATTAAAATCATGTTCGAACCTGTAATATTCTCCTATGGTGGCTAGAAGTTGGTCCTATTCGATATTTGAGAGAACCTATGTCATAGGCTTAGGGCCATTGTCTGCAGGAGGACTAGGGCCCTCTTCTCTTCGTCTAAATCTAATTACATCATCTATATGCCGCTTGGCCTCCAATCATCTTAAAGTGGTACATTTTTTGACAACATTGTAAAACAAAAACACTCTCATTGTCATTACTTCCACTTTTATATATGGTGGTAAATTTTAGTTTGTTGAAGTGATTGCAACGGTATGATAGGTCAACTCGTAGATTGATATTACAGTTCAACTCAGATATGTCATAAAGGAATCGTCACAAATAATATTAACTTTAGTGAAAGTAAGAGAAATTTAATTGATACTTGCAACTGCATCATAGGTCATTCGGATAGAAATTTGTGACATTCACATTCATTTTCCAGTTGGAGTTGTGCACAAAAATCACTAAAGATTATTTTGTAGTTCAAGTTGAAGGTCGCCACGAAGGAGTTGATAACTCAATCTAAAGAGGATGTTATCTATGGAATCCATATGAGGAGTTTTGTTGGACTTGCATCTATGTTTTCTAGATGATTTACTCATCTAGAAGAGAAATTTACTAGTAATGTGTGTGGAGAACTAGTTGTTTATTATAGTACTATGAGTTTTACTAATTGTTAGAACTTGAAAGGAGATTGTTGAGACAGTACAAAAATTAACCCAGAGAAAATTTTTGGAAGAGATGCAACGTGGTGTTTAATTATTGATTCACCCAAAAAGAGTTTATTTCTAGTGAAGAGCAGAGATGCCGGTATATTGAAGGAATGACTTGAGTTGTATAGTGCCTACGTGAAATTCTTCCGATCGAATGATCACATATACTCAAGATATGCTTGCATTCAATTGCAGAACCCCCACTATCATCACAAAAATGTGAAATTGGTCATTCTGAGCTGCAAAGTTTTTTTTACATATAAGTTTGTTGCCATCAGTATTCCGACGTTTCACCAATGTCGGACTTTAGACAAACGTTGGTAACGTCGAACTTGTGCTGAATGTTTGGTAACGTCAGACTTGTGGCGAACCTTTGATAATGTCGTTCTTGCGATGAACATGTTATAACGTCGGACTTGCGACGAACATATTATAACGCCGGACTTGCGATGAACTTCTGGTAACGTCGGACTTGCGATGAACTTTTGGTAATGTTGGAAGAGCGATGAACATTTGGTAATGTCAGAAGAGCGATGAAATTTTGGTAACGTTAGAATTGCGACACTACCAAAAAACATCGGAATTAGTGTCGCTCTTCTGATAGTTAACTCAAGTGTCAGAATTGCGACGCAATTAGAAACGATGTTTTGCCTCACCTCGAAGTGTCGCTCTTGGGATGCCTATGTGTCACAAGAGCGACATTTTGGCCGTCGAAAATTGGGCCAAATGTGCTAGTAATAAATCTGTGTTTATTTTATTAGTGTTTTATTAGTTGATTTAAATTCTTCATGTGGTATTAGAGCCTGTAAGGACCTGGGCCTTGGCCCCTCCTGAACTAAAGGCAATAGAGGTGTGTGAGAGTGTTTAATTTGTATCTGTGTATGTGATGTGGTGAGCCTAGTGTTGTCCAGCTCACACTGAAAGAGTAGAATCAGGTGGCTGGTTATTCTTACGAACACCAAAGCTACACATGTTCTGCTATTGGGGCTTCTCTACCCCACAAACGAGAACATGCGACTGATGCTTTTTTTTTATAGATAGATGGTTGTTGGAAGGGTTCCATATATATAAAAATGACTGGAATATGAGAGTATTTTAGTATTTGATTGATCTGAGTATTTGACTTGAGAGTATTTGAGTATTTGACTGATTTGAGTATTTGGGAAATGAATTCTTGAAGGTCGATGGAGCCTTCCTCGTCTTTGTCGGTGACCTGAACCATGAGTGCCAACTCCTCCTCGGAAATATCGTCGCCTAGGCTTTGCAGGACGTATCCAAGCTCCGATTTCATGATCTTCCCATCGCCGTCAGCATCAAAAACCTTGAAAACCTCCTGTAGATCATCCACAATGCTCGTGGCCATGGGAAGCATAAAGTCGTTATAGTTGCAGTTGATTGTGGCTAAGGGAAACAATAAACCTTCATCGTTTCCTTGCCTCTTCTCGTGAGGTGCCACAGTGACGACGACAAGAGAAATGTTGTCACTATCGTGTTGGACATGGAGTGGCATCAGAATTGAGAGTGGTGGCAGAGGTCGAGATGGACATAGCGTGGTTGGAAGGGTTGAGAAAATCTACCGCCACATGAGTGAGCAAAGGTGAGAAGACCGTCACGTTCTTGGGAGAGAGCAAAGGAGCCATAAGCCAATGGAATCCAACAACAGCAACAACGACCCCACTATTTTTATTTAGAGAAAATTCACAAATATTGTAGATAGAGAGCCTGCCAATATACAATGTATCCTTAGCACAATGCATGTGTATGAAAGATGCATAATTATTTTGGTCTGAGAGCTACGTTTTTTGGCATGAGAACCGTGTGAAATGCGTTCTTATATTAGTGCGAGAAATGCACAATAATCTAAGTGTAGTAAAGCCATGATTTTTCCCAAAAAGTGACTATCGGAGTCCTTTCCATCTTGAAACACTGCTGGAGAAAAGTGGCACCTGAACCCAACCATATAAATTTGAACAATGTGACAAGGCTCAACTGCATGGATTCCAATAATGCTCTATCCTATTCGACCCCCACGAGACTCGAACCATTTTGTTGTTGATGAAAGAAACCAAATTGTCCCACCTGCTCGCCATGATCATTGAAAATACAAAATCTTAGATGTGAATATGAGGTTTTAAAGACTAGTGTTGAGTGCCAACGTGGAATCTATTTTGGAGTGGATGCATCTTATGAAAAATAATGCTGTGTAATTTATTTCTCCAATGAAGTATCTCTAAATATGGTTTTCTAGGTGCTTAAATTCACTTAAAAAAATAAGAGTGATTTCATGAAGGTTAACTCACTTTTTTGACTTCATTTAAAAATTTTCAATGATACTTTAAAATAAATGGGATGATTCATAAAACATTTTAATGGAGGGATAAAGTATGCTTTTTAATTTGTAAAACTTTTTGAAGTGATAAGTGGTGGATAATTTTGGGAGATATAAGGAGTGGATAGAATATGATTTTGTGATCATTATGATAATGGAGGGATAAGGTGTAATAGTTTTTTAACCAAAGTTTTTTATGAAGGTAATTTTGTTAAAAGGAGTAGAATCATTTTCTTTGGAGAGATAAGTTTGCATTTTTTTAGTGGAGTGATAAGTTGAATGTTAAGAGATTTTGAAGTGATAAAGTGAAATTATTTTTGTAATTTTGGAGCGATAAGTGTTTTGTAAATTTGGAGTGATAAGGGAAAGTCATTATTTTAATCCAAAGTAATGTTTTACTTTGAGAGAGATTGAGTTAGTGAACATCCAATTTTGAAGACAATTTACTTCCAAGGAGGTCTAGAACTTTGAGAAGATTCCATGATGATGTGAAAGTTTATTTTTTCAAAATTTAATAAAGGCAATTTTTTTTTTTGTGGTGATTGTGTCCTAGATCCGCTCGAAATTGAATAAGGGGATCTTAGGTACACCATGAGTATGATGGCATATGATTCTTGATGTTGCTTATGTTTTGTATGTCTAATTTTTTGACACTCAATTTTTCATATGATCCACATGGAGTACACAACAAATTAAAAGAATGCATGCACATAATACAACATACAAACAATCAAGAAGCCGCAACAAATAACAAAAAATATCAAGTTGTTAACATCCACATTAAAAAACAATTCTACATCAACAAGAAAATTCACTCAAGACAATCAATTTAATGAAGGTACAAACTCAATCATTCCAATGAAAAGTCTACATCAACATTCAACGACAATTAGTCATTGTGTAAATTGCAAATAAATTTATTTTTTTTGTAAGTCATCTTGTAATCAAATGAAAATAGATTTGAATTGTAAGGGTGCATTCTCAGTTGAACCGACACCCAAGTTTTGAATTGATAGGAGGTAAAGTGAGTCAATTCTCTTCAACTGAGTCAATTGAGTAAAGTGAGTCTATTCATGTGAACTTGTCATAAAATAATTATATTGGGTAGTATTAGACACCCTTGTTTTGATCAATCAAGTGAGTTGAAGCAAATGCATAGTTCACAACATCAAGTGAGCCTGAAACTGATTGAAGAAATCTTAATCAAGCGAGCGTGAAAGCAAGCCAGTGTGAAGTTGATTGAAGCATTCACAAAATTCAAGCGAGTGTGAAGAAACAATCAAGAAAGCGAGAGAGTTCAACTCTAAAGCAAGAAAACCTAATATTCAAACAACACTCATCCAAGTTAAAATTTACAACAAGAGAGTGTGAGTTCTAGCGAGCATGAAACAACCAAAACAATTTTCACCAAGCACGAGATCAAGCAACTTCCAAAGCAAGTGAGCATGTGAAAATGGGAAAAGGTGGTAAACGCCTTCAAACTGTAGAGATGGAAATTAAAGGGTTGAAAGAGTGCAATCATGAGTTACAAAATACAATTCAGTTACTGGAATGGAAGTTGAAGTAGAATCAAAACTTAATCGATCAAATGACCAACACATTAGAAGCAACAAAATACTTTCAGATTGAGCTTGAAATGAAAGGAAATGTCGTTAGCGCACTCTAAATTAAATTAAGTGAAAAGAAAGATCTGCTTGATGCACAATATACAAAGAATTTAGATTCAAGTTGCGACACCAAGGACCTCATCCAAACATCAAATGCAAGTTGTGATACAAGTGACCTTATTCAACATTGTGATGAACGTTGTGACATAGAAGATCTAATCAATCAAGTTGATGTTAGTTGCGACACAAGTGATCTTATAAAGTCAGTTGTACTACTTAATGTTGCAACGAGTAGTACCAAAGTTCAAATTGATCATTTTGATGCAGCATGTCAAACCGATGAACTGTTAGTGATTTATTCCCAGTGTGATACAAAAGATTTAATAAATCAAGGACAACATATTGGCAGCAACAACAAGTGTGAATAACAACAACAAGATGATCTTTCCAAGAAAGTGAACATACCTTGGGAAGAAATATCCTTAACCAAAGATCCATATGGCCTAGGTTACAACAAAGACAACAGTTTGTATGTTCTAGATTACTCAAAACCAGTGCAGTTTATAAGTGAAATGGCCATATGGAGAGTACATGTTTTGACCTCCATCCTTGTCACCATTGTGGCAAGAAAAATAATTCATCAGAAATATGTAGTAAGCGAAATAAACCACCCAGAGTGAAGATCAATTATGCATGGATTGATACTTGGAAGTGGTCATGTACAGTCAAATAATTGACTATGTGTTACCGCAGGATTCAGTCTCACATGGAGACAACTTTTCCAATACAATGAAAATGGTGAAACTCTCCTACACCTGAATGGGGGGAGTTCTGAAATGAAATGATGACGATTGTCTCTCCTTTCAGCTGAGAAACGAGGAAATGATAATAGAATTGAAGGTGATTGTCAGATTGAAAGTTTCGATAACATCTACAAAGCCACAATGAGCAGTTTTCGACAACATCAACAAAAGCAACAGTCAACCATTTTTGACATCATCAGTCAGTGGGCGATCATTATCAGTAGCCAGTGGGTATTCAATATCAAAGAAGCTAGTGAGAAACCAACATCAAGTAGCCACTGGGCAGTTTCGACATCAGCAAAATTTCCAGTGGGCGTTCTTAATATTTTGTCAGTGGACAAGCATATGCGCTAGTGGGCGTTATCAATAATTTTTCAGTGGACAAGCAAATTATCTAGTGGGTGTCATCAACATTTTGTTAGTGGACAAAGGATGTTGATTGCAAGCAAAGGACAGATGGATCCTTTTGCAGCTTGGCACGTGATGGAGTTTTCAAGCAAAATTCAGAGATGAATCCGACTTGTAGTTGACTCATGTTCTCTTCAGATTGAATTTTTTTTCGGCATCCAACTTTGGCGGTTTTTTGGGCAATGTTTTTTTAGGATCAACAGTTTCAGCATGAGAACTCGAAAGATGGTTCTTGGTTCTTATTTTGGAATTATCATTGAGGGGGGAATGTTAGCCTCACTCTTATGTGTTAAACAATTCTAAGTCCAAATAATTAAATTAATTAAAATCATGAAAGTTAGGATTTAATCCTACATTTCTAGATTGAGTTTGTTCCTCATAGTTAGGAGTCAGTTTAGGCCTAGTTGGTTGAGAGATTCCCTCCGACTAGTTAGGCTCCTAGATTAGTGTGTTTTTGAGATTTTTCCTCAACCAAAGAGTCCAATGTAGATGCACTATCTTGAGACAGATTCTCCTCATGTATTTATATGTATCATAAACATTTTTTTAATGATGAGAAAGTGAGTGTACAGGGAGGCTCTCAGGCCTTTTCCGCCATGTCTGGTTTGTGTATAAATCTATGCTTATTTTATTAGTGTTTTATTAGTTGATTTAAATTCTTACACTCAAACTAATCCCACTCTGTCACTCAGCATCCCGATCATAAGCCCAACTGGGGAATGCAATATGAAGGTGAATAGATCAAATTTCTCTTCCAAATAATTTTGAATTTCTATGCGAAAAACACTTCCAGCCTACTTTAGGTGTCTTTTTAAGGACACAGAATGGTTAGATGTTGTTCGCCCCATGCTAAGATCCTGTGATAGATCTTTTCTAATGTGATTTTGATGGTAGATTGTAGAATATTTTTGAAATTTTATGTTGATGGTAGATTGTAGAATATTGTTGAAATTCGATAGATAAGAGCAAATCAAAATGGTTAAATTCATTTTTGTCCATTAAATATGAAAAATATTCTGAAATGTGCAATTGAAATAAGGACAGTCTACATCCTTCATTCACAACTTCCAACACAAGTTCCTTATTCTAAATAATTCTTGATTATTACTAATCATTACATCATGTTTTTTATAGGAAACAACACATTCTGAAGGGCATATGTAGATTGGAAATTTTGAAATATTTTGGAAATTTAACAAATACAAACTGAGTTAAACAATTGGCTTTCCTTTTGTTAAATTTATAAAATATTATAAAATGTACAGATTCTCAAAATTGTGTAAGTATGAATAGCTAAAAAAAATCAAGGTTTTTCACATTTTTTCTAATAAATCTAAAAATTTATTGGCTACATGTAATTAATATTATAAATAGTTAGTAGCGAGTGTATGTATCTAAATATCCCACCTAATTTTATATTGGAAACTGTGCACAAAAAAACCAATAGAAGGGATGTTTTAATTATGTTTTTGATGGTGGAAATGGATTCATATCCATTAAGAACCCCTGGTCACCCAAAATCTTGAAATCCAAAAAAAAATTACCGAATTTTATCAAAATCCTGCCAGAATTTCTATTATTTTCCTACCAAAACTGAATCCTTATTATAAGATTGAGATATTTTTATTCAATATTATTAGATTATGAGATTTTAGAATAACTATAAATAGTTGTATTATTAAATTACTCCTCATTATTTTTTTTTTTGGTTCGTCAAGGATTACATCAAGCTAGACCTGTGGCTTGATAAACCATGACCCAGGGGCATTCAAAGCCATCAAAATCACTCGGGGATCAAACTTGAACTCGACCACACTAGCCATTAACATGGCTAGGTTTTTTCTCACGGGGTTTTGAACCAATTACCTTCACATCATAGAGTGTCTTATCAATACACCCCATCACCGACTATTCTATGCCCCATATGCAATTACTCCTCATTATTATAATTAATTGATTTGATTTGATTTATCAAATTTCAACATATTTTCAAAATTTACAATATCCCGATGGGTTCATAGGGACATGCCACACACATTAGATATCTAATCAAAGGAATATAACACGAATGGAGAACAAAATACAGAGACAAGAATGGAGAACACATAACACAAAATTCTATTATTCATGGAAGGCTTTGCCTTATCTTGCATTACACAGGCAAAGACAAGCTTACACATTTATAGATGGGAGGAGAGTTCTAGATTTCTCATCATGTAAAATTCATGGCTACGTAGTGAAGCCAGAAATTTAGTCACAATGGGTGACAATTAATATGATTGTCAGAGAGTCGGTTGTGGACAGTGAGGTTGGCACCAAAATATTTCAATTCAGTTTCACTTTTAACATTCTCCCACTTGAAGCCGAATGAAGAATCCTGAATCAAGTCACATCGAGTCCTACCATGCCTCTACATTACTCATGTTTATTTCTTGGTAGAATCTTGGTGAGCATATCACTAGGGTTCTTATTAGTATGGATATTTTCCAAGGATAATTGTCCTTCCTGCACTACATGCCAGATCTAATGGTACTTTAAGTCAATGTGCTTGGTTTTTGAGTGAAATGCTGGGTTTTTCGCCAAGTGAATGGCACTCTGACTATCACAATATAACACATAATTGTCATGATTTATTCCTATCTCTCCTAGGAATTGTTGCATCCACAACATATCTTTACAAGCTTTTGTTGCGACTATGTACTCTGCCTTTGTTGTAGAGAGAGCTACTATTCTTTGTAGAATTGATACCCAAGATATTGCTACACTTGCAAATGTATACAAATAACTTGTAGTGGAATTTTTGGTGTTGATATCTCCAGCCATATCTACATCTGTAAATCCATCAAGAACAATATCATTATGACCAAAACATAAACAATAATTACTAGTACCCTTGAGATACCTCAAAATCCATTTTACTACTTTCCAATGTTGTTTTCTTGGATTGGCAAGGAACTTTCTCACTACTCCCACTGAATATGAAATTTTTGGTCATGCACATACCATGGCATACATCAAGATGCCAACTGCTGAAGCATAAGGAATCTTGCTCATTTCTTCCTTGTTCTTGTCATCAATATGACATAACTCAATACTCAACTTGAAGTGGGCTGCAAGGGGTGTACCAACTGGCTTGGAATCCTTCATATTAAACCTCTCAAGCACCTTCTTGATATATTTTTCTTGTGAAAACCACGACCTTTTGTTTTCCCTGTCACACATGATCCTCATGCTCAATATCTGTTGTGTTGGACCCAAATCCTTCATTTCAAATTTTCTTCCCAAATCCTTCTTTAACCTATTGATCATATTATTATCATGCCCAACAATCAACATGTCATCCACCTATAACAATAATATGAGATAATTTTCTTGATTATACCTCTTGATATAGACACAATGGTAAACTTCCAACCTGTGAAAACCATGTTCCAACATGAATGAATCAAATTTCTTGTACCATTGTCAAGGTTCCTATTTCAACCCATGCATACTCTTCTTCAACTTGCAAACTAGGTCTTCTTTGCCTCTTTCTATGAAGCCTTCTCGATGCTCCATATAATTTTCTTCCTCCAATTCACCATGAAGGAAAGCAGTTTTTACATATAACTGTTCACATTCTAAGTATAAAGCAACAACAAGACTAATAATGACTCTGATGGATGACATTTTGACAATAGGTGAGAAAATCTCAGTGAAGTCAATACCTTCTTTTCGGGCAAATCCTTTCACCACCAACCTTGCTTTATACCTCTCCTTATTTTTGTCACCTTCATTCTTAATCCTATATACCCATTTGTTTTGTAGAGAATTTCCACCTTTTTGGACCTTTACCAATCCCAAGTTTTATTTTCTAGTAAAGAGTTCTTTTCTTCCTCAATTGCTTTCTTCCATTCTTTACTGTGCTCAACATTACAAGCCTCTTGAAAACCGTTTAGGCTCACATTCATTAGTTAATAGTGTATATTTTGAAGGAGGATACCTTTGTGAAGGATTATGAGGCCTAGAAGATCTGCGAACCAATTGTGGTGGTGCATTATTAGGTTGTATCTCCTATAAAGCTTCTTGGAAGGTTCCTTTTGTTGGACATTGGTTCAACGCTCCCCGTGTGTTTCGTGACATGGACTAACCGCCTCTTGTGGATCCTAACTCTGGCGATTGTAGCGGAGACTAAAGCCTACGGGTTTTGGTCTAATGGCAATCATGATTCCAACAATTGGTATCAAAGCCAAGTTCTCGAGTTTGAAACTCACACGGCTCGTGTTGGGGTGGAGATTGTTGGACATTGGTTCAACGCTCCCCGTGTGTTTCGTGACATGGAATAATCACTTCTCATGGATCCTAACTCTGGCAATTGTAGCGGAGAATAAAGCCTGCGAGTTTTGGTGTAACGGAAATCGTGATTCCAACACCTTTTTCTTGATGTTCATCACTTTCCACTTGCTATCCTTCCCGCTCTTGAATTTGATGTCCATTTTCTTGCATTGGTGGGGTGTTTTCATGCTGCTCTTAAAACTTGTCAATAAATTTCTTGACCTCCAACTCACCTACAATCCTCTTAAACATTTACAGCTCATTAAATATAACATCCCTGATTCTAATAATTTTATGTTTGACTAGATCCCATAGACGATAACCAAATTCTTCATCTTCATATCCTAGAAAAATGCATTCATAGATTTATCATCTAGCTTAGTTCTATTTTCTTTGGGAATGTGTACAAATGATTCACATCCAAAGATTTTCAAATGAGAATAATTCAACTTCTTACCAATCCAAACTTCTTGAGGGATGCTACCATCCAAGGCTGTAGTTGGATATCGATTTATAAGATAAAAATATGTCCTTATAGCTTCTGCCAAAATTTCTTCTCCAAACCATAATTGGACAACACAATCCTCACTTTCTCCATAATGGTGCAATTCATCCTTTCTGCAACACCATTCTATTGAGGAGTAGCAGGCACAATTTTCTCATGCTTTATGCCAAACTTATTACAATATTCCTTGAACACATTTGAGCAATATTCTCCACCATTACATGTTCTCAAGCACTTGAGAAATTTGTTAGTCTCTCTTTCAACAAAAACATGGAATTTTTGAAATATTTCAAACACTTCGCTTTTAATTTTCATAGGGTAGGCACCAACCTTCTTGGATGCATCATCTATAAATGTTACAAAATATGATGCTCCTCCTAATGACTTAATGTTAACAGAACCAAACACATATGTGTATCAATTCTAATAATTTTGTCTTTCTGTCATGGCCACCTCTAAGGAATGAAACCCTTCTTTGTCTACCATATATACAATGCTCACAAAGATCAATATTATAAGGTTTAAAATCTGGTAGTAAATTTTTACCAACAAGGATTTTAAGCCCTCCTCACTCATGTGACTCAAGCGCTTATGCCACAGATTTGCTGAATTTCCTTCTTTTGTGACAACAACCAAATTTGATTTTCTTATCATTGCCTTCAATGTATATAATGTTCCTGTCTTAGGTCCTCTGGCCATGACCAATACTCCCTTGCTAATTTTCCATCCTCCTTTTCGAAATCTTGTGGAATAACCTTCATCATCCAACTAGCCCATAGAGATAAAACTCATGCACATTTATGGTTCATGTCTGACTTATTTCAATAATATATCTTGGCCATTCTTCATCTTGATCTGGACATCTCCCACTCCAACAATACTGCAAAAGTGATTATTCCCCAAATGCACTCTACCATAATCACCAGGATTATATGCAACAAAACTATCTTTGCATGGGTTTACATGGTGAGATGCCCTAGAGTCAAGGATCGTATCAAAGCTACTGCTAGATGTATATAAACATGCATCCTCTACTGAAACAATAAATAACACATCACCATATGTGACTACAACAATAGTCTCACCTTCATTTGTTCTGGATATGTTGTGATTTGTACTAGCCGGTTTCTGATCCTTTTGTCCTTTCTTCCATGCTTGGAATTATTTCTTCATGAGCCTGAGTTCACCACAATGAAAATAAATGAACCCTCCCCTCCTTGATTTCAATCGACCTCTTGATCTTGATCTCCCTTGTCGACCTTGATCAATTCTCCTACCACGATCAACTAGAGATGGAGCTTCTCCTCCCTGGTTTTCCACAATTGACTTGCGATGCAACTCCTCATTCATTAAATTATTGCTGAAACCATCAAACTTTAGGGTCCTTGCAGGTGTTGAAGTTCTCATAGCTAATTAAATTTTACCAATTGTTTGGCATATAACACATTATCAAGATAGCTTTAATTTCATAATCTAGAATGATTTTAACAGTGGCAAGCTCACTGGTAATAATATTGAATTCATTCAAGTGCTCAACAATTGAAGCACCCTCCTTCATCTTGAGATTGTAAATATTCTTAATCAAGAACACTTTTTTGATGTCGTGTTCTTCTTATATAGATCATGGAGCTTCTTCCATAATCCTTCTGTTGTCTTTTCTTCAGACACATTGAAATACACATTCTTTGCTAGATATTAGCATATTGTTGCAATCACCTTTCCATCTAGATAATTCCATTCTTCATCTGTTTTTGATGAGGGTTTCTTTTCCAAACCCTCAATCGAAAAACACTGATATTTTAAAATCACTATATCCTCCATCTGTGATTTCCATATGGAAAAATTAGCCCCCCCTCAACTTATCCATGACAGTTACTGCTGGTGTCTCCATTCTCAACAAAATTCATGTCCCAAAAATAAAAACTCCACTTATAAAATAAAACTTTAATTATTACATCAAACTTAAAATAAAAACCCAAAATTAATCTCCTTTTAAAAATGATTTATATTTTGACTTCTTACTTCTTCCCAAATAAAAACATCACATAAAAATATAACACTGCAAGATACACAACTCGTTTTACCATATTTGATTATGTAATCAAATTAAATAACCCCTTTCAAATATGTTTGATCGCAAAATTCTATGGATATGGTGGCAAATAAAAAAAAGACTTTACTACTTCAATATGTCCAAATCAATATTCTTGCAAGCCTGTCAATTATTTTGCAAATTATATCTGTGAAAACCATTTCAAATTTCCATGAACCTGGCTGTGGTGTGACTCCTGAGAATCTTACATACTGTAACTTACAACATGTTTATTTGAGAAGCCGATGTTTCTCCATCACTGCAGGGGAAGACTCTTTAGCACGACTACTTCAACGGTAGGGCTCGACCCAAATCCAAACTGAGCTTCTTTGATTTCTTCGCTAGTGGTCTGTGATTATTGAGCATATTTGCATAACCAGTGGCTTTGATACCAATTGATAGGTTCAGAGGGACAAATCAAAATAGCACAAATGGAGAACACAAGATAAAGACAAGAATGGAGAACATAAAAACATCTACTTTTATTATTCATGGAAGGCTTTGCCTTAGCTAGCATTGCACAAGGAGAGACAAGATTACACATTTATAGATGGGAGAAGAGTTATAGATTTATCCTCATGTGAAATTCATGGCTACACAGTGAAGCCATAAAGTCAGTCATGGTGGGTGAGAGTCGGTGTGATTGTTAGAGAGTCGATTGTGGACAATGAGATCGAAGGTGAAATCTTTCAATTCAGTGTCAAGTTTAGCATACCCTATTCACAACCATTTTAATTATACAAATAACAATAATTTATAATACAATCCATGATCTATGATGTAAATCATTTTTTATTTTATAAACTCAGACATGAGGCTTTTGCTTTGTTTTATATTGTAGTTTACCTGAAATATGATGTTGCTACTGCCATAATGCATTGGCAGGCTTCTGTGAGGAACATGCCATGATTTTTCATAGAGAGTTTTCGAGGCTTTTTCTTTATTTTATATTGTAGTTTACACGAGGTATGTTGATGCTACTGACAAAATGCATTGCCAAGCTTCTTTGGGCAACTTTCCATCAGGGTAATGTTGCGCTTGATACGCCTTTTAACATCGTGCAGGTTATATTGTAAGTAGAGCTTCCAATCCATAGAATTCATGGTTCACCGTTGTTTGGTACATTCTTTTTCTTCCCTTTCATCACATTACGTCCATGTTGAGTATTGAGAAATAAAATTATCATTATCATGATCAAATTTGGTCCATTCCACTCATTTTTAATCGATTGGGAGTGAGATTTCATCTACTAATCAACATGTGTGGATATTATGTTGAACACAGAAAAAGGTGCCCTTCCACAAAGAAAATGGAGAGAGATGAAATACTCCTACTTACCTAATTTGCCCTTCACCATTAGGTTATGCATTTTTAGTGTTGGTATTGTTAAGTTGAGAGAAAATGTTGTTTAAGTTCAACATTGTGGAAATTTTGATAATTTTTTTTTTTATATTCCACTAAACCTCTAGTATTTCATAATTAACACTCATTCTAAATATTTATTAATACATAATTGAAAATTTAATATCTTTCAGATTTTACATATATAAAAATTTAATATTTTTAATGGAAATCAAATTTCTGAAAAATTTTCATGACACAGGTTGTAGTCCACGTATAACTCCCTTGGTTATCGTGAAATGTTAAAAATGAATTACTTTTCCATTGGGCACTATGCGGATCAAGGTCAAGGAAATTAATATTAATATATTTTTTTTAAAGTTGTTATAGCTAATATGAAATAAATGGAAAAATAGTGGTTCATAAGAAATCTCTTTTATCTACAATTGTATACATTTATTTCAAAATATTTTATCATTAATATATAAAACAATATATTTATATTTTAAAGGAAAAATAATATAATAATGTTGCAAGAATGTACTTTTCTTTTAAATTGTTTTGTAAATTATCATAGATCCAACTTAACTTTGGATCTATCAAACTCCAAGTTCAAGGTGCAAACTTCTTTTAGGTGTAAATCTCTTTTATAGTGAAAAAAGATTTGATCCCTCTTAGCTAAAGTTAAAATGGATTTATGCTCGTTTATAATACATTGTAATTCAATCACATTATTTAGAGTTTCACCAACAACTATTTGGGGAGTTGTGTAATGGAATAAAACTATTGGGTGGGGTCCTTATGTATTGTACACCATTGTCTGCAGCACTCAACTGGGTTCGAATTTAAAAACTTTTAATTGGTTGAAATTTGGAAACTTTTAATGAGATTTTGAAAATTATTGTAAATATATCTACTTGCAATGAAATAGGCATTTACTATTGTAGATCACTCTAGGAATTAGGTATTTATAATTACTAAAAATAGATAATGCATCAACCATTGTAGATTTATCTAGTACTTACCTATTTAGAATACTCACTATTTATAAGTAGCCTCAGTTAATGGAAAAAGTTAATAAGTATGAATGTTCAAACTTTTACGAATGGAAACTCTTTTTGGAATTTGATAGAAAGTTTGAATGTGTCTATAATGGTAATTTTTGAGAGGAATATTTATTTAAGAATAGGGATTCCATATTTTTTCTCACAAGTAATAATCTAATTTATTTTTGTGCTTAATGTTAAAATTAATTCTGCAATTTTCCTTTTTAGTAGATTAGTTATTTTGGGGAGGTTTAGTTTTGACTATGTCTCACTTTCGAACACTATGAGGGTGGTAAGGAGCGGTTAAAGATGGAAACCACTTTTTGGGGAATTAAACTATCCCAAGGGGTGTTCCAAGCTTCAAAGAGATTCACACAATCCTTGTGACAACATCTCGCTAGTGCATAATTAGTTCTTCCATCCAATAGACCAAGTGAACCCAACTACATTTAGCCTAATTACCCCCAATAAAAAAACTATGTTTGGTTTTTCTTTCTCTAAGCTACCTTGTCATATGCAAAAGTAATAATGATAATACAATGATGTGCTCTCTCTTATGAAATGTTCAGGTAATCTATATTCTGTTATCCTGTCTTTTGGTGAAGAAAAGAATTTTCATTTTTTCCAAATATATCAACTACATTTGATCTACAACAAATCATTATATAATATAAAGATTCATTTCCTCTACTCTACTTTATGGCATTTTTTAGTGGACTATCATTCTTTACCTAAGTTAACACACAATAAATCATTACTTCACATTAAATTAGTTTTTAATTTAAAATCCACTATTTATTCTTGTAATTTGTTTTAAGTTTAAAATTATAGCAAGATTGCCAAAGTAGACATCATTACATGGCCTTTGTTACGAGGGACTGCATAACTTTTGACAATTAATTCTAATCTTAATTTGATTGTTAATTTTGTTATTGAGAAATTTAGATATAAAAATAGATTTTAAAATATGTTATCATCATAAAGGAATAAGTCATTTGTATGTTATGGACATTTTTTTTCTTTATGATAAATACGTGGATTTTTTTAACATAATTGTGTTATTGAAAAGTAATGTTCTAATTAAAAATTTATTGGTGGAGGGTTAATTAATTATCAAAACATCAATCTTGAAGGGAAAAATTTTAGACATAACGTTTCTTGAAGGGAAGTCTAAAGATCCAAAATGGAAAGTATAAAGATCCAAAACGTAAAAAAAAATTGTTTGAGGAGTAAAGAAGAATCCAAATTCCAACCCTGTCTTCAACCACCCAAAAGATCTGTAACTATAGTGTTAATTTTGGAAGCAATGTATATATCTTTCAACCTTCTCTATTGTAGATTCATTTTGCAATCTGGTTAATAGTTGCATATAGTAAACTACATCTAATTGTCAGTGGGGAAAATTTCTAGTTTTCAATTTCAGTGTTACATTGAAAAGTGTTAAAGGTTGAGAAAACAAGAAAAAAATATGTTTATATCATATAGAAATTTTACATAAATAAGTTTCCAATATTTAGTTTTTAAATATATGTTAATTAAAAAAGAAATTAGGAATGGATTTTATATTGAATTTTTTAGTTTTGAAAAGCAAGAAACATAAATAAGTTTCTAATATTTAGTTTTTAAGTTTCTACAGAGAGGAGATGGTTTTTGGGAAGGATGGAAAGTTAATAATTTCTAAATTCAATGAATATGGATGGAATTTTGGACTTGAATTATGTATAGTTCAGAAGGATTGCATGCTCATGTTACAGGTCTGAAATTGGGTACTCATTTTTTATTTTACAAATTTTGATAAAGAGAGTTTTCATCGTTGTTTTAAATTTTGTAGTTGCGCTACCCTCTGTTGCTTCTGTATGTTGGACGCCTTGTACAAGCCTGAATAAATCCATAGTGAAATAACATAATGAAAGAGCATCATATTAATGATAAAATCTCTTATTTATACATGTGAAATCTAGGTACGAGATAATTGTGTCTCATTAACTTATTAACTGTAAAAACATAATATGAAACTGATTACATATTGTACAATAAAAATCCCAAAGAATTAGTTAAGATTCTCCCCTTAATCTGACGGGACAAATGACATGCCAAGTAACATTCTAAACTTTTCAAACTTTTCATGTCTAAGTGCTTTGGTAAAGATATCTATGATCTGCTCTGAAGTAGGACAATGTGTCAGATGAATAACTTTCGCCTCTACATAATGTCGAATCAAGTGATATTTGGTGTTAATATGTTTGCTTTGATCATGAAACTTGGGATTATTTGCCAACTGAATTGTAGAAGAGTTGTCAACGAGTAGCGGAGTTGAAGCCTTTTGTTTCTCCTACAAGTATTGTGAAGCTAAATGATTTCTTTTGTAGCTTGAGCTGCTGCAACATATTTAGCATCAGTGGTAGAATAAACAAGAATAGATTTCTTGCATGATCTCTAATTGATGGATGCTGATCCAAGACTCATCAAATAACCAGAAGTAGAGACTCAAAAGTAGAGACTCCATTCTCCTTTTCTCCATCAAAATCAGAATCTGAATAGCCAGTGAGATGGAAATTTGCAACTTTGGAATATTTGATCCCATATGTTTGAGTGCCTTTCAAATACTTGAGCACTTGCTTCGCTGCATTCCAATAACCTTCATATGGCAGATGCATGAGCCTGTAAAGTATCCCTATAACAAAATTTATGTCAGGTCGAGTAGTAGTAAGAAAATTAAAATTTCCAACAAGTTGCTTGTAATTTGTTGGATCATCAAACGTACTTCCCTTAGTGGAAGGAAGTTTCAAATTTTTCTCCATAGGAGTAGCAACAAGGTTACAATATTGCATCCAAAATATGTCCAATAGCTGTCCAATATAATTCCTATGAGAAATACAAATATATTTGGGTTTCTGATCAACTTCAACCACTAAATAATAATGCAATAAACCTAAATTTGTCCTGTCAAAAATTTTCATTTACTCTCTTTTAACGGACAACATATAATCATCATTATTTCCTGTAATCATCAAATCATCTACATAGACAACCAAATATACAACCGACTTTCCAATTTGTTAACAAAAAAAGATGAATCATCCAAATAAAACAACTTATAATTCAACTTGAGAAGATGTTCGGTTAGTTTTTCATACCATGCACGAGATACCTGTTTCAGTCCATACAACGCCTTTACGAACTTACATTTTTCTATTTACCTTTAATAGAAAAACCTTCAGGCTGAAACATATAAACATCCTCTTTCAAATCACCACTCAAAAACATTATTTTAATGTCCATATGGTGTATCTTCCATCTATTCTGAGCTGTAATAGAAAACAAAGTTCTAATTGTGCCCCATTTTGCTATAGGAGAAAATCTCTCTGTGTAGTCAACACCTTCCTTCTGAGCGTAGCCTTTTGCTACAAGCCTTGCCTTGTATTTATCAAGCAAACCATCCACCTTGTACATGATATTATACACCCATTTACAACCAGTAGATTTGACACCAACAAGAGGATCCACTAACTTCCAAGTTGCATTCCTTATAAGTGCATCGTATTCCTTTTTCATTGCATCCTTCCATTCATCAAAATTAGTAGCTTCTTCAAAAAAACTTGGTTCACTAATTGTAGAATGATTGAATCTAAATTCATGAGAAACATTAGCTGAACTCGAAGTAACATCACCTTTAAAAGAACTTCTTGTTTCAAAATCATCATACTTGCTTTGAAATCTCTGAACACGTGTGGATCTTCATAAATATTGTTGAGGTACCTGTGATGGTTTCTCATATCGAAAAACATGCTATTCAAGAGCAATTTCTGGTCTCGCAGAAACATTACTATCATCCAAATTTTATTCAGCAATAACATTCTCATGAGTCAAAGATGGAAAAAACACATTTTGATCCAGAATGGGAACTCGCCCTTCAGTATGTGGAACATCATTATTAGATTCAAAATAGAACTTTTTGGATGCAAATTTCTCCAAATGAGTAAGTTGTCTATCAACGATGGAATTATCTTTGTCACATTCAGGAAAAATAACATCTCTGGAAAGAATAAATTTCTTGTTCTCCTCATCATACAACCTATAAGCTTTGGAAGTAGCATAATATCCCAACAAAATACATTTATGACTTCTGACACCCAGCTTGTTGCGATGATGTTTAGGAATCAATGCGTAGCATAGAGAATTAAATACTCTAAAATGTTGAACATTAGGAAGACGATTATACAACATTTCATAAGGAGATTTATTATTGATGACAAAAGAAGGACAAAAATTACGAATATAAGCTACACAAAGCACTGCTTCTCCCAAAAACATCAACTTAACGTTCTTAAAGAACATCATAGATCTAACCATATTAAGTAAAGTTTTATTCATATGTTCTGCAATGCCATTCTATTGTGGATTATAAGGTATGGTAGTCTGATGTTTGATTCTGTTGTCCTTTAAATATTGTTCAAAAAAATTAGAAGTATACTCACCACCGTTTTTAGTTGTGAGAATGCCAATATTCGATTGAGTTTCAGTTTTGAACATCAAATGAAAAGTTTTAAAATTTTCAAATACTTGTGACTTATCTTTTAACAAATATACCTAACACATTCTCAAATAATCATCAATAAATGTCAGCATATATTTATTACCATTGGAAGTTCCAATAGGCATAAGACCACATAAATGTGAATGAACGAGACCTAATTCATCTCCTTACCCATTTAAACCTAAGAATGATCTGCACCTCCATGATTGATATGAGTTTGGTCTATTTCTTGTCGATTAACTTAATAGATGTCTAAATTCAATTCAACCAACATGCCTCCATTGAACCCAATAGACTTCACCATGGCGTAGGTTAAGGATAATCCTCCAAATATACTCAAAACTTAAGGATTTAAAAAAAAATCTTACCATCAAGTGGAATTTGGAATTTTTTTTGGGTTTTGCGCATTCCAACAATGATGGGTTTTACAAAGTTGTTTTGGATAATTCTTATAATATGTCGATTCGAAAAAAAATTCAAATAACGTTCATTCAAGATTGTTTTAAATTTTCAGGTGAGACATCACCACCAAGAAAATTCATAATAGGTCAGTTCAAATTGCACAGTTCCAGGGACATAAGAAACTTTTAAATTACTTAAAATCACAAAAATCCTTAGAAAATTACAAAATCAGTGGGAGGATTCAAACCATATATGACTTTTAGAACTAGTGCTAGTTTTTGTACTTTGAATGGTTGGATTATGTGGTTTTATTTTGAATGGTTGGACTGTGTGGTGCAATGTTGGAAATTTCAACAAAAAAATTTACTCACAATAAACTTCAATCAATATGCACTTTAGTAGATTGTTTTCAAAACAGAAAAAAAACTCTTTCAATTGATTTTGTAGTGAAAGTACATAATACAGAGATTTGAGCTTCTCATTGTTGTCTGATATTAGAATTATTATGCTAATACCAAAATAATTCTCTATGAACTGCATCATTATCCGTCATATAAAGATGAAAATATTGCGTTATTATGTATTGCCCAAAATTAAAATAGACAACTTGAACGAAACAGAGGAGGAAAAATCAAAATGAAACAGAGTAATTGGAAATGTAGTATAATTACTTTAGTTAGATCATAATATGGCTCGTCCCCTGTATAATTGCAGAGTTAAAAAACTGGAAAAAAATCCTACAAGGCTCTGAGCAGCAGCCTTCCTTGGAGAGACGATCCGCTTCACCATTTTGGATCTCGTAGATATGGTAAGTGGAGACAGAGTGTAGCTCTTTGATTAGGGACTTAGTTTAGGGAACTTCCATCATTTTCCGAATCAATGACAGATTTGGTGTCTCCAAAAACTATAAAATCCCTGAGGCTGAGCCAAATAGCACAGTGCAATACCCCTAGAGATCAAGTAATTGAGCTAATGTGTTAGAGCCATTTCCACAGCACCAGTCTCCTTCTGTTGAAAGGACAATCCCAGAGAGCTTAAGATTAGTAATATATGATTTCCATTTCAAAATCAAGGGCTTCGTAGGCATCTTTCCAATGAGTGAAAAATGGAGAGGAAAGATGAGCATTTTCAATATGTTTAATCACAAAATAACCATGACAGTGAAAAAAAGTAATAAGGGAAGGAGATAGTAGATGCAGACCTGTCAAGCCTGAGCATCATTCCATTCCAATCTGAGGAGAAGATCCCATGCCAACATCGCATCTAAGATTCCCAAAAATCCAATGTTTAGTGTGGAGGAGACTGCACCATGATGATGAGATATTAAGAGTGTCTGGGGCACCAACACCAACATGAATCCAGACATGATTAGATCCCTATTTTGGAGGTATTTGGACATGATAATTTGGTTCCATAGTCTATCATTACTAACTGCTCAAACTATAAAGATAAAGATAATAATATTAAATATATTCACTTGAGCACACTTCCCATACATAGTGAAAGGTGTATGACTAGATCTAAAGATGTATGACCTATGTGTGAAGAATGTTGGGCAATCGATTAGAGAAACTAGCCCATTGATATGGATAAAGAATTCATTGAATATTCTAAATTTCCGAAAGAAGATACTATAGAAGACAACAATTCCAAAGGACTCTAGCATGGTTATACCCCTCATAGTGTTTTTCAAATGAAAATACCACTTCACACAAAATAATTTGAATCCTCGGGTTGAGGGCTAGGTGAAGAGCAATGAGTTGAAATCTAGCAAGAGCAACATGGAGAATTGATGAAAAAGATAAATGTTTATTGCCAAGAAACTTTGCCTTGTTTTGGATCATGATCACACACTTCTAGATTTATCCAAGGTTTCATTAAATATAAACCATCTTGTTATAATTCTGGTGATTCCTGGGAAAAGAGGGATGTGAATCAAATGAATTGATTCATGGTAATATGAGTATATAAATTTTTCTAATTTATGAAATTTTTTGTCCAACAATTTATTGAAATAGATCATGTGCCGTGAGGAAATTCTAAGGAAGGAGGAGGAGCAAGACCAAGAGAAACCTCAACATCAGATTTTTTTCTTTTCTTATATGGGAATGTGGACTAAATTGTGATCTAACATTTGAAATGTTTTGGATAAGGTTTTTCTTTCCTTATATGGGAATGTGAACTAAATTGTGATCTAACATTTGAAATGTTTTGGATAAGGTTACTATAATTTGAATTGAATTATTAATATATTTGCAAACTGTAGTTCTTGCAGGCAACATTTGATTTACAATGTGGAATCGGAAACTTTGATGCATGCTAATAGATGGATCTATTATTTCTTCCATCTAATTCATTATTTGATAATGTATGTTCCACGAAAGAAATTTGTATGAAAAACATGTTTATACAATGCATAAATAAGTTTTATGCCATAGAGATGGACAAAGTACTTGATCCCATAGGAACTTTATTTGCATGACGTGTTATTTTGAAGGGCGGTGAGGCCCATTTAGATGGAGATGATAGGCTACCTAAAATTAAAGATCTATATGAAATTTTTGGAATGGAATATGGAGTAGTAATTATCGATGATTCTACAAGGGTTTGGTATCATCATAGATATAATTTAATTGTGGTTGAAAGGTAAGATCATTTCAATTATTTTTTAGTGTCCAATCAAGACCTTATAATTGTTAATTTTTTTCTTTCAAAAGTGGTGAGATGCTAAAAAAAAATTGTGTCGAGAGGCGCATCTACAGAGCAGTATGATGTCGATGTCAGGTATGTCATATTCTCAAAAAAATAAAAAAAATTACTTTTTCTAATGTCGGCCAAAGCATTAACCTAATATTGAATTTTATATAACTTGAATATTTATATTATATATAACTTTTTTAACTTACTAATGGGCTAAGATTAACTATTAAAATATAGCTATGCATTATTTATATAATTTGAATGGATAGTAAATTATATACGTAAATTTGAATGGATCAAAATTTACCTTTAACAAAAAAAATTACCACATTGAATTTCCAAATTAAGTAAAATTTTAAACATTTTTACTCTTTACTAAAGTCAATACCATTTCCTAAATCAAAGAAAAAGAGTTAATTCAACACAAACAATCAAAATCCAAAATCTTTTAATATTTCTTTTAATTAAATATTTGTAAAATGAATCTTTAAAAAGAAAACACATATTCTATTGATAAATTAAAATATTTAAAGACACAAATATTTCGCCATCAAAGTTGCAATATTTTAAAATTTAAATAAATATAAATATAAATAAACATGAGGTATGGTAAATAAATAAAACCTATTTTTATACTTACTCGAGAACTATGGTGAACAAATAAAAATTATTTTTATATTTAGTCGATAGACCTTTTTATATTTAAAAAAACTAAAAAGAATTTTTATTTACATGAAGCCTATGGGACGAATACCATGGGCCAAATTAATATTGTTACCATGGGCCAAATACCATATTTATAAAATAAGTATGGTAAATAAATAAATATAAAAGAGGTATAAAGAGGTAAGGTAAATAAATAACAATATATCAAATAGGATTATAAATAAAAATATAATTATATAACAAGCCTATGGGCCAAATACCATAGTAAAGAAAAGGAGTATGGTAAATAAATAAAAATATAAATAAACTAGAGGTATGGTAAGTAAATAAAACCTCTTTTCATATTTACTCCATAATCTGCTTTATATTTACGAATATTTATGTTCACTAGTTTACATAACTAAGAAGAAATAGAGAGAGAGAGAGAGTGTGTGTGTGTGTGTGATAAGGGAGAGATGGAGAGAGAATGTGTATGTTTAGGGGTGATATAAAGAGACAAAGTAAGATGTATGGAAAGAAGGGGGGAGAGAAGAAGAGAGAAGGAGAGAGGGAGGGATATAGTAATGTAGTTGGAGAGAGAGGGGTGGAAAGAGAGAGGGAAAGAAAGGGAGATGGGGGAAGAGAGAAGATTGGAGGGAAAAGAGAGAGGGATGTAGGAGAGAAAGGGAGAGAGAGGAAGGATGCGAGAGAGGAGGAGCCTGGTGGGGGCAGAGAGAGTATTAGAGGGAAGAGAGAGAGAGAGAGAGATCAGGGAAGAGAGAGGGAGTTAGGAGAGAGAGAGAGAGAGAGAGAGAGAGAGAGAGAGAGAGAGAGGAAGGATGAGAGAGAGGAGGAGAGAGGGATCGATAGAGAGATGGAGTTGGAGGGGGAGAGATGTAGGAAATAAGAAATATAGAGAGTGAGGAGTGGAGAGAGAGAAGGAGTGACAAGGGAGAGACAAAGAGAGAGTGTGTATGTTTGGGGCTGAGAAAAAGAGACAAATAAGGAGAGATGGAGATAAGGGGGGGAGAAGGAGATATAAGAAGAGAGGGAGGGATATAGTAACATAGTTGGTGGGTGAAGAGAGAGAGAGATGGAGAGACAGATATGGGAGAGAAAGGGAAAGAGAGGAAGGAAGAGAGAGGATGTGAGAGAGTGGAGAGAGGGAGGGAAAGAGAGATGGACTTGGAGGGGGAAGGAGAGGGAGGTAAGAAGAAAGACATAGAGAGAGAAATGTGGAGAGAGAGAGAGAGAGAGAGAGAGTTATAAGGAAGATGGAGAGAGAGGGAGAGAGGACAAAGGGAGGAGAGATAGATATTAGTGGGGGAGATGGAGAGAAGGGGAAGATAGAGATATAGATGGAAGGTGAAGAGAGGGAAGAAGAGAGAGATGGGGAGAGGAGGGGATTGACAAAGAGATTGATATATATGGATTGCGAGAGTGTGTGTGTTTAGGGGGGTGAGATAGAGAAACAGAAAAGAAGAGATGGAGGGGGATATAGATATGGATGGAGGGTGGAGAGAGGGAAGAATATTTCTCACACTAGATGTATTGATATAAGTGGAGATGGTGATTTATAATCCTATTTGATTATTTGCACTATATGCATCGATTTTAGTGTAGATATTTATTTCTAATGATATTTGATTACTTGCACTAGATGCATTGATTTCAGTGTAGGTGGTGATTTCTAATACAATTTGATTGCTTGCACTGAATTTGTTAATTTAAATTTAGATGTCGATTTATAATTATATTTGATTACTTGCACTAGATGAATTGATTTTAATGTAGATGATTTCTAATCCTACTTGATTTCTTTGAGTAAATGCATTGATTTCAGTGTAGATGTTGGTTTCTAGAAAGAGAGAGAGTGAGTGATAAGGAAGATGGAGAGAGAGGGAGAGAGGAAAAAAGGAGGAAAGAGAGATATTAGCGGGGGAGAGGGAGAGAAGGGGAAGATAGAGATATATATGGAAGGTGAAGAGAGGGAAGAAGAGAGAGATGGGGAGAGGGGGTGATTGACACAGAGATTGATATATATGGAGTGCGAGATCATGTGTGTTTTTGGAGGTGAGATAGAGAGACAAAAAATAATAGATGGAGGGGGATATAGATATGGATGGAGGGTGGAGAGGGGGAGGAATATTTCTCGCACTAGATCGATTGATATAAGTGGAGATGGTGATTTCTAATCCTATTTGATTATTTGCACTAGATGCATCGATTTCAGTGTACATATTTATTTATAATGATATTTGATTACTTGCACTAGATGCATCGATTTCAGTGTAGGTGGTGATTTCTAATACAATTTGATTTCTTGCACTGAATGTGTTGATTTCAATTTAGATGTCGATTTATAATTATATTTGATTACTTACACTAGATGAATTGATTTCAATGTAGATGATTTCTAATCCTATTTGATTGTTTACACTAAATGCATTGATTTCAGTGTAGATGGCGATTTCTAATCCTATTTGATTTCTTTGAGTAAATGCATTAATTTCAGTGTAGATGTTGGTTTATAGAGAAAGAGAGAGTGAGTGATAAGGAATATGGAGAGATAGGGAGAGAGGAAAAAATGAAGAAAGATAGATATTAGCGGGGGAGAGGGAGAGAAGGGGAAGATAGAGGTATAGGTGGAAGGTGAAGAGAGTGAAGAAGAGAGAGATGGGGAGAGGGGGTGATTGACAAAGAGAATGATATATATGGAGTGCGAGAGTGTCTTTGTTTAGGGGGGTGAGATAGAGAGACAAAAAACAAGAGATGGTGATTTATAATCCTATTTGATTATTTGCACAAGATGCATCGATTTTAGTGTTGATATTTATTTCTAATGATATTTGATTACTTGCACTAGATGCATTGATTTCAGTGTAGGTGGGGATTTCTAATACTATTTGATTGCCCGCACTGGATGTGTTGATTTCAATTTAGACGTCGAGTTATAATTATATTTGATTTCTTACACTAGATGCATTGATTTCAATGTAGATTATTTCTAATCCTATTTGATTGTTTGCACTAAATGCATTGATTTCAGTGTAGATGGCGATTTCTAATTCTATTTGATTGCTTTGAGTAAATGCATTGATTTCAGTGTAGATGTTGGTTTCTAATCTTATTTGATTGCTTGCATTAGGTGCATTGATTTCAATGTAGAAGTTATTTTCTAATCTTATTTGATTGCTTGCATTAAATGCATTGATTTCAATGTATATTTTGATTTATGATTTGATGTAATTGGATATATGATGGTACATTAATTTGAAAGTGATTGGGTTAACAACATACATTGATTTTAGTGTAAGCACAAAACGTTATTGACAATGTACATTGATTTTTGTGTTATAGAAATTTAACCTATTAATATTGGAGAGCAAGAGAGACAAGGTATCATGTTTACTACAACAGCTCGAGCTAAAGATTTAATTGGTTTACAATTTAAATTTTATTTTTCATATAATCCATATGAAAAGATAACAAAACTAACAAGGGTGGCAATAAGAATAGTAGAAGAAAATAGTTTGAGATTGATCACAATGAAGACTATTTTTAACATGAGTACATTCTTATTATTCACATTTTCTATCTTTCAACACTATTATTGTCACTTTGCTTTCAAAAAAAATATTTCATCATTTTTCATCATTATAGTTATTAACAATATTTATCATCTCAATGAACTAAGGTAAATAAGAAAATTTAAAATTAAAATGACCAAGTTAATCTCAGAAATATTTAGCATATTTAAAATGATTATATTGATATTTGATATATTTACATATTATTGATAAAATTAATCATATCTTTGATAGATTTTCCTTGGCAGCACACGACTGAAACCAACCTAGATCCATCTTAACTCCGGATCTATCAAGCGCCGAGAGGGATCAAATCTCTCGAGGTGCAAACATTTTCTCAAGTTTTGCACTCAAAAAGGAGGTTTGCACCTCGAGAGATTTGATCCCTCTCGGCGCTTGATAGATCCGGAGTTAAGATGGATCTAGGCTGGTATATAACACACATAGTGGTCATGACACCGAATTTAGAGATATTTCATTAGTTGAAATCGTATTGTTGCATTTATAATGCATATACCCTTTAATTCAAACATAGATGATTGAGAAAATTCACCACAATTTTTTCTCAAACAAACAGTTGCATGAAGTGCATGTCTTGTAATTTCTTGAAGTCAAACAACAAAAAGTTTAAAAAAATTGTAAAGTGGTTTTCAATAAGGTTTTTTCCATTTACAGAAGTATATCCACATCTTCACCCTTTGTGGCATATGCTTGAACAATTTGGTGCTATATGCACAACACAAATTGATAGAAAATTGTATCATGTTGTAGCCCTTGCCCCTAGGACTGACAAGGTATTCATTTTAACTTTTTACCTTTAATGCAACATGAGAAACAAAATAGAAAATGAACACAACAACATTAACACTCACAGATTCAACATGTGCGATTAGAAAAGTTCGCATGAGCCCTTCCTATTATCAATTTTTACCTCTTTTGATGCATGTGAAATAACCATTTAGGTTGACCTTGAGTACCACCAGTAGAACTACTGAATTTACACCATATGAAAATACTAAACACTATTGACAGAAAAATAATTGCCTCTTTTATTATTCGAAGCATCAATTGTATCTATATATTGTTCATAAACATCAAAATTTTAATGATGGGAGTGAAAAGACATCTTTCACAATGAAATAATTAGATCATACTAGCAAGACAAGAAGTTCCTTCAAATTATTAATGACACCATTGTGCAGAGATGTTGATAATGGAATTTAACACATGCCTCAATCTTGAGAGAATATAAAATTTTGAATGTTTGGTCTCTTGTAAATGCAATCCACAACATCATATAATGTGATATGTGTATCGACATATTTTATAAAGCTCCACATAGGATAAGGTTTGAGAAATAAGGAAGAATATTTATGATGTTACTTGTTTACATGTTTGAGAAATCCTCAAGGTTTACAGTCAAAATCTGGAAATCTTATTTCTTGGTGGAATGTGAGACATGCTTGGATTTGTATAGCGCTTCAATGCTTGTTTAGGATATAGGTAATTGTAAATGAATAAAATATTTATTTCATTATTCTACATTGGACTCCCATTCTCTCTAAGTTATCAAAGGAAATTTAAAACCTGATTAGACTAAGGGAGAACATATTCGATTGCCAAAATTTAACCTTACAGGGAAGTGCACTACACATGTTTGATACTTCCACACATTTTGAGGGCATGCCAATAGAAATGTCAATGTTGTTGGATACAATGACCTTGGTTAGTTTTATAAAATTTCTCTTTGTCAAATTTGTTTTTTTCATGAATTAATATTTCCAACCAAGAGGATAAAGACTCCACATGCCTAACAAATAGTGGTGTTATTTCTTGTCTATATTTGTGCTTTATTAGTATTCCACCACTAATAACTTTATTACGTAGTTGTTTGTTTATTAGTATATTACAATAGTGACTTGTTAAAGGAAAATGATTCCAGTTTGTTTGAACTTCATAAACTGGAAGGAAATTTAGCTTTGAATTAAAAAATGGAATATATTCTGAAAAATATGTTTTCTGATCAAATGTAGACAAATAAGTAATGATTTTGGACACGATGAATTACAGAACTCTCCATCTCAAAAAAAAGTTAGCATATCCAGTTTTTTCTGCATCAGAGAAAAATGAATGAGTGACATTAAGTTTTCTTTGAATATTTATAGAATCATTTCATAGATTCTAAATGGAAATTTGATGTGCTAATCTTTCTCAATTAATTACAGGGAAAACAAGGTGCACACATAACTGGTTGGCTTATGGGAATTGGATTCCTTTTCCCATGGAATAGTACGCTCAAAATTGAAGATTACTATAGTGAAGCTATATTCTTGGTTGGTATCACAATTTAGAATATATTGTCTTATTCTTTTTTAGTTTCTTGTTGTAATCTCGTGTCAGCAATACTTTGCTCCACCCATTAGATTTCTACTGACCAGTTTTATTGTTGAAGTGTCACTGCTTCTTAGAGATAACTAGAGGAAATGATACAACTAAAAATGTGGAGCATGAGACATTCTTAGTAGAAATTTCTAGCTCTGATGTGTTTATTTGTGACATTTTATTTTCTTTGTTTATATAGGTCATCTAGCCACATAGTGGCCACTATTTCCCAACTAAAGAAAACTTTTTCGAGTTTTTTTTTTAATGGGGAAAAATGGCATTAAGAATATTATTGATGTTGAGGTAAATATAGTTTAAATCCTTTATAGTCTACTTTAGTTTATATTCCAGTGTTCATTGAATTTCATGTCTTATACTCTGCATTGTATCTCTTTTTTTAATCGAAAAAACAACTTAGTATTGATGATAAGAAGTAAGGATTGATCGGAAAGAGGAGAACAATTCCACTACAACCATCAAACTAAAGAGAGAGAATATAATTGGTCTAGTGGTACCTGTAGATCCAATATACCGCATAAGACACACATATAGAAACTGATGGTCAAGTCTTCAAATTTTGTGAATTCACCTGTAATGCCTTGGCAAGGCAATGATAATGTATTGAAGTGACAAAACAATATTTCATTTGTAAATTGTACTCCAACCAATATTAAGTTGGAAACTAATCTAAATGCAAATATTAGCTATGCTATGCTAAGATCCTATTCAGAATATAAATATTTTTTACTAAGGTTTGTCTTCCAAATGCCAAGTAGATGTAGGTGGTTTTTTTTGTTTGTTTGTTCATGAATTGTTTTACATGAAATCAAACATAAAATGGAAGCATGTAATCAATAGTCTTACACCAGAAATTGTTTAAGGAGTTCACCCCCCTTGGGAAACACCTCCTTGGATCAAATCCAATGTCCTGATCCCTTCTCATTAAGCTTAATGAATGGAACAAGGATTACATCAAATGCAGAATAAGGGACCGATGAGTTTCTCCTACAAACAAACATATTGCTACAAGTACATCATCCCATAAGCATGCTAACCTTCAGTCAAGCATGAAAAAAATCAGCAACATTAGGCATCTTACATCAATATCCTAAACTCTAGCTTCAAGAGCTACAATTGCACCACATAATACCATGTAGTACATGAAAAAATATCTCCTTCAATGAAATAAAGAGGAAGTAAGTATGAGAAGTTACAAAACTGATGAATTTGTTGTTTCAAAAATAATATGGAGAGTAGAAAACCTGTGCAAGGCCATCTTCAACATCAAAATCCTCCATAAATTGTTTCAACACTATGGTTGATCATGGCACCCTTTCGTTTAAACCTACAAAAAAACCTATCTAGAGTGCTATATGGATCTAAGACATATTCCAGTGAGTCCAGAATAGTAAAAAATGGTACCTTAGCCTATTTTTTCATCCAATTTTATGGAATACTGTAGGAGTTATGACATCTCCTAGTTCTCCCACTATTCACTTCACAAACTGCACAAAATCCTACCACTAACAACCAAATTTTCCCCATTTTCCACTAACAGACCCACAATTGTGCAAAAATTTGGGTGAATTTATTGGCTGCTTTAAATTTCTCGTAAGGCCTTAAGGTTAGAAAAATTTGGGCATATGGGGGCATGCGCCCAAGGGCTATTCCTCGGCGCTAGCCCCTCTCCCTAAACCACAAAAATTAACCACATATTTGTTGGAGTGGTAACATAGACCATTTTTTGTGGCAGTTATGGTTGGTAGATGGGCGGCTAACTCCACGCCCACGATTCTTGGGAATGGTCTTATGGTTCGGGGGCTAGCCCATGAGGTTTCCCCCCTCTCCCCCCAACGACGCCGATAATCAAATTCAAATATTTATGGTGGCATATATGGTTAAGAAACAAAGCATGGAGGAGTTGGTAGTGGTGCGCATTAGTTCACCAGAGGTCTGGTGTTCGACCCCCGCCCAGTCCTTCCTGTCTATAAACCAAAAATGCACCATGAAGGGGACATGTGGCGGCCCCAAGCTAAGCCATGTGCCACCTCCCTATTGGTATACCCACAACCAATAAAATAATGCCAAATCACACCAACCACCACATGCCACTTGGCAGCCCGCGATTCACCAGAGAAATGAGTTGACCAGCCCATTAACATGCCAAGTTAGCATGTCATGTCAATAGTACAGACTGTTGACTGGGATCCCTATCTTTACAAATTTTTTTCCAAATTCGCATGTTTATGAAAACAGACAGAACGCGTTTCTGAAGCTATACGGAGTCCATTTTGTGTGAAATGAGTTGTTCCAGATTCAGAAAGATGAACACTACGTGGTCATTTGGGTTTCATGTCATTCTGAGAACTTTGATTTTTGAGAAAAAATTTAGCTCCCGATTACTCTTTCCCATTGAAAATCTTTTGGACCCCAAAAGATCACTTTCATTAATTCAAGTTATGAAGGTTCAGTTCCTCCATTCTTCCAAACTCGATCAGATTAACACTTTTCATGCCTTGACCAAGTGGCGTGTTTGACAAACACCCATAAAATGAAAGTGCCTTAACCACCACCACAACTTAATCATCGCACCATTAAAATTTTTTGAATGCAATGAAATGGAAAAGTTATTTGCATCAAACTTAAATTCAAATGACCTTTTGCTTTGAAGCATCACATGCCTCTTGTTGTTTACTCCCCCATTGAAAATATTTTTGCATATGTCAATGCATGTCAAGGAGCTACAATAGAAGAAATATTATCAAAAATTTTCCTCCAACATTCAGCTGCTCCCAAAAAAATCTCTTATCCAGATGAACATCTTAGGCATTTGATCAGTCTACACTAGTATCAAACTTGGAGAGGTTTACCTTCAACTTACCTCCTCCAACATTATATCCCAAATACATCAAAGAATTTTTACCCAAATCATACTTTGACATGTTCACAAACAAATGTTCATGCCTTGCAACATCAAGTATTTTTCTCTCATACATGACATGTTCATAATGGAATTTTCTAAAAATGACAATGTCATATAAGTGGATTATCATCTCTAGAGATGGCTCCAAATCATACTCCTTCTTATGCATTAAAGTAGTAGGATTATGGAAAAAATCATAAAACATAATGAGTCATTCAAACAAACCTTGTTTGATGTGAAATGTCTTCTTCCACAGACCTCCTTCAACAACTCTATTTTTCTGAAAGCCACTCCTTTTGTGCCTCACAATACAATGATTTCCATTCTTTTTGGGCACCAAAACCATAGGTGAACTACATGGCGGAAGATATGGTTGAGTGATTCCATTGTTCAACAAATTTTGCATTTGCTTTGGTATTTCTACACTTTGCATTTTTGACATCCGATGTATGCCAATGTCACAAGAAAACATTCTTGCTGCAAAATATTTACTTTGGAAAATAAAGCAAACAAGTTTCATATAGTGAATACTTGCAACTGAGTGCATAACACATTAGTATCCTACTACATGTGCTGCTACTACTCATACAATAGTTTTATTTCTAAAAACATAAATAGAAATGCATTTTTACAACATGGAAATAACTTGACATCCAAAATTTCCATTAAAAATTACTATTCACAAGCCAAAATTAGCATGAAATTTCCCAAAACAAAATGATATTTCACTTAAAGTGATTTATTTATGAATATCACCTTTTACAATAATCCAACTATGGGACATGCAACTAGTGCAAAACAAGATTTACAACTTCAATTGGACAAATATTCCGCCGATTTCTTACCTAACCTGGTAAATGAACCCTCTATTTGAACTGATTATCATTCTGGAGTTGCTTCAAGGATGGTCGCATCTTGCACCACTTTTTCCATGGTTGCTTCCTCTTCAGGTACATGAACAAATTTCTTGCCCTTTCCAAGATGAAGATGTGGAAACAGTCTCCAACATTTTGCAACCCAATGTCGACTGATTTCGCAGTGAGTACAATTTTGAGCTCCTCTTGGCTCACATGCCTCCAACTTTGGATTAAATTTTCCCTTCTCGGGTTTCTTTCCAATAGACATGTTCATCCTCTTGAGAATTGCTTCCCTCTTTTCGCACTTGTCTACACTATGGTTAGATGAAAGGAAAAAAGTACATGGAAATACATTCTTCAACAATTTGTTCAAATTTTCATTTTGTTTTCCATCTTGAAAAACATTTGATACAATAGGATGTTTATACCTCTTTTTCTTTTTTTTTGACTCTCTATTCTTGCATGAAGAACTTGTATGGTGAGAAAAACTTTCATATTGAGAAGAAATTAATTTCTTTTCTTCTTAATCTTTTTAATCTCCCTCCAGAGATACCTTCAAGTCATCTGTGTATTTGAAGAACCAAGCAGGTACTAGTTCTAGATGAAAAGTCCAACACTTGCCTCCTCATGTCCTATTTTGTGACAAAAGGTACATGATACCCCATAACTGTCATCAAAAGACCATTCTTCTACTGCGACATAACCCAAGCCTTCATACTTAGGTCTCTCCTTGACTTCTATTGGATTCTTGATGACCTTTTGGTTCACACGAAGACCTCATCCCTCGTAACCCATTTTATACAAGAGCTTGGATCCAATTCCATTACCATACTTTTCAAAAGATGCAAATGAACTTTCTTCAACACTTTTATGAAAATAAGAAACATTTAAATGCTTACCAATGGTTCCATCTTTTGTCGAAGGTACAATGATGTTTGCAAACTCCCTTTTGATATTGGATGTGTCCACATGGAATCTTTGGTTCTCTTCCTTCATCTCCCAAAACTTAGGTACTGATTGAACCTCATCCTCCACATCATGTGGATAAAAGGCACAAAATAGTCCATCATCATTTTCTGAAATACTTTCTACACATGCATCTTGCATGAAGGTTGTAGAAAAATATAAAGTTTGTGGAGAGGATGGTGACTTGAAACCATTCTTGTCTCCTTCTTCCCTTGAAGAATATTCTTCACCTGGAGGTTGTGTAGAGCTTTCACCATACAACTTGTTGTTCCTCTCTTCATAGAGAACCCTCACCATATTTGTGATGTCTATAAAAGCCTTTCTGAGAGCTTTTACATCTTCTGACATCTTGGTAGACTCTACCCCTTGGAACATATTTTGTTTGAAGCCTCAATATGGAACTTTGAGGTAGAACTGGTGGTAGAGACTTGTTCTCTTTTCCAAAATATTTCTCCTCACTTTAGATTCAAAATGTCTTCACTTTCAACAACAAACAAAGCCTTCTTGCACAAATCAAACCATGCACCCTCATACCAAACTGATATGAATGGGAAAATTATTTATGCTATGTTAAGATCCTATTCAAAATATAAGTATTTGTGACTAAGGTTTGTCTTCCAAATGGCAAGTAGAAGTAGGTGGTTTTATGTGTGTGTTTGTTTTTTTTTTAATTTATGTTCGTGAATTCGTTTACATGAAATCAAACATAAAATGGAAGCATGTAATCAACAGTCTTACACAATTTTTTTTTAAGGATTTCACCCATCTTGGGCTACATCTCCTTGGATCACCTCCAATGCCTTGATCCATTTTCATTAAGCTAAATGAATGAAAAAAGGAGTACATTAAATGTTGAACAAGGGAATAATAATTTTCTCATACAAATGAACATAATGTTGCTTGTAAATCATCCCTTAAGCATGCTAACCTCCAGTCAAGCATGAAAACACTCAACAAAAATAGGCATCTTACATAAATATCCTAAAATCCAGCTTCAAGAGCTACAATTTCACCACATAACACCATGTAGTACATGAAAAAATCTCTCCTGAAATGACATAAAGAGGAAATAAGTATGAGAATTTACAACACTGATGAATTTTCTCTTTTAGAAAGAATATGGATAGTAGACAACCCCTGCAAGGCCATCTTCAACATCAAACTCCTCAATTTTTTTCAACACTATGGTTGACCATGGCACCTTGTGGCTTAAACCTACAAAAATGCCTATATCTAGAGTTCTTTATGGATCCTGAGACCTATTCCATTGATTCCAGAATAGTAAAAAATGGCACCTTAGCCTCTTTTTGCATCCAATTTGGTCGAAATATCCAGGAGTTATGACATCTCCTAGTTCTCCCACTATTCGCTCCACAAATTGCACAAAATCCGACCAATAACAAACAAATTTACCCCATTTTCTGCTAAGAGGCCCACAATTCCACGGGAATTCGGGCAGATTTGTTGGGCGCTTTAAATGTCCCCTAAGGCCTTAAGGTCAGAAAAATTTGGGCATATGGGGGCCATGTGCCCAAGGGCTAGTCCTTGGCGTTGGCCCCTATCCCCAAACCATAACCATTAACCATGCATTTGTTGGAGTGGTCACATTGACCATTTATTGTGGAAGTTATATTCGGCGGATGGGAAAATAACTCCGCGTCCACAGTCCTTGGGCATGGTCGTATGTTTTGGGGTTTGGCCGACGGGGTTGGACCCCCCCAACGATGTCGAAAATCAAATTCAAATATATGTGGTGGAATATATGGTTAATAAATAAAGCGTGGAGGAGTTGGTAGTGGTGCACATTACTTTGGCGGAGGTCTTGTGTTCAACCCCCGTGTAGTACTTCTGGTCAATAAACCAAAATTTTAATGCACCATGAGAGGGACACATGGCGGCCCCAGGCTGAGCCACGTGCCTCCTCCTCATTGGTGTACCCACGACCAATAAAATAATTCCAAATCACACCAACCACCACATTCCACTTGGCAGCTCACGATTCATTGGAGAAATGAGTTGACCAACTTGTTGACCTACCAAGTCAGCATGCCACGTCAGCTGTACAGACTGCTGATTGGGCTCCCTGCTTGCACAATTTTTTTGCCAAATTTATTTGTTTAGGAAAATAGACATAACATATTTTTGAAGTCATACATAGTCCATTACGTGTGGAATGATTTGTGTCAGATTTAGAATGACGAACACTATGTGGTCGTTCAGGTTTCGTGCCATTCTGAGAACTTTGATTTTTGAGCAAAAAATTAGCTCCTGATCAGAAACTCATATTGTAATACTTGAAATTTTATATAATATAATTTATGTGGTTGTAATTATTTATAGTTGCACTTGATATTACTTAGTATTGAATTAACATATGTAACTTTGTGTTTTCATATTAGATGAAAATGTACATTGTATGACATTTTTTCTAAATCTAGGTGAAAGATCATACTAATTAATTTATGTTGATTAATAATGAACAAAAGAAATAAATCTAAAAATACTAAATTAGCATTTTATGTTTATTAATTATGAACACAAATAAAATTAATATACGACTAAATTAGCTTCTTATAACTTTTGTTAATGAAAGTAAATGAAATGATTATAAACTGCTAAAGTAGTAATTTATATGATGAATATGAAACTGCCAAAAAAATATAAATGACTACTGAAAATGATAAATTTATGATTACAAATGACGACTAAATTTTCCATATATATGACCATTAGTAGCTAATTTACAGTATCTTATAACATGACCAAAATTTAGTCATATTTCTTCGGTCATTAATTGGTTTCAAAGGATGACTAAAATTTGCATATATATGACTATTAGTAGCTAATTTATAGTATCTTATAACACGACCAACATTTTGGTCATATTTATTTGGTCATTAATTGGTTTTCTCGTGTGATCATTTAGTAATATATTTTGTTGTGTATTTGTATATTAGGTCACATCATCATCCAAATTTCACCTACATTTATTTCTTGGTGTGGGATGTTAAATATATCCAACAATCGAGGAATCATAAATAGAGAAGGTTGCATTGTTGTCAAATTTTCACCTTTGTATTTGTAACATGTTATGTCTAATACCTATCAAAAACCTTCACACCCTCACTAAACATAATTCAATTCAATTATATACAGAGTTACGAGAGGCTTAAAATAATTCCATGCGAGATTCTGTGATACTTACTGGTACCCTCGTTTCTAAAATAGATTCAAGTTTCCCATTAAACTTGTTATCTGAGTCCACCTAATAATTATTGTCTTGAATTGCTTCTATTTTGGGCCATGATGATGAAAAATCTATTAATCAAAGTATCTTGGGAATTTTCAGTACCCTTCTTGCTATAAGAAAGACCTAATTAAATTTTGACCTTGGTCTTTATATCTGTCATACCATTAATTTTAATTTGCCTATTTAAGAGAAACAAGATATTTCATATATTTTCAATATCTATCCTTTTCAGTATATCTCATATTATTCTCCCAAGTCACCAAATTTTCTAATTGGAAATTGTAAGTTTAGAGTTTTGAAGGTCATCAAGAATTAGTGGTTTAATCAATCACTATGATGAATAAAAGGAGTAACAATGAATGTTCTAATGAATACGTCACTCACTTCAAGTCTATAGAATTACTAGTCATACTTTATGAGCTCCTTCCAGGGACTTTTCCAAAAATTAAATATATATTGTAGCTAATTCCTAACCCCGAGGTAGAATATTGGTTTATATAGAACGATTATAGAGAATTTAGAATATATGGATCATAATTACCTCCTTACCAATTCCCAATTTTCTTACCAAGCATAATTTTCACATTGGAGTATATAAGCTAGAGAATATATTCTAATATGTTTCATTTTCTTCCAAGAAAATAAGAGGTAATTTTCAAGCTCAGGCAAGAGACTAGCCTAAGGTCTCTGTATTGTAAACACCACAATAGATTTTAAGGTAGTGGGCCAAATTTTTGCCTCTATTAACTTCCATAAAGGAAAGTATGAGATTATGATCCCCACCACATAATCTCATATAAAATATCAAAGTCCCAATCAACCCCATATCAACATGACAACCAATCAAACATTAAAAATTTGGAAAATAGAGATTCATGGATAGACGCAGAATTAGTATGAAAACATTCATCTAATGAAATAAATATGTAAAAATAATATATATCCATTAACAATCCTCTACCAATGGAGAAATATGCAAGATTGGGAAAAACAAAGAACTATGAAAATGAATTAGATACCCAATATGCCAAAATACCTAGGACTCAAGAGGAAGAGATAAAATTGTATTTAAAAGAGATTTCAAATAAACTAGTAGGGGAATCAATTTCAAAATAACCTGGATTTTAGTTGAAATTTATAAGTCTTGAAGCAACATCTTCTTTTGTAGTGGAGTAGGGAAACAAAACTTCAACAACGAAAAATAAACTACCAAACAAGATTCATTTGTAATTTCTAGATAATAAGGAGAATATTTTGACGGTTAAAGTTGATTTATTATTTCAAATATGGGCATCGATTTCTTCTAAATCCAAGACAAGGTTACTCCTTATGATGGATTTTGAAAAGAAGAAATTTTGATTGGCCCTAATACAACATAATTCATAAATTGTGTAGGGAGCCCGAGATTGACAAGTTATTAATGTTTATATGAATTTGAAGGATATTACTATATAATTTGGTCAAAATCGATTCACATAGAAAAACTACAAATATTTTTTATAATGACTTAGCCATATATGAATAATGAAATCTTCTAGTTGCTAAAGTTATGAATCAATTGAAGCAAATAAAGGTTTTCCACTAGGGCCAAGAAAATGAAAATAGAACAACTACATGGATGGATTATAAAATTTGAGATAGACCCAAAATATCTAGAGTAGAGCATTACAATAACCCAAATATTTGGAAATGCAGGAACTAAATAAAATATGAAAATTTCTTAATAAATATTGAAAGTTTTGAATTTTGAGCATGTAAAAACCTCTTAAATAATTCAGGTAGAGAAACAAAACGAATTCCTTTTGTCTATTATTGTAGATAAAAATAAGGAGATTAAATAACTCCAAGAACAGGTTCAAAATCTAGCATAGGTGTTCTCAAGCCATATATATTATGTACCTTCTTCTTCCTCTTCTTCAATTGAGCAACATATTATTCCTCTAGATGCTTTAGATCAACTATCTAACAAAATTTCAAGTGTGAATTTGACAAAAGTAGAATTGGACACATTAAGAAGATTTTCCAAGTGTATTTAGATGAAGCCATCCTTTTAAGAAAATTAATAAAACTCGTATAGCCAATTTACCTACATTGGGTCAGTAGGAGAGAAATTTGACTTGTTGACCTTAATGCATAACTTTTCCTCTTATTTCTTCCTCTTTCAAAATAGATATGCCAGTCCTACACTAACATACTATGTCCAAAATTTGGTTTATAGTGTACATCCTGAGTCTAGGATTCCCTTTTAAAACCTACATTTTTGTTGAAAATTATATATTTTTTTCATTCCCGAGGATATTAGTTCAACCTACTTATCCATGAATTGGCCAGGGGTAATTTATTGTAGACGTTTCCTAACTTCTCAAGACCCTAGTTGTCTAGATACATTCTCCCAGATGATAGAATGGACCTATACAATATGACCCTATCAAGAGGAAATGGGCTAGATCGAGTTTCATCTAGATCCAATTACATCCAGATTGATTTAGTTAGAAATTATGAGAGATATTTTCCATATTTTTGATTGCGTAAAGACTATCTCTATGGGGAGACTGGGATTTTAGGCTTAAGGAGGAGGACTCTCATGTTGAAGGTATATTGTAGTCATTTATATAATTAAGGAAAATTTATGAGTTCCCCTATTTACATGTTGTTTTTATAATGTTCATGTTTATATATTTTTCATGCTAATATTCCCTTTACTGAAGGAACAAATGCTTTATTCATCTATGCATGTGTGCAGGAGTTTGGCTCAAAATTGTTAGGAGTGATATATTTAGGAGAAGTGGGTTATATGGTAAAAGATTTAGATGCAACATTTTTCGTCAACCTGTGAGTGTTAAAGTGCACTTTTTTTTATCTATTTGGTTGAAATTTTATGTTTGAGTGTGATTTACATTTAAGCGATTCCATTGATTTCTTCACGTGCACTGTCTTTGGGTTATTTGTTAATTTGGCATCTCAGTGAAAAATTCCAACCATGGGACAATATTTCTCTTTTTTGGCAATTGATGTAGTCAATTTGGATTTAAGGGAAAGATTATTTTTGAATTAAAGCCGACATGTGCACAAAAGGAGAGGTCGACCCAAAAGAGAAATTGGACACCCATGAATGGCTATAAATACAAGTCAAGTGACCCCAATTTAGATCACACAAATTTGTTATGGTTTGTGGAAGTTCACTCGCACAGGTCTGAGATTGCATGATCCAAAGCTCGCGCTTGTGCTAGGGTTTTGGTTTCTGACTGCGGGCTTGACACAAAAAGTTTATCATTACAACCGCAGGCACGCAGGCTCATGCATGTAGTTGGGACCTGGGGTTTGGTTTTATCAATTGACTATAGATTTTGTCAGTTGAACACAGAGTTCATTTGTTGACTGCATATAGTGACAGTTGATCGTAGGCTTCTCAATCGAGGTTTTGATTATAAGCATTATTGGGTTCATCTCATGGATTTTGTTTAGTATATTTTTATAGATATATTTATGGTTGAAGATATGGATCATTGTAATATCTCTTTGTTGAATCATTCAATGAAAATATAATAAGAAGAATAATTTGAAAGGGTTTTCCCCATAATTAGTTTTGCCCTAGTCTTCAAACAATCCTAGTTTCTCTATGTGTCAATGTATTTCTTCTATTGTTACTTTATGTTCCACTGCATTGTCGATGATATTGTTATTTCTATATAATTGAATATGTTTCTAAATAATGTGGTAGATTTAAATAATGTTATGATGTTGTGGGGTGAATTTAATATGTAAATTGTGAAAATCAGTTATCAAAGCAAAGAACAATTATCCGTAACGAAAATTTAACATGAAATCAAAGTTGGGTTGAAGAAAATTGGATGAATATCACTCCTATGAAGACACCTTTGATGGATGCAAGAGAATATGGAGGAGACCTAAAAGAGGGCTAGGGTTTCATGGAAAACCTAGGCAATCTGGTTATTAGGATTTGATTGATATTATGAGGTTAGGGTTTGGAAGAAACCATATATGATGAAAAATATTTGAGAAGTACAATCTAGAAACCCTAGCAGCATAAATGTGAATATTTTCAAGTATTTGTGATAGGTTTGATGTAGCCCTAGATGGGATAGTCTCAATTAGGCCCGGTTTCTAATGTCGAATTTGGTTGAAACATCATGAAGGAAACAATGTTATATGGACAATGGATTGTCATGACCCTTGAAGGCTAGTTAACGAGGGAGATGATCACCTCTCATTAAAGATAATTACTCTTTATATTTATGTTACTTATTTATGTCGGGAAAAATACTGAGAGGGAGGGGGGTTGAATCATTATTTTAAACTAAAACTTTAAAAATTTATATTTTGAAACATGTATGCTACTGTTATTAAAAAACTTGCATATGTACACTAATTTAGAGAAGCAAACCAACATATATCCAGTTTACTAACTTTTCGTGTATTCTATCAGATGATTATCTTCAATCATTACATCACTACCTTAACTATTTTTTAATATGCAGTAAAGAACATAAATAAATCACAGAAAATTAAAAACACAATAGAACACCAATATTTTAGGTGGAAACCAAATTTTGGGAGAAAACCACCACTATTTCTATCTTTGTCTTCTTTTTTATAAAAACAAAATTTCATTACATTTGTACTGATGCAGACTCTTATTAGTATGCATAAACCCACCTGCCGAAGGCTACAATCTTCTCTCATTCTCTAGCACCCACTGGAAGGGAGCTTCAAATCCCTAAATTCGTTTACCAACTCCTACTAGAAGGGAGCTCCTACCCCCTTCCTAAAGGCTGCACTCTCATCTCCTTTTGGATCACTTTTCATAATATTTCATATTGGATCCACATGTCAAACAACCATCACACAACATGTAGGCCACCTTCATCAAATTTTCAAACTGGACCCATATCATCAATAAACCTAAAAAATTTTGTCAAACTAGAGCACTGAATCCGAGACACTCTCACATTGAAAATCAACTGAATTTCTAAAGCATCAAGTCAATGGATGTAGAATTCAACCATAAACAACAAACACAAAATTTTGTATTCAATTGTAATGAATAAGACTCACATATATACACGCCTTCTCTATATAACACCTGCGTACAGATCTTAGAATATTGAACATTGAAACATCAATCGCTGAATCATCAGTTACATATCATTGAACTAATCACATATTTCTAAACCAATCATACATCAAACACCCAGTCAAAATTTTGTACCATTAAGACTGAAAAATTCAACCAAATCACCTCAATATTCACTGTGAGACACAAATCTTCATGATACAGACATCATCAATAGAAAACATCAAATAAACCAAACATCATCAACTATAAACATCAATCATCAGTTCAAACCCTATTTTGTATAGGTTGCTTCCACCAGGCATATCAGCGTATGTACTCGCTTACCATGAACAACACCCACGAAAATATCTACACATACTGAAAAATATTTAGCAGAATATATATGTGACCCCACAAATATGGATATGCATATGTATGCAACTATTACCAAAAAAGAATGCGTACAAATTGGGAAAGAAACTTTTGTTGCAAACACAATTTCACTTTCCGCAACCTTTACTATCAATACTACAGACATCTGAATAAATAATTTAGATTACAACATTGCAGTTTCATCAATGTTAGCTAATTATACATTTGTAACAAGTAAATAAATCAAGCATATATGTCATCATTCTTTACATATTTCATATCTGCGTCTTCTCCTTGCTCCCTGGTTTACACTTCTTTCATATCAAATCATTCATAGAAAACTCAATACTTGCACACCCAACACCTTGATCTCCATCTCTTTATATACCTTTAGCCTTAGTTAATACCTTAGGCCAATCCCTTAGTAATGTCATTGGTATTCTTTGACGTGATCAAATAATTGTTGTTGCACCCATTACTCTGGGTCAATACGATGGTAAAGGCCCCTGGTATCTACATTACCATGGTGCGGCTTTTGTACGCGACTTTTCTTCACAATACCTTTGTATATATGCAACCTTGCTTCTGATGACCCGTGTATACTTTCTCAAAATTTTATTTGCTATCCATCTATCTCTAAACTGATATTCCTTTGTCCATATCACCTATAACATATATACCAATCCACATAATCATCTTGTTATCATAATGTTGACATCTTCATCGAGGATGTTACCATCAAGGACAACACATTAGCCATAATGCCAACAATCTCCCCCTTCGTACTTGATGCTAACCACTTTGGCATTTGGTCATCATCTGTAAATACTTGCAAACACACCTATAAAAAACCAAGACCTCTCACCAAGTATTTTTCTCCAAATACCAAGCTTCTCTCCCCCTTCGATATTGAGGGAAAAGTGATGACCAATGTTGAATGAAGACTTATCTCCCCCTTTGTAGAGAGGATCATTATAGATTTAATCTACTGAATATGAAAATTGCATACTCTCCATGCCCCCCCTGAACATATGCTAACTTTAGAGGAAATTTCAGTCTAAAAGTGGCCTCCTAAAGGAAAATAATAAAATAATTGTTACAATAATAAAATAAGAGTTAGAAATTTTGGAGGGAAAAGAAGAAAACTACTTCTTTAATTTATTATTTTGGATTGTATCCTTATAGGTTTACTCAAGTTTCATGTGTAGTCACTCATTGTATTTAGAATTGAATTCCACATCCAGCAAGTACACATTATTCATACTTTTGAGAACACCCACTTTGATAAAAATTGAAGATACATTAAAAAAAAAGTGTTGAACACTTTTTTTAAATGTATCTTCAATGTTTATCAAAGTGGGTCTTCTCAAAAGTACGCATAATGGGTACTCTTTGATGTGGAATTCAATTCCACATCCAACGATTGTCTACACTTGAAATTTGAGTAAACCTATAAGGATATAAGCCAAAAATACAACTAAAAAAGTAGTTTTTCTTGTTTTCCCTCCAAAATATTTACATGTACCTCTTTTTAAATTTAAAGGATTTTGATTGGTTTACATATGATGAAATGGAAATTAGATGAAAATTTCATGGACACTTTTAGGCTTAAATTTCCTCTAATGACCTTCTGAAGATATTCAATAGAGAACAAGGCCTTATGACTCAACCAAAAATGACATTTCCTATAACCAATGACTTATGATTACATCAATCACCCAACACAATGGGGTTACATATTTGACCCAACATTACATCAATTTCCCAAAAGAATAGGATTTCATATAAAGCATGACTTGATCCTAATAGCCCATACATGATTGAATATTAAAATGACTACATCATGGGTCTTTACATAACCTTTACCTCAAGGGACAAATATGACATATATAACCCAAACTAGGACCTCAAAAATAAGGTTTTAAGATCATGATAGTCATCAGGAATGACCATATACCATCTAGGAATCTGCAACATGAATATTTGATACCATCAATCATAGAAGCAACATGAACATCCTCATTATCAAGTAGTAAGGTAGGGAAATGGAGCATCAAACTCTTCAGCATCATCAACATGGTAGTAAGTATGCAATGCTTCCAAGAATCACTAAGTAACTTCAAAAATCAACAACCAATAATCAATACTGACCATAGCAGACACATAATCCTCATCAAGAATTTCAACAGATAAACTTTATCATTTGGAATCCATGCATCATTGATAACTAGCAATGGAGAAACAACATATAAATCTCCAACATTAACAATATAAATTTCTAGACATTAGCAAAGATATACAAAAATACATGCTTATGACACCATAATTCCAACAAGGGAATTTATGGTTATAATAGTTCACCCCCATGAACCAACAAACTACAACAAATCAATGTCAAAAATAGAAGACCAAACACAAAATGGTGAATGCATATAGGAGGCTCCCCCTAAATCTATGTCATTTTGCATCAATCACAAATATGTATATGCACATTTCTAACTCATATAATAAATATATACATGATTTTTCTTCACACCATATGCATACATAAAGTAAATTATAGTAATTTACAGTCACAACTCCCCCTGAACATAACATACTTGTTAGAATAATAAGCACAGTGATGAAGCAGGAGTCATTCCTAATTTATGTGTAATATATTCAAAGGAATCTCATGGAAGTGGATTTGTAAATATATCTACAACTTGTTCCTTTGAAGGAACATACTCCAGTCTCACATTTTGTTCAAGCACCTGCTCTCTCAGAAAATGATATTCGATTGGAATGTGCTTGGTTTTTTAGTGCATTACATGATTCTTGGAGATACTTATGCTACTAGTATTGTCACAAATAATAGGTATAGGTTGATGACAATTTATTTTAATGTATTGCAGTTTTTGGATCATCTATAGAAGTTGAGTAAAACAAGATGCAAAATCAACATATTCTTCCTCAATGGTAGATAATTCGATGGAGATTTGTTTCTTGTTGAACCATGAAACCAAGTGGGGTCCCAAATAAATTTATCATCCACTAGTACTCTTACAATAATCAATATTACCTGCCCAATCTACATTTGTGTAAGCATGAAGTGAAAATTTTTCATTTTTGGGATACTATAGACCAAAAGCATGAGTTGCTTGAAGATACTTCAATATTCTCTTAACTCCTTGGAGATGAGTTTCCTTAGGATTTGTTTGAAATAATCCAACAATTCCAACTTCATTCATAATGTATGGCCTTGTACCTAAAAGGTAGAGTAGGATTTGAAGCATAGATCTGTATTATGGTTGATTGAATGAGGGATAATCATCATTTTGACTAATATTGCATCATGTTACCATTGCTGTGCATACATGTTTGTAGTCTTCCATTCCATATTTCTTCAAAATATGTTTGAGGTAATTTTTTCGAGAAACAAAGATACCATTCTTAGTTGTTGTACTCGAAGACCAAGGAAGTATGTTAGTTTAGCAAGTAGAGACGTTTCAAATTATTACTGCATAATTGAAGCAAATCCTTGACTTATAGATTCTATATTGCTTTCAAATATGATGTCATCTACATAAAAAAAAATTGATAAAAAAATTTTCTTTATCAAATTTGATATATAGGTTGCTATCTGCAGACCAATTTTTGAAGCCTTGTTGTTTAAGATCCCTGTAAAGACGATAATACTATGCATGAGGAGATTGTTTTAGCCCATAAAATGCCTTATTAATTTTTCACACAAGTTTTTTTATCTGTCAAGAATGAACCCTTCAGGTTGTTTAATATAAACTTTTTCTTCTAGATCTCAATTCAAGAATGCATATTTAACATCCATTTGATATACCTTAAAGTTATGAAAGCTTCAAAATGAAAGAAACATTCTTATGGGTTCAAGTCTAGCTACGGGTGCAAATGTTTCTTCAAAGTATATCCCTTCCTATTGAGCATAGACTTTACATACAAGTCCTTTTTTGTTTGAAATTACTTCTCCAATTTCATTCAGTTTGTTCTTGAATACCCATTTCGTCCCAATTACATTTTTATCATGATAACTTGGCACTAATTCCCATGTGTGGTTATTTTCTATTTTTTTAATTTATTCATGCATTTCCTTGACCCAACATTCATATTTTCTTACACGATTCACATTTTGAGGTTCAATTGTGGATAGTAAGGCTAAGTCACTATAAGTTCCAACAAGAGTTCTTCTATTTTGTATTAATGAATCCTTTTCTCCTAGAATTTGAGATTCATGATGGTTTTTCTGAACATACCTTGATGGAGTCTTTTCTGATGTAGCTGGATCTTCATTCGCTTCTTCTGATGCTTCTCTATTTCCTTATTCTATAACCTTTTTCCTTATAGTAGGGAGAGATTTGTCATCTGCTGGTGCTTCACTTTTGGAACCTATGGATGCTTGATAATTCACAAAATCTATGCATTCAACAATATTTTGAAGCCTCTTATTATAACATTTATATCCTTTGCTTCTAGAAGAAGATTTGAGGAGGATTCCTTCATTATATCTAGATTCAAAATTCCGAAAATTATCATCATTTTTATTTATGTAACATTTTCTTCCAATGGTTTTAAAATTTTTTATAGTTGCATGCTTACCAAACCATAGTTCCTGTGTATTTTTATCATCGTGTTTATTCGAACCCTAGATTTGTTAACGATATTCACGACTATTTGTGTTGCCTCTCCCCGAAAGGTGTGAGGTGTCCATGACTCATCCAGCATGTCACGTTCCATTTTTTGGACTGTTATGTTGATTCTTTCCACCACCCCATTTTATTGAGGAGTCTTAGCACGAAAAAGTTTCTTTTGATGTCATGTTGTTCACAAAAATAGAAAAGATAAGCTGATATAAATTCTCCTCATTTACCAGTTCTAAGACATTTGATTTTCAGATCTAACTCATTTTCTACCAAAGCCTTGAATACTTTGAATTTATCAAATACTTCATCTTTATGTTTTAATAATCCAATCTGACACATTCTTATAAAATAACCAATGAATAATATGAAGTATTTTTCACCACGTGAAGAATTATTTCTCATAGGACCACATAAATCAATATGAATAAGTTCAAGTGGCTTACTTGAAGTACCTTCTTTATCTTTAAACTGAACTACGGTTTTATTACCAAATTGACATGATTTGTAGATGAGATTTTTAGGTGGAGAGATATTGGGAAAGTAACACACTTCTCCCATTCTACTTGATTTGTACAATTGAGAAAAGCTTTAAGGTGTCCCAAAATTTTGTGCCAAAGCTAAATTTCTTCAAATTTGCTTAAATACCAATTCTCTTGGTTGCCTTCTATGACATATACATTGTCTGGATTCCTTGTCCCTTTTATTATGATCTTACTTGTATCCATATTTATTACCACACAATTCTTTGATATGAGAACAACCTCATGCCCTTGGTCACCCATTTGACTAACACTTAAAAATTTATGTCTTAATCCATCAATGAATAAGACATTTCCATCCTTAAACTTTTTATTTAACAACACAGTTCCTTTCCATTTGATAGAAATAGGTGAGTTATTACCAAAAGTTAAATTCTTTTCTTTCTTTATTTTTATTTTTAAATAAACTTATATTTGTCACATGTCATATGATTTGAACATTCATTTTTAATGTACCAAGGGTTTTCTTGATCCCCTATATACAAAGGTAGACCATAATTTTTAGTGTCATAATTTTCCTTTTTCCATACCTTGGGTGGTATTGTATTATGTTCATGCTGGTAATATGTTATCATTCTGCTTCTTCATTCAGTTTATTTATGACCAAAATTATTGCAAAGAGAACATTCAAATTCATCTTTAAGTGGTGAGAAAACATTATAAGAAGATTCATTTTCCCTGATTTCAGTATTTTGGTTTCTTTATTCTCTAGTCATAATAGTTTTATAAGCAACGCAATGAACAACTTTATGACCAAAATTGTTACAAGAGAAAAATTGACCATTGAAGTAGGAATACTTGGGAGTATAATACATTCATGAGTAACTTTCCCCTGGATAATTATAAGGCTGTGTTTTTCATGAGAAATATTTGATCCTTTGGTCTTTTGCTGAGAACTATAATTATGATGATTTATTTCTTTTATTATATGTACGTATCTTCCTGTACCTATTTCAAAAGATTTTATAGTTTTTTTTTTTTATGTTTCACCATTTGAACTGTATCCAATAGTTGTCTTGATTAGAGGAGAGAAATACACTTTGATGATTTATTATAAAGTCTCACATCCTTAGAAAATATAAAATTTAGAGCCTTTGTTTTCTCAATTTCCTTTCTTAGACCCACTATTTCAAGTTCTACATTTTCAGAGTGCCTTTCCTTTTCTAGAACTTGTTTCTTCAAAACTTCTTCAGCTAATTTAGCTTCTTCTAAACAGATTTTTAGCTGAGTCATTTCTTCAATAAGATTATTTTTATACAGATTTCCTTTTCTTATAGAGCATCCATAAATACATCATCATATTCATCTATAAATTTTCCTTCAAATTCCATAAGCAACTAATAATCTTGATCAAATTCAACATCCTCATTATTGGAAGAATATTCACTATCTTCATAAGTATAAAAACTTTTCTTGTTATCAAAGCTTATTCTAAAATTATTCTTTGGAACACTATTCCCTTTCTCATGATTTTTTTATAAGGAAATTTAGCAGCATAATAATCTACTCTTCCACATGCAAAAAATTTAAAAGGAAGCTTACCTGTAAACCTACCAGTTCCTACCTAAAGTTTCTTCACAAAATTTTCTTCTTCTTCATCTAAAATATAACATGTTTCCTTAAGATCTTAAATTTCCTTCCTTTTGTATGAAGCCTTGATGTTTCTTCTCTGATATCTGTTGGACCTTATTTTCTCATTTCATAAGCTGTTAAAATCCCATGGAGCTGTTCAATAGTGAAAATTTTCAAATCCTGCATTTCTTCAATGTAAGAGACTTTGGAATCGAACTTTGAGGTTATATATCTTAGTATTTTCTCAACAAAAGTAAAATATTGTATTTCATAACCAATATTTCTCATTGAGTTGATGATCTCATCTACTCTAAGGAAAAATATTGCAATACTTTCATGATCATACATTCTAGCAATCTCTCATTGAATTCTAAACATTTGACGTTTAGCATTTTTTACCTTAGTGTCACCTTCATAGATTTGGATAATATTTTCCCATATAGATTTTATGATAGTTAATTGCATGAACTTCACAAATTCTTATTCATCCAAGCTTCCTAAGATAGCATTGACTACCTTTGCATTGGTTTCATATTGTTTATTCCGTTCACCATATGTGGGAATGGAGGATGGGTATTGATATCATCCTTTAACGATTTCCCATACATCGACTCGAAGTGAATGAAAATATTCTCTCATTCTGACTTTCTAAAATACAAAGATAGTTCCATTAAAAAAGGGTGGCCTAATAGAGTATACACCCTCTTGATCGCTCATTTTGATGGATCTCCCTTTAAGATATCAAGCTTCTTCTGAGGGATCTACACTAAAACCAATTGTTGGGAAAAATAATGAGAAGGGGGGGGGAGTGAATCAATATTTTAAACTCAAAATTTAAAAATTTATATTTTGAAATATGTATGCGACAATTATTAAATAAACTTGTGTATGTATGCTAATTCAATGAAGGAAACTAGTGTATATAAATTTTACTATTTTTTCAAGTATTCTATGAGATGATTATCTTCAATCATTGCATCAGTAGATTAATTACTTTTCATTATGCAGTAAATAACATAAATAAATCAAAACAAATGAACAACACACAGAACGCCAGTATTTTAGGTGGAAAACCACTTTTGATGTTGTCTTTGTCTTATTTATTATAAAAAAACTCTTTGTTACATTTGTACTGATGCAGAATCTTATCAATACACAAAGACCCACCTACAAAAGGATATAACTGTCTCCGATTCTCCAACACCCATTGAAAGGGAGCTTAAACCCCATGAAATAGCTTACTGACTTCTACAGTAAGGGAGCTCCTACCCCATTTCTGAAGCTTCAACCCTCAACTCCTTGTTGATCACTTTTCAGATAATTTCAGACTAGATTCACTTGTCAAACAATCATCACACAACTTGTAGGCCACCTTTCACCAAATTTTCAAAATGGACCCATATCATGAATAAACCCAAACAAATATGTCAAACTAAAGCAGTGAATCTAAGACACTGTCACATTGCAAATCAACTGAATTTCTAAAGCATCAAGCCACTGAATGCAGAACCCAACCAGACATAACAAACATCAAATTTCATACATGATTGTACAGAATAAGACTCGTGTATATACACGCCTTTCCTATATAACACTTGTGTAAAGATATTAGAATTTTGAAAAGTTAATCATCAACCATTGAACCATACATCGACCATTTTACCAATTACATATTACTGAACTAATTACATATCTCTAAACTGGTCATAAATCATACACCTAGCCAAACTTATGTACCATTAAAATTAATCAATTCAACCAAACCACCTCAATATTCATTGCGAGACACATATCATCATGAGATATACAGATCATTCATAGAAAACAACGAATAAACCAAACATAACCAACTATAAACAACAATCATTAGTTCAAACCCTAGTTTGTATACGTTGATTTCACAAGGCATATCAACATATGTACACCATTACCATGCACAAAAGGAGAGTACATATATTCACATACTAAAAAAATATTCCACACAATATATATGTGAACCACATATATGGATCCACCTATGTACATGACTATTCCAAAACAAACATGCGTACAAATTTGAAAAAAAAAATCATTGCAAACATAGTTTCACTTTCGACAACCTCTACTGTCAATGCTACAGACTTTTGAATAAATAATTTAGATCTAAACCTTATAGTTTCATCAATGTTATCTACTTATATATTTGCAAAAAGTAAATGAATCAAGAACATATTTCATCATGCTTCAGGTCTTTCATATCTGAGTCTCCTCCTTGTTTCTTAGAGCACACATGCTTCAGATGAAATCATTCATACACAACTCAGTACTTGCACACCCAACACCTTGATCTCCATCTCTTTATATAATTTTATCCTTAGTCAATACCTTAGGCCAATCCCTTAGAAATGTTGTTGGTATTCTTTGACGGGATCAAATAACCATTGTGAAACCTATTACTATGGGCCAATACCATGGTAAAATTCCCTAGTATCCATATTACCATCTTGCATATTTTGTACACAACTTTTCTTAACAATACCAACGTATGTACGTGACCTTGCTTCTCAGGACCCACATATACTTTATCAAACTTTTATTTTTCCTTCAATATGTTTATGAACTGACATTCCTTTGTTTGTATCACCTGCAACATCTGTATCAATATACATAATCATCCTGTTATCACAATTTTGAAATCTTTATCAAGGAGGTTTCCATCAAGGACAACACATTAGCCATAATGTCAAAAATTCGTGTCTTTACCTTATTTTATATTTATTCATATGTTCACTGATTATACTTACTACATGTATATTTAAATATTTGGATACTTCTAAACTCCTGATAAGATGTGATAAGTATATCCTTCTTGAGGATCATCTAAGGTGCGGGAAAATATGGCTAGTGCAGGAATAAAATTTTTATTGTTTCCCATGACAAGTAAGGGATACAATGTGCAAAGGAATCTGAATGTTGTAAAGTATGTATAGTATAGTATTTCAGATTCAATATCAGATGGCAAGGTAAGCCCTATGGTATGATGATAATGTCACCTTCAAAAATGGCTCATGCATGCATATGAAACAAAGTTTGATTTATGGTACTATTGTAGTGACTCAACAACCCCTCCATTATGGAAAATAATAGATTTAATAAATAATGGGGATCCTTTAGAATTTTAGTTGAAATTATTTTATTGAATAAAATAGGAATTTTTTAGTTTTTATTTTTTTATTTTAATAAAAAATAAACCTATTGGGACTTAATATTGAAACAATGGCTCAAAAGGTAAAAAAACGCTCTTAAAAGGTTTTGTTCGCAATCAAAAATTACAAATTTTGTATGTACCGCGCCTCGAAGGGAAAACCCCAATGTGCATTCCCAAATTAAGAAATATGGGCAGGTCTAAGTTCCTTAAATGAAGTGAAAAATGCTTCCACACATATAATACTCAAGCCTGGTCCCACCGCTGTACCATGCCATGTATCTCAATTTCATATCAAAAATTTCCAATTGACAATATCTTCAATATTCCAACAAAGCCTCTCTCTTGATATCACATCTTCCATTATCACATAGCTTTATCGCAAAACCAATTATCGTATCACTGCACCGAAAATCCTCCATATCACAACTTTAAAGTAAAAAATCCTTTTAGAATCTCTGATATGAAATCCATGATACAAAGTCTTTGATAAAGTATTTTCTGCCTTTATGTTATAACCGTTGATAAAAGCACATATCAAGAAACGTTGATATCACAGGTTTTAAGGTGTGCATCCAAATAATACCTCTAATGTGAAGCCTCCAATAGATGCTAACTTGTAAAAAAGGCATGTGAATCACATGTTTATCCATTAATTACCATGTGTAATGAATTCACTCTTTTCGAAGTACAAATGTTTTCATCACAACAATTTCTTGTTAAAATATTTTGTTTCATAAAGGCATAGATTTTTATCGTCTGTATCATTTCCATAGTAATTTCTCCAAATTCGTAAATTTTTATGCTCATTATCTATAATTTCTCCTCACAAGCTAGTCCCGACCAACATAATTCAAGAAAAATGGCTAAAGAACTTAAGGGAAAAAAGAAGCGCGCGACGTAGCAACAATCACCTTTTCCTTATTCAGAAGTGATTGAAATGATTCCATTGTTCTCAGATACTACATGCACACCAGACGCCTGAGCCTCTTCTTGGGAGGCTATGTATAAGATGTTTGAAGAATAATAACCTAGAATCGTGGAAAGACAAGCCACGAGAGATGATTCTACATCTACTTCTGAAACTAATTGGAGCAACGTCACTAACTCTCATCTACCTAGGCTGGCCACTCGACAAAATATTTTTCCTTATACATACATGGTCAAATGGATCATTAATAACCTAAATATATTGGAGAAGAATTTTTTTACCTCAAAGAAACATTAATCGGGCCATTCCTGACCGAAGACTTGAGGAGAATGTACCACCTGCCGGAACCACAGAAGATATATGACAAACAATTTGTTCAAAATTTTTTGGTAGAAAATGAAGTCAATTCAAAACCAATTAGACAGTGGAGAAGAGACCCTAATAAGCACAAGCATGAAGAGAAGGATATGTATTCTATTACCTCCCTTGTTGGCCCATATTGTTACATTGTTGCTATGATGTGTAGATTGTACGGGTATCCTAATACCCATAAATTATAAGTTGAATGGGTACCTTTGATTGATGCCACTTCAGATGCTTATATAATGTATTGGGAAACTATTCTATCCAATAATATAGCAACCCAAATTCTTGCTTACAGAAGTAAACATAATTTTTCTAGTAAAATCGTTCGCCCTTTTTACATGATTTCATACGTTATGGATGTTGTATACTTCACTTATTATTTCCCATCCATGGGATGGAAATGGACCTTAGAAGACCCAAATCCTATTTATATTTACCATGATATACTTTAGGAGTCCAATTTCTAACCACATTTCTACAAAATATTCCATGGGGTTATGCTGTCAATGTTTAAAGATGTTTTTGATGAAAACGCCCCCAGACTTTCCAAATAATCTAGCGATGATTCTTAGCTATAGGAAAATGGTTTGGAGAATATTATTTTACCTATGTTTGTGTTTTCGACATTTTAGCTAACCCACATGTTCTTCCACTATATGTCCCTGATAAGCTTCTAGCCCAGGAGATTTCTTACGAGAATGTTGGGAATGGCTTAACCAAAGCCCTAAAATATGCTAAGGAATCCATATGGCCATCGTTTCCTATCCAATGTGGAGTTTATTCCCTGGAAAGATTCAAGCATGCTATGCTTGAAATTGACCAAATCTTATGCTTGAATTCCTCGACTATCCCAAGTAGAGGATACAATAAATAATTTCACTGCACAGGTCAAAATAAGGAAATTCACACATGAACCAGATGTATTTGATGATTTATTTGAATCAACCTAGACTTGTTCACAAGTGGAAAGGTTAGAAACTACCTGACTCACTCTAGAAGAATTAATGAGGTTCATATATTATAAAAATAAAAGGTTAGAAAACCTGCTTCTGGACTCGTTGACGATTCCTAAACCGAATACTCGATAAGAAAAATCCTTGACAATATCATCAAAAGAAAGCGATATAGCATAGGGAAAGGAAACAAATTCATCATCAAATTACAAGACCGAATAATTACAACTGGGCAGAGAGCTAGATGAAATGTGGAATCATTTCGATCATGCCATTAAGAATACAGGATCCGAGGAGTTAAAAAATATAGTTCATATAGCAATTGTTAACACAAAGAATATAAAGGTTAAATAAATACCTTTGTTTCACCATCTATGGTAATTGAATCTGAGAGATGAAAGTAGAGTCCTTTCTTTGAAGAAAATTATATGGGGGAAATTGCCCCAGATAAGATCTGGTCTAGGGATTATTTTTTAGGGAGGAATTTTCTCCATATAAGGTTGGAATCGATGGCGAATGCAAAGGTTTTGGAGATGGTTGTGAATCTGCAAATGTGTCATGGAGTAGTGAAGCCGAGGATTTCATATATAAGGTCTTATGGGAAGTCCTGTATATCAATAGTCTCATTCCCGGGCTCAGGCTCAGTTTCCTGCTGAGGTTGTGGTAATGTTTCTATTGAATCTCCCATGGTTTCTCAAGAACAGGTACTAAGAGACAAAGTGAAATACAAACCTGCGATACCAATGAAAGACATACGCCAATATAGTTGGTGAAATCATTACTACCAAGAGAAGTTTGTAACTGTCCGTTTTCCATCATTTTCAAATGCCTTTTTGGCATTTTTTATTGAAGCTACAAATTTTCTTGGAAAGATATTGTTTACCAGAATCTAGTCATTCATTTTAAAAAAAAATGATTATGGGGTGAGTGGATTTAGCACTATCAAAAACCTATTCTTAAGCTTGTAAAATTGAAACCCAAATTTCTCAAAATTTCTACTTAATTTTAGAATTTTTTTTTATTATTTTCCAAATTTATAATCTTATTAAACTACTCTTTTTCAAGTTCAATGTTATAATAATGTCGTAATCTAACCAACCTTATTCTTTGCCCTTGAAATTATGGAAAATTCAGGCAAGATTTTAATAAAATACTATATATATTTTTGAAAATCCAGGTTGCAGCTGTCATACTTCAAGATTTTGGGTGCCTAAGAAGTTTTTGATGGTGTTGAATCCATTTCCACCATAAAAAACATGATTCTAACATTTTTACTCCAAGATTTCTTCAATTTTTTTGCACAAATTCCTGTCGCCTCTGTAGACTTCTCCTATAGCAATTATTAAATAAATACTATTCTTAATTATATAATTGGTGTTTAAGAGTATATAGGCTCTTAATTATATAATAGGTGTCTCTTAAACTGGTCAAAATGGTTATATATTATGGCATAAAGATTTTAGAAATTTAAATTAATTACATAGATTTAATCTAAGAAGTATTTGCATCAATAGAATTTTTTATTTCTTGATAGGTTTTCATAATTTTAAGTTAATTATTAATAGCTATTAAGTGGATGGTAGAGATTTACTTTCTGCATAGTATGCCAAAAAATTTTGAGTGGAATTCATAGATTAAGAATTGAAATTTATGTTTAAGTTCATTATTTATGTTGAGGTTTTCATAATTATTAATAATCATTAAATGGATTGTAGCGATTTAACGTGCACACAAAATGTCAAAATAATCTTAGTAGTAGTCATAGATTAAAATTTGATATTTATGTTTAAGTCACTTATATTTTTAATTTTTTAATTTAATTAAAAATAATTGTCATATCAATATCTTTCATTCACTCTCCATTTGATTTCCAATATCGTCACAAATTCATTCAATTCCCATTATGTTACTAGTATTCTTGCAAATATTGGAGAGAAAACGTGGAATTAGATCCCACCTGCAAATATTGGAGAGAAAACGTGGAATTAGATCCCACCTGCTAGCAAAAGAACAAGTGCATCTCACTTTCTTGCTTTTCAAGTGAAAACTTTTCAATCAACAAAAGCATGTCGTTGATGTTAACAATTACCACTGAAGACTTCATGAAATAAATCACATTAAGGAAAGAAAACAATTTTCAAACTGGAACAAGAGAAAAAGGAAACGGTTAGATGCATAACCATGCATCATTTTAAGAAACAAGATCTTAAAATGAGCATAGATATCAATAATACATAAATCTACAAATCACCCTAAAAATTAATCTACACATTAAATTTACATATTAACACATTGATAACATATTAAACATACAGTAATATATACATTAACTCGTGTCAACTATGTTAACTATGGCTTCCTATCATTAACATGTTCAACCATGGTTAAGATGGATGCCATGGTGAACCATACTCATCATGAGATTTAACTTTAATAGTGTTCCCAATGTGACAAACAAAAAAAATTGTCTTAATGTGATGAACAAGAAATGATGTTATAATTTGAAAAACAAAAAAGTGACATCACAACATGATGAACAACAAATGACATCATACGTGACAATAAAAAAAGCATGTCACAATGTGATCACATTAAAATCTGAAAAAGGATAAACAATATTTCAAAGTATCAAAGAAAAAATGATGTCACAATATGACTAACAACGAATGACATCACAATTTTACAAAAAATAAGCCATCACAATCTAACCTAGGATTACCAGGTTTACTAGGTTGGTCTACATTTACTAGGTTGACATAGATTTATTAAGTTTACTAGGTTTATTAGCTTGACCTATGTTTACTAGATTGACATAGGTTTACTAGCTCAACAACAATTAACCATGGACAACCATAGTCAATTAGGATAACCTATGTTTATTATGTTGATCGAATTTTATTAGGTTTACTAAGTTGACCTAGATTCACTGATTCATTAGGTTGACTTAAGTTTACTAGTTTACCTAAGTTTGGTATATTAACCTAGGTTTATTAGGTTTAGTAGGCTTACTAGGTTTACTAGAGCTTTTAAGTTGACCTAAGTTTATTAAGCTTACAAGGTTAACGTAATTTGACTAGGTTTACTAGGTTGACTTATGTTTACAAGGTTTACTTGAGTGTTCTAGGTTTACCTCAATTTACAAAGTTGAATAGGTTTATTAGGTTGACCTAGGTTTACTAGGTTGAGTAGGCCAACCAATGTTTACTAGTTTGACAATGGTTTACTAGGTTGACCCATGTTAGCTAGGTTTACCAAACGTTTATTAGGTTTACTATGTTCACTAGGTTGACTAGATTTGCTAGTTTTACTTAGATTTTGTAGATTGACCTAAGTTTAGTAGGTTGAACTATGTTTACTATGTTTAGTAGTCTCACCTAAGTTTTCTAGGTTTTCCAATATGACCTAGGTTTACTAGGTTGACCTAGCTTTATTAGGTTTACTATGTTGTCTATATTTATTAGGTTGACCTAGGTTTACTAGATTTACTAGGTTGACCTAGGTTTTCTAGGATGGCCGAGGCTGACTGGGTTAACCTGCATCTACTTTGTTGGCCTATGCTAACTAGGTTGACCTAGTTTTACATGGTTTAGTAGGTTAACTAGGTTTAGTAGTCTTAATAGATTGATCTAAGTTTATAAGATTCACCTAATTTACTAGGTTTACTAGATAGAATTAGGTTTACTAAGTTGACCTATTTTACTAGGTTTAATAGATTTACTAGGTTAACCTAGGTTAACTAGGTTTATTAAGTTTTCTAGGTTTACTATGTTTAATATGTTGACCTAGTTTTGCTAGATTTACAAGTTTTAGTAGGCTAAGTAGGTTTATTAGATTCACTAGGTTGACCTATGTTTATTATGTTGAACTTGGTTTACTAGGTAGACCTAAGTTTACTAGGTTGACCTATATTTACTAGGTTTACTGGGTTTGCTAGGTTTAATAAGATAACCCAGCTTTACTAGGCTTATTTTGTTGACCTAAAATTGCTAGGTTTACTAAGTTGACCTAAGTATTGCTAGCTTTACTAAGTTGACCTAAGTATTGCTAGCTTTACTAAGTTGACCTAAGTATTTCTAGTTTTACTAAATTGACCTAAGACAATTTAGTTGATGTTTATATATATATATATATATATATATATATATATATATATTTGGCAACTATCAAGGAAAATTTTAGTTTGTGTCTTTCTAATTACCTTGAAACCTTGCCCCCATGAGGAGGGTCTACCTATCTGTAGATGTAGGCATAACCCTCTAAGCATCATAGGCACACATATTTCATGAGTCACTTTGGGTGATACTCAAGCGGTCGAACTTTCATTCACATAATGGTTTTCCAAAGTCTCCCACCTTATCCTCATTCCCCTGTCACTCATAACTCATCACCCTCCTCTTTTGGTGGGAGTCTAGAATTGTCTAGATATTTTCACATTATTTCCAAGAGTAAACTACAGTTAGTTCCTCTCCCATGATGCAACCTAACGTATCAAAACCTATTGTTACTAATGGTTTCCCTGAGACTACCTCTATACCTTCCTCTACGACAACATGTCTTGTCCCCACTACATCTACTAAGATCACCTTCATATTCTGGTATAATATTTCATGATATTTTTTCCCTCCATTTTGTAAATCCACTATGGGTACATCCACATCATTGACCATTCCTTCTCCATTCATCTATGGTGATGAATCTAGTTCAACTATGAGTACCATACGCACATCACATGTTGGAGGTTCGAAATCCACTAATCCCACTATCAGTTCCAACATATCATGATCCAGGTGGATATTAGTGGCCACCCACCTATTCCACTTGGGACCCCACCATTGTTTCTTTCAGTTTTTCAGTTTCCTTAATTGTAGCACAATTTACTATTTTTAGTAGTTTTTTTTTCTCTTGAACTTCCAGAGCTATTTCAAGGCCCAAAATGACGTTTTTTCAAATAAAATTTTTTACTCCTAGGATATATCTTTATAACGAGGTATTTTTCATGTCAAACGAAGATCATATGACAAAGTTATGTCCCCGGGAAGTTGATGTACCAATTTACCCAAACGGGGCCCATAGTTTTGGCGCTTCTTCTCCTAGGGTTAGGTTTTTGGATGTTTATGGTTTTCCATTGTTTCTCAATAATAAATAGGCCCTCGAGCTTGATACGTTTCATAGGCTTGTAGCCGCCACATCTCTTCTTAAAGATAAGCTACCAACGCCCTAGCTAGGTTACTTCCATTTTGTCTGTAAGCATATTTCAATTATTTGATATTAATGAAATAAAGTCTTATTTCTGCTGCATCTCTGTGTTTATGTGTATTTCATTATTTTGTTGCATTCTTGCATAATTTCGGATCAGTGGTATCAAAGAGGTCTGCTCTTTCTCGATCCTTCTTTGCATATCCCCAATGAGGTTTGGGTATAAAGAGTTAAGGCTCGATCTGGTTGAATCTTTGCAAGATCAGTCTCGCAAACCCTGATGGCTACCCATGGGGGAAAAAAAGAGAGACGAGGGAGCAAGAGATCCTATTAAAATATTTCTCGAGAAGGCCCTCGATAAATAAATGAATGCGATGATGGATAACTTTTCCCAGATCCTTCAACGACTTCCTACTGGTGGCGCATTTGCATCCAACAACCACTCTGGAGATGCAACTCCTTTTAAGGTACAAATAAAATTTGACATTCCCATATTTGAGGGCCAAATAGATGCAGACGTCATAGATAGATGGTTGAATCTATTAAAATGGTATTTCCGAGTTCATGAATTTTCCAACCGGGAAAAGATTACTTTTTCACTCCTCAAAGCCGCTCCCCATGTCAGGGAATGTTGGGAAACCTACTGTGAGCAAAACGACAGGAGGGAAACCTATATGGTTTCCACCACACCCAATTGGAATTCTTTCTGAGACGCCATCAAGAAACAATATTATCTCATGGGGAGCTATGAGGACAATTACATACAATAGACTACGTTGCAACAAAAAATGGATCAAGATGTGCATGAGTTGATGAATCTATTCCATACCCTGCGCACAAAATTGGGTATCAAAAATTCAGGGAAACATTTGTTGCTGAACTACTGCAGTTTTCTACATAGATACTTTCAGGAGGAAATAGAGTTCCTCAAACTCTCCTTTCTTGGCGCAACATATTGATATGCTTCCAAGATTTAGCAGAAGTTCAAACAAAATAAGGGAGACTTTGGATCTGTCAATCAGAAGTAAGGGAAAGGTTCCCCCAAACTGCAGAACAAAGGAAAAATCCAAGGCGAGGTGGCCCAAGATAACCTGCTAAAGCTACAAGCAAAGAACAACATTATGAAGCCAAAGAAGGACACGAGAAAGTGGTGTGAGTTCCATAAGAGCTCCACTCACAGCATAAGTGATTGTTGAGCCAAGCAGTCACTGGTGGCTGAGATGAAGGCTTCTGAATCAAATGCATGCTATGAATATGAATCAGAATCAGATAAGGGGAATGATAAAGGGTAGCAGACTATCAATGTAGATACCAACACCACTGTGGCCACCACGAATATCTAGAAGGAGGAACCAGAATATCCAGAGGAGGGGCAACGCCTCTTCCATTCCCAGATGTGGGTAAATGGTTCCCCACTGCAGTTCATTGTCGCCAGTGGGAGCCAAAAGAACCTCATTTCAGCAGAGGTCATGAAGAGGTTGGGTTTTCCGACCATAACACACCCACAGTCGTATACCATTGGGTGGCTTAATCAGGGAAGGGATCTTTGCGTCAGCTAGTAGTGTCACCTTCCCTAGAGCATCAAGCCCTTCACGGATGAGGTATTATGTGACATTGCTCCTCTTGATGTTTCTGATGTATTATTAGGCCAACCATACTTGTGGAAGTGACATGCTGTGTATGAGTCCCGACCTCGCGCTGTTATTGTTACTTTGGTAAATAAGTTGCACAGGATAACATAGGTAGCACCACCTCCTGCCATCTCTTTGGTTACTGCAAAACAACGCAGTAAGCTCATTTCAAAAAGTGGGAAATTTTTTTTCCTGATAATCCACCCTCAAGGCAAGAAGAATATTGTGGCTATGGCCTCTAGACAGAGCTCCTCCACATGAAAAAAATATATGGAAAATTTCATGGAGGAGTACAGGGACATCTTCAACTCACCCATACGGGTCCCTTTGTATTGTCAGGTCAAACACCCCATCGATATGACCCCAGGTGCGCTGCTCCCTAATGGACCAATCTATCGGTTCTCTATTATGGAGAATGATGAAATCAAGAGGTAGATTCAGGAGATGTTGCAGAAAGGTCACATCCGGCCAAGTTCATCGCCCTACGAGAGCTCGATCGTGTTGGTGTAGAAGAAGGATGGGACTTGGAGACCTTGTATTGATTATCGAGCATTGGACAAGATCATTTTATGGAATAGGTACCTGATCCCATGGATTGATGACCTTTTGGACCAAATCAAGGGGGGAAAATATTTCAGCAAGATCGACTTGAAGTCTGGGTATCACTAGGTACCCATCGAACCCTCCAATGTCTGGAAAACTGCCTTCAAAGCTAAGGAGGTCCTTTTTGAATGGTTAGTCATTCCTTTCGGGTTGATGAATTCTCCCGTAACCTACATGAGGTTGATGCACGACATCTTGTGGCCATTCACAACCTCATTTGTAGTAGTGTACTTGGATCACATCCTAATCTTTAGCCAGACTTGTGAAGAGCACATCTACCACATCTGGTAGGTCATCCAAACACTACGATAACACAAGTTGTGTGCCAATTTTGAGAAGTGCACTTTTGGAATGACCAAGGTTTAGTATCTGGAATACATTATTGATGAGTGGGGGGTGCATGTGGATCCATCCAAGATGCAATTCATTCGGGATTGGCCAACCGTAAACACTCTAACAAAGCTCTGCAACTTTCTGGGTCTTGCTAATTTTTACTGTAGGTTCGTGTTGGGATTCTCTCATATCACTTGGACCTTGAACCAAGTCACCAAGGGAGGGGCGAAAGAAAATTTATTTTGTTCTGAATCTCAACAGAAGGCATTCGTCAAGTTGAAACATCGCCTATGATCTATCGTAGTGCTCACATTACTAGACTTGAAACAACCATTTGAGATCGAGAAATATGCCTCAAAATATGGTATTGGGGTAGTTCTTACTCAAAATGGGCATCTAGTGGCATATTACAGTGAGAAACTATCCGAAACAATTCAAAAGTATCCCACTTATGACAAAGAGAAGTATTCCATTGTGCAGGCTTTCCAACAATGGAAGAATTACATTTTGGGTAAGGAAACTGTCATCCACACAGACCATCATCCCCTATAGTTCATACAGACATAAGGGAAGTTGCAGAATGATCTCCATTAGAAGTGGTCCACATATCTGCAACAGTTTCATTTCAACATCAAGTACAAGGAGGGAAGCACCAATAATGTTTCTGACTGCCTTAGTTTACCGCCATTCGTGGCGCTAACCACCATGCTCAAACTCCTGTGGGCATGAGACTTCTTATTGGTTGCTTCTCTACAAGAGTGATACAGAATTCGTCCACACATAAGAGACACTCTTGGAGGGTAAGAAAGTTCCAAATTTTCACCTCCAATATGCACTGCTATGTCACCTAAGACACATTTGTGTTCCTTCAAGAGAGTGTGCCAAGATGATTTTGGAAGCACACTACAGTCAGGTCGTTGGGAATTTCAGGGTTGAGAAAATAGTGGAAGTATTGTAGAAGTATTTCTATTGGTCGAACCTTTGACTGGATGTCGGGAAGTACATCAGATCCTGCACTTCTTGCGCCATTGCCAAACCGACCATTAAGAAGCAAGGCATCTATACTCTGTTTCCTACCCATAGTCAACCTTGGGAATCCATATCGATGGATTACATGTAGGGCCTTCCTTCTACTAAGCATGGAAATGACTATGTTTTCATGGTTGTCAACATATTCTTGAAGATGGCCATTATGGAGGCCTGCAAGAATAATATCACAGTAGAAACCACTACTAAAATATTATTTGAACGAGTGTGGGTACACTTTTGGATCCCACAGTCTATCATCTCAGATCAGGACAAAAATTTCCTTAGTAGATTTTTTTCCAACCTCTGGTCAATGCTCGACACCAAGCTCACCAAGCCTACAACTTTCCATCCCCAAACTAATGTCGAGACAGAGGTCGTCAATAGGATGATCGTACACATTCTGTGCATGTACAACTCAAAGGATCCATGCACATGGGATGAGAGCATCCCCTACATATAACACATCTATAACTGAGCTCTTCACAACTCAACCATCCATAAACCCTTTCAGGTGGGCTTTGGATTCTAGCCACTATGTCCCATTTATGTAGCCATGCCATTTGCAGCTACTCATGCTGATTCAGCTCATGTCCAATCTGAAGTTGACAAGGAAAAAAACTTCATTGAGCACATTCATCACATCCACCAACATGTTCATGACATATTGGATAGAGCCAATGTCAAGTACAAGCAATGACATGATATGCATCTGGTTCCACACAACTTCCAAGTGGGAAAAAAAGTGTGGCTACATTTGTATAAGGAGTGTGTCACTGGACCCCACTGTAAGCTTTTCCCATTCCAATATGGGCCATACAACATCACCAAGGTTGTAGGGTACAATTCCTTCCAGCTCAATATTCCACCATTCCTTGGTCTGCACCTAGTGTCCAATGTGGACTACCTTCGGCCCTACTTCCCAACTCTACTAGACACCTTTGACATTTCAGAACAACTCACACCAACAAAGTTAACCCAGACTGCATGGAACATACCACCATGCATCATATCATGGACATGAAAATCTATAATACTCTCCAGGAGAAGATCCAACTGTATCGGGTTGTCAAAGCTCGCCAACTCCTGCACCAAGGCAAGTGGCACACCAGGGACCAAGTTCAGTAGAAGTTTCCTCATCTCATGGAGGAACTCAACGTAATGGGGACCATTTATTCCTAAGGGGGGAGGAATGATCCAGGTGGATATTGGTGGCCACCCGCCTATTCCACTTGGGGCCCCACCATTTTTTCTTTCAGTTTTTTAGTTTCCTTAATTGTTGCACAGTTAACTAATTTTAGCATTTTTTTCAGGTCCTAAACTTCTGAATCCATTTTGAGGCCCTAAACGAAGTTTTTTCACATCAAAAGTTGTATTCCTTAGATAGATCTTTATAACTAGTTACTTTTCACATCAAACGAAGATCGTATGAAAAAGTTACGTCCTCGAGAAGTTGATGGACCAATTCACCCAAACGAGGCCCATACTTTTCACAGTTCATCTACTAGTGTTAGGTTTTTGGATTTTTAAGGTTTTCCATTGTTTCTCAATAATAAATAGGCCCTCGAACCTAATTGTAAGACACGTCATAGGCTTTTAGCTACCACATCGCTTCTCAGAGATAAGCTACTGGTGCCCCAGCTAGTTTATTTCCATTTTCTTTGTAAGCATAATTCAGTTATGTGATATTAATGAAATGAAGTCTTATTTCTATTGCATATTTTCATTTATGTGTATTTCTGTATTTTATTGCGTTCCTGCACAAGTCCAGATCATATCAATAATTATTTCATTCATACCTAATTTTGGGTTTCCATCTGGTTGGAATCCTCATACCCATTCTATGCCATTCCCTGGCTTAACTTGGGGCACTTTTGTTTCTCGTAGATTCATATTTCCTTGTGGTAGTCAATCATTAAAGGGATATAATTTTTAGAAGGCCATGCCATTTCCTTGGAATGTCCAAGGAGTTGGGGGAACTTTCCCTAATACTATTTTTAATCGTTGGCATACCAACCTCTTTAGTCAACCTTTTAGTGACACCCTTTATCCTGGGAGGCAGCAACATTTTTAGAATCCTTTTGTTTTTAGAGGAATTCACCCTTGGGACACCAACCTTCACAATGTTTACATGGGAAATAGAGTTAACACCTCTAGTCAACCCACTTCCTTGAGTCAAAAAACTAGTAAAATCCATGCTATGGGCAAGGAACCTCTTCCACTTCGGCCGCAGGGGGCATCTAACCCCCTCCCCCACAAGAATCATTCAATTGAATCTTCCTAGAAACCCTTGCATTTCCTTATCTTTCAAATTTAATGAATGATCCCATTAAACACAATATTTCATGTTCCTTGGTCCCACCTAAACTGTTAGTAGGAATACCCATGTTTGATGGTAAACCTAATGAAGACCCTACAACTCATATTACTACTTACCACTTTATAGTTCTCTTCCAACCCTTTCATGGATGACAACATTAGGTTGTATATTTTCCAGCAAACTCTTACTAGTGGTGCTACCAAATGGTACATTGATCTAGAAAGTGTCACTTATGATAAATTCATGTCTTTAGCCCAAGGCTTTGTTAACCATTATCAACTTCCTAATAGGTATGAAACTCAAACTGGCATGCTCACTAACTTCCATCAAGACACTTCCACCCATATTTCTAATCATATTCACAAGTAGAGAAGGAGATGAAGACTATTCCAAACCAAGTTTCCTGATGAGTTTTTGCGTGAGTGGTTTACCAAGTCCCTCTTTCCTAGGATTTCTAACAATTTTTCTATGGTAGGAGCCCATACTGAGGAACATGTTATCATGTGTGCCCATCCATTAGATTTTATTTAGTCTCAAGTGAGTACTCTATAATATGTCATTCTTAATTCTCCTTGATCATCAAATAATGTATCGAATCAGAAGCCCATAATCAATGTGGATGGTGTATTTGGGTCTGTATCCTCAGCAAAAATAGGCCAATTAACCTCTCAAATGGGCCAAATGAGAATCTCTTCTAGTGCCTTGATTGTTAAGCCTACCATTCAAACTCCTAGTTCTCCTATTCAAACCTCCGAGGTGAACTCTATCAAGTCCACACTTAGGAAAAATCCTTAGAAACTAGGATATAAAAAGAAGAAAAATAATTCTAATAAGCCTTTGAACACTAAAAAATGAGCACACTAAACATAATATACTATTGCAGGTGGCATGACAGAGAAAAATAAAAGAATCTTTCTCCTTTCAAGAACTATAGGAAAGACCACCTTACTCATGAGTGTCCCCAGATGGATGAGATCCACTGCTACTTCTCATAGCAGCCTACTACTTGTCAACCTATTGTTATGATGAATCCATTTTTGACCGAGTAATAACACATGGTAGCAAACCCTCCACCTCCTTAGCAAGGGGGGTCGGAGAAATTCTTCTCAAAATTCCTCATCATCCACACAAAACCCAATCAATGGATGATTGGAGCACATAAGTATGATCATACTGAGAATGGTACTTCCACATCAGAATTTGTGAATCCTAATATTCCTAATGGTCTTATTCACTTTGATAAACCATCGTTGAACACTATGTTGTTTCCTCTTAAACATTCACTTCATAAGACTATGCATGATCCCAATGCAAGGGTCACTCACAACTATACTATTGTTGAGGATCTGGCCTAAGCCCCTACTGTTATGTTTTCACTCAAAGGTTTAAAAAGCTTCCCAATGTAATGAAAGACACTAAAATACTATTGATGGAGTGGATCCCTTAGATTAGAATCATATTTACTTCGATCCATCCTTATGGAATTCCCATCTTCCACATCATCTATACTTCCAAATAATGGTCAACATATTTAGACAACACATTCATTGAACAATATTTGATGAGGGGGCCTCTACCTATATTTTCATCAGAGTGTTAAAAATATCTAGGCTCACTGATTTTGTTTCCACCTAAGTATATGTTAAGGGCCTTTTATGGGAATAACTTGCAATATCAAGGGTTTTTTTTACTTTTATTATTGATGTAGGGTGTAAAACTATCTCATTTAAGGTCGAGATCATTGATGCACCCTTAGACTATAACCTCTTTCTTGGCTGAAAATAGTTTTATACCATGAATACTATTTTGTCATCCATATTCTACATCATGATGTTATCCCATCAAGGTAAAATAGTCACTATCAACCATTTTTACCTTTTGTAACTTGAATTTCATTTCCATGATACCCAATCTATTCCATTTGTACGATATTTCCCTTCTAATATTGAAAGCATTCCAGTAGCTATGTTTAAAGAAACTTTGTTAATGGAAACTTCTTCCTTGCTTCCTCCTAAACTTCCATAGTCAACCAACATTATTAATAATATCAGATCCATCACTTATGATTATTATGGGTTTGGTGATACTAGGATTGTTGGAAATACTTAGAGGGAGGTGAATCAATATTTATCTTACAATTAATTAATTTTTATCTTACAAGGAATTAATTAACTTTAGCTTCAAATTAAAACATAAATCCACAATACACAATATAAAAATGTAGTAGACACCAAATCATAAGTGGAAATAATTTTGAGAGAAAAAATATTGAACGATTCTATAACACTTTTATGAGTACATTATATGTTTCATCTCCAATTGAAAAGGGAAGCCCCAACTCCCTAGTACTATGGAAAAGCATTCAAATTTATAGCTCCAACTATAAGGGAACTACAATGCCCTAGTTTTACCAGTTGCCACTTATAGGATGCTCCAACACCCTTCTAAAATCCATCGTTCCTGGCACTACTTTGCCACCCTGAAGTATTTTCACCCTACAACTTGAAGGTGACTTCAATCATCTTCCTTGCACCACCCAACCACCATGAAAATAATATTAAAATAGGGAAACACTCATGGGATCCCGTACCAAGGATAATGACCCACTTACAATGATTTTCAATGAAACCCATACTACACATAACATTTATATGTACATTGATATTAAAAAAATGAAACCCTTACAATTGAACAAATTAGGAAACCCTTATTACTATCACAACAAAACTTTTAAACCAATGTTCCCTCGTAGAAAAGTATGGAGATGATTTGATGGTTCTACCTTTATTTACTATTGTTTATAGCATGTTGATTCCTTTTTCTATATCTCCTTGCTACAAGTGCTACTGCCTTTGACTGTATCAACTACTATTTCAAAACTAGATGTATTCAAATGTTATTGCAGACCCTATGGAAATGAACAATTTTCAAATCACAAATATGGTTAGGCTAAATAACCAAAAATTAAATGATCATTAAAACATGCTTCATATTGGAATAAACATATCCCACTGTAGATGATACTTCTTCTTTGAGATAGTACAAGAAAGTTATCGCAGTAGAGTACATAATTTTTCTTTTGTCTTGTTTAACTCAGAAACCCTTGTTTATTCTTGACATATATTAGTGTGATCAACCTTTGAGGATATCTTGCTCAAAATCATCAAAATTTGATGTAGAGGGTCACTTAGTTATTTTTTCACCTAGGTAATATAATTATAGATCCACTTTCAACTTCAAACCTTACATAGACATGCCAAAATATATACCATATTTTCAATAGGAAAATTGTTCACATAGTCACAATCTTAGTAATAATTGTAAGGTGTTCATAAACTCATCATTAGATCAATTCCAAGAGAGATTTCAAGTTATAGGTTCATGACCTTTTTTAGTCCATATAACCTTCAAACACAATCATTAATATTAGATAACATACCTCTAGACATGTTTCATTTACTCTTCAGTCTTGCAGGATGAATCTTCCACAGGAAACCTAAAGAATGGATGCAGAAAGGTGCCAGACTTTGGAGCTTAACCAACAAGAAATAATAGACCAAAACTCTAGATTGCACAAAAATTGTTGACGACTTCAGTTCAGAAATATCTTTGAATTTGGTTAGGGATTAAATTAGTTTAAAAAAATATGCCTTGAAAACCTTCCTTCAAAAGTTGTATTTTCAAGTGAAAGAGGCGAAAACAATTGTTGGGTTTGTGTTATATTCTTTCCACGACTAATCACGCGCGGACCCGCCCATGTTTTTTTTCATGGGTTTGCACATGGTTTTGGGGCATGATGGTTTTCGATCCCTGGTATTTTGTAGATCCGGTCAAGGGAACTACGGTTATGTTCTAATCTATGGTTAACAGATTGGGGTTTATGTATGCTTCAGCATGTATATATATGTGTTGTAACAATAAAAGGAATATAATGAAAAATCAAGCTGGTCGTCCCGATTTGGGATCCAGGGGAAAATATTTGTGTTTATCTGTTTTATGTTTTATGCTCTCGCTACTCTTTATTTTATGTCTTTAAGATTCATTTGCAGATAATTTTTGTACAGGGTTAAAACCTACATTTCGTATCAGAGCATTTTCAGCTTCAAGGGGACACCTTTGCTGCTGAGGGGTTTTTTGCTCGGGCCTGAGGTAGACCCTGTTCAGTGAGAGATCTACGAGATCGATTCTTGCAGTGAAAGAAGATGGCGAGCGGCGGGAAGATAGAGATCGAGAAATTTAATGGTCAGAGTTTTGAGTTGTGGAAGATCAATATGTAGGATCTATTGGTGGATAAAGATCAGTGGATCGCGGTAGATCTGGGTACTAAACCAACGGAAATGTTAGATGAATACTGGAAGAAACTGGATTGGAAGGAAAAGAGCACAATACGGTTGTGTGTCTTAGATTCAGTATTGTTGAATGTATCTGGGGAAGCTACGACGAAGACCTTGTGGGACAAGCTAGGGACTTTGTACCAATCTAAATCTCTGGTGAATAAATTGTTCCTGCGGAAAAAGTTGTATAACCTGAGGATGAAGGATGGAGACTCGGTGATAGAGCATCTAAACGCCTTCAATACTGTGGTAAGTCAGCTGTCATCTGTTGATTTTAAAATCTTAGATGAATATAAGTGCATCAGTTTGTTGTTTTCTCTACCAAACTCGTGGGACAGTCTGGTTATTTCAATAGGTAGCAATAAAACTACCTTGAATTTTGATGATATTGTCTCAGCCTTGCTGTCGGAGGAAATGAGACAGAGAAATATGGAGGGTCAGAATGGAGATGCCTTATATGTACGAGGAAGGTCCCAAAATAGAAACAAGAATAAGGTTTCAAGTGGGAGATCTAAATCTAGAGGGAGATCTAAATCTCCTAGATAGTTTGTAAAGGTGTTTTGGAAATACGAAAAGGAAGGGCACTACAAAAAGGACTGCTGATCTAAGGCTCCTGAGAAAGGAAAGGGATTTGATGATGCTCCTTCTGCAGAGGAAAAAACCACCTCGGATGTAGGTGGGGATGTGTATTTGGCTTCTTCTTCAAATACACATGTAGATCATGAGTCTTGGTTGATTGACTCAGGTGCATCTTTTCACTTCACTCCCCATAGGGAGTGGTTCTATGAGTATGAGAAATATGATGGCGGTGATGTCTTCCTAGGGGATGATAGGAAGGCCAGAATCATAGGACGTGGAAAAGTCAAGTTGAAGCTTTCTGGTGTTCTGCACATTCCTGCATTGGCCAGAAATCTGATTTCTGTAAGTAAGATGGATGATGCAGGTGTAAAAACAGTGTTCGAGAAAGATACCTGTAAGATGGTTCGGGAAGCACTGGTATTAATGCGGGGAGTTCGGATTGGAAATTTGTACAAGCTTCAGGGCAGCACCGTTATTGCTGGGTGCAACAATTCTGTGGTTCCTGAAAGTGGAGCGGAAAGCCTAGCGGTCTCTGGAGAAAATACCATGCTATGGCATCAAAGGCTTGGACATATTGGAGACAAGGGCCTTCAGATACTGCATGGAAATGGTATGGTAGATGCTATGTCTAATATCTCTCTGGATTTCAATTTCTGTGAACATTTTGTATATGGGAAGCAGAATCAGGTGAGTTTTCCTTCTGGTGCTAAGAGGGCGAACAAGATATTAGAGTTTGTGCACAGTGATGTGTTTGGACCTGTGTCGGTTCCATCACTGGGTAAGTCTGTGTACTATGTTTCATTCATAGATGACTTCTCAAGGAATACATGGATATATTTCTTGAGGAAGAAATATGAATTCTTTGACAAATTTAAAAAATTTAAGGCTTTGGTGCAAAACCAGACAGAGAAGAAGATAAAGGTATTGAGGACAGATAATGGTGGGGAGTTCTACAAGAAGTAATTTGAAGAGTTCTGTAAGAAGTGTGGTATAGCACGGCATAAGAATACTCCATACACACCTCAACAAAATGGAGTTGCAGAAAGAATGAAAAGAACGTTGATGGAAAAGGCAAGAAGCATGCTCAGTGGTACCAGGTTAGGAAAAGAATTCTGGGCAGAGGCAGTGGAGACTGCATGTTACTTGGTTAACAGATCACCTTCATCAGCTTTGGAGGATAAGACTCCACATGAGGTATGGACTGGTAAGAAACCCTCTCTTTCACATCTGAGGGTATTTGGATGTGATGCATATGTACATGTTCCAAAGGAGAAAAGGACCAAGTTGGATAATAAATATGAAAGGTGCATATTTATTGGGTATAAGGATGGTTTAAAGAGTTACAAGCTTTGGAACCCGGAAACAAGGTTGTGTACAGCCGAGATGTGGTGTTTAGAGAGGTGAAAGATATTGTTAAACATGAAGTCCTCCAAAAGGAACCTAAGAAGATAGAGTTTGAGCTAAAGGAGGATGAATTAGACTCTACAACAGAAGAAGACTCAGAAGAGGAAGAGCCACAAACTCCAGCTATGAGAAGATCAGTTCGGGAAAGAAGACAATCAGAAAGCTATAGTCCATCTTATTTCTGCTCAAATTTTTCTTTAACTATAACTGATGATGATCCCAGAACCATCAGGGAGGCAGTAGATTTAGAGGATGAAAAACTCTGGAAGGAGGCCATGGTTGATGAAATGACATCCTTGCATAAAAATGGGGCATGAGATCTGGTGGAATTGTCGGCTGGAAGGAAGCCCTTCGGGAGAAAATGGGTGTTTAAGAAGAAGGTGAATGTAGAAGGTAAGGTGGAGAAATACAAAGCTCAGTTGGTAGCAAAAGGTTATTGCCAGGTGCGGAGAATTCATTTAGGTGATATTTTTTCTCCTATTGCCAAAGTTACTTCTATTAGATTACTTTTATCTGTTGCTGCTGCATTTGATTTTGAGGTAGAACAGATGGATGTGAAGATAACATTTCTTCATGGGGATCTGGAAGAGGAGATCTACATGAAACAACCTGAAGGCTTTATGGTGAAGGGGAAGAAAGAGCTGGTGTGCAAGTTAAAGAAGTCTCTGTATGGGTTAAAACAGTCACCAAGGATGTGGTATTAGAAATTTGATACCTATATACGGGGACTTGGCTTCACCAGAAGCAAGGAGGATCACTATATTTATTTTAAATTAATTGGTGACCGTGTTATTTATTTGGTCTTGTATGTGGATGATATGTTGTTGATTGGAAATGAAAAAGAAATTATCCAAGATTTGAAGACCTAATTGTTCTTCAAATTCGACATGAAGGATATTGGTGCTGCAAACTATATTTTGGGCATGGAAATTAAGAGAGATCGGGCAAAGAGGAAGCTCTAGTTAAACCAAAGGAAGTATGTCGAGAATATATTTTAGAGGTTCAATATGCAGGATATTAAACTGGTGAATGTTCTGATTCCTGTAGGTACAAAGCTGTCTGTTGAACAGTGTCCCAAGACACACGAAGAAGAGGAGGATATGTCTCGTGTTCCTTATGCAAGTGCAGTGGGTAGCCTGATGTATGCAATGGTCTGTACTAGACCAGACATTGCACATGCAGTGGGAGTATTGAGCAAGTTTATGTCAAACCCAGGGAAGGAACATTGGACAGCAATGAAGTGGGTTTTTATATATTTGTGTGGCACTAGTGATTATGGCTTGTGCTACTAGGGAAGACTAGGATTGGAAAGAGTGTTGGACATTCGTCGTTTTTTTGATGTAGATTGGGCTGGAGATCTGGACCAAAGAAAATATATAAGTGGGTATGTGTCTAGCCTATTAAGGAGGTGTAGTCAGTTGGATGAGTAAAATACAGTCTATAGTGGCTCTTTCAACTATAGAGGCAGAATACATGGCAGCCACTCATGCAAGCAAGGAAGCAGTTTGGTTGTAGAGATTGTGTTCAAGTATGGGGTTGGTGCAGTAAGCTATAAGGATAGATTGTGATAGCCAGAGTGCAATTTTCTTGGCTAAGAACCCGGCTTATCATTCAAAGACAAAGCACATTGATGTTCAATATCACTTTGTGAGATATATAGTTGAGGCTCAAAGGGTGTTGTTCGTAAAGGTGGACACTTTGAATAATGTTGTAGATGCATTAACAAAGTCTATGAGCACTTAGAATTTCACTTGGTGTAGAGAAACAATGGGTGTTGCAAACCTAGGCTAATGACTCAACTCTTGTGTGGCACCCTGTAGAAAGAAAACAACAAGTGGGATAATGTTGGGTTTGTGTTATATTCTTTCCACGACTAATCACGCGCGATGGGGTAGCTCCCCCTGTCAGGGTCCGGGGCAGTGCCCCAGAAAAAAATTGGTCCTTATTTTCCGATGGGTGGACCTGCCCATGGTTTTGTGCATGGGTTTGCACATGGTTTTGGGGCATGATGGTTTTTGGCCCCTGGTATTTTGTAGATCTGGTCAAGGGAACTACGGTTATGTTCTAATCCAGGGTTAATGGATTGGGGTTTATGTATGCTTCGGCATGTATATATATGTTTTGTAACACTAAAAGGAATATAATGAAAAATCAAGTTGTTCGTCCCGATTTGGGATCCAGGGGAAAATCTCAGTGTTTATCTATTTTATGTTTTATGCTCTCGCTACTGCTTATTTTCTGTCTTTAAGATTCATTTGCAGATAATTTCTGTACAGGGTTAAAACCTACAACAATTGCTATCGAGACTTCCACAAATGTTTAACAAATTTTTCCTTAGGATAAGCTTGAAATATTCATGGATATATGGTTGTATTGGTCAAAGATACCTTATGGATATAGATAATTGTATTTTCTATATATATGAGCCAATGAAGCAAAGCTTCTTCCTCAAGAATTAGGGTTTTTGTAGTGAGTATTCATGATTGTTTGAAGATCGCAAGAATGCTCAGTTTTCTTGAGGATCAGCTTCAATATACCAAATTTATACCTTTAAACATGGTGTAAATTCCACCTACAAATATTGAAATAAATAGTCTTGAACTGTGCACACCAAATTTTCTTATATCTTCAATTATTTGAAGCCTTAGACAATGTTGAGTTTTTTCATAAAACTTGCCTCAAACCTCGTCTTCAACAGGGCTAAAAATTCATGAAATTTTGAATGAGTATTACAGATAATGATTCTATCAGGATTCTTCACATTCACTTGCAAATAATCATGAGAACCTAGCGAAAACCCATTAAATATAGAAATATCCCAGAACAACCTCAAAATTAGTCGACTCGTCAAGTTTTCAATGCTCCTTAAGACCATAGGTGATTTCAAAACATACTTCTTTATATTTGCGTTCAATTTATCCATTCGAGAGGCAAGGAATATCCTTTATTATAAAGGGCGTAGAGGATTCTATGAAGGAAGTTGACCCTGAGATTTGAATTTCCAATTAATTTAAATTTGGAGCCAAAACCCCTCACTTTCTTTTAATTACAAAATATATTTTGAAACCTTCCAGGAAAAACCTTTTACCATAACATTACTTGATTTATTTTTTACTTAATATCTTTGGCCAATTATAGATCAATACATCATCCATTGTTTTGGGTTTTTGACCACAAGATGGGGTTTGATCCTTGAACAAGCATATCTCTCAAACCATGAGGTCCCTCGTGACATGCCACATACCATTGGAATCGACATGATGCTGGGGGTCCAATAAATATGGTATTGAATGAAGAAACCACAATTTTCCATGTCATTATGGTCAACAATGGCAGGGCATCTTCTGATGCCACTTGGGTTGACATTAATGACAAAAACATATCAACTATCTCCCACTTTGTCATTGATGGAAACACATGTACTCCCCCTATAATAACTATTCCCCCTGTCTCCATGCCTTTGATCTACTCGACCTATTTTCTCTCCCAATTTGATATCAATGGAAAAGGGTGACTCCCCCTAACAAATTTCTTGCTTCTCTATTCCTCTAACATGGCTATGCTCCCCCTATATACTTGGATAGTTGAAATTTTTATCAATGTGAACATGGTTGAATCCCAAGTTTCTATCAAAGATACTAAAAAGTATCACATGGTAAAGGTTTGGTGAAGATGTCGGTTATTTTCTCCTTTGTTCCAATGTATCCCACTTTTCTATTAATTTTAGTTAGCCATTCTTGAAGAAAGTGGTATTGTTGGGTTTGTGTTATATTAATTCCACGACTATCCCTACGCATAAAGTGGGGGGTAAGAGGGGGAGCAATCACGCGCCCCCCCTTCGCTTGTGCTAGGCCTAGCAGGGGGGTCATAGGAGGGTGCAAACCCCTCTTGTTGGGGGGTTTTCAGGGGGGTGATGGCCCCCCTACACAGGGTCCAGGGCAGTGGCCTGCGAATGTTTTTTGTACCCTATATTAGGTGGGTGGACCTACGTATGATTTTTGGCATGATGATTTTATGTCCATGGTATTTTGTAGATCCCTTCAAGGGAGCTAAAACTATGTTCTAATCTAGGGTTAATGGATTGGGTTTTATGAATGCTTCTGCATGTATATATATGCATTGTAACATTGAAAGGAATATAATGAGAAATCAAGTTGGTAGTCTTGGTTTTGGGACCCAGGGGAAAATATCTGTATATATTTGTTTTATGTTTTATGCTCTTGCTATTATTATTATTATTTTTAAGAGTTTGTTTTCAGATAATTTCTGTACAAGGTTAGAACCTACAAGTATTTTATAAGAATATGTTTCATTTTTGAATGCATGATAAGAGTTTTGGAGATGCTTATGGAACTCATGTTGTCGTAGAACATTAAAATGGGATCATTGAACTTCACTTGTAGATCCTACAATGTTTGTTTCATCCAAAGAACCTGAGTACAACATGTTGCTAGTGCTATGTATTCTACTTCCATTTCGGATAATAAAAGTGCATCTTTCTTAACCATGATACAAGACAATCACCTAAGTATAAGGTTTCTCCACTAGTGATTTTACAATCATTAAAACTACAAACCCAATCTGAATTTGTATTAGTTGTGATGGTTAAGTCATTTTATTTTGGATACAATATGCCAAAAAAATTTGCTCCCTTGAGGTATTGAAAAATTATGTTCACTGCAAAAAAATGGGATTCTTTTGGTGCTTCTTGAAAACATGCTATCTGTCTATTTGCCTACATCACATATGGCCTTAAAGTTTTTGCTTACAATAGCCTAAAAATCATTGATCCATACATTCTTTATTATGTATCCTTGGATATATCATCCATGCTCAACTTGCAATGAGTCACCATTCAAGTGCTAACCAGTTTTCTATATTCCATCTAAAACCTCTTTAACATTTCTGTAATGTACTTGGTTGTGACAAATGAATATTCCCTTCTCTTCCTGAGATATATGAAGACCCAAGAAGAAGGTCAACTCTCCAAGTAATGGCATATCAAAATCACTTTGAATATTTGATCCAATCTTCTTCCTTAACTTATCATCATCGCTTCCAAATATTATGTCAATAACATATACTTCAATGATATCCAAACTGTCTTGTTCCACTTTTACATAAAGATTGATATATGTATTTCCTCTTTTCAACCCTTGCTTTTGTAGGTACTTGTCCACATGGGAATACCAAGCTATAGGAGCCTATTTTAGACCATATAAATCCTTCTTTAACCTATGAACATAATCCTTCTTGTTAGTAATTAGAAAATCTTCAGGTTGTTCTATGTATAACTCTTCTTCCAATTATCCATTCAGAAAAGAAGACTTAAAGTCCATTTGATACACCTTGATCTTTCTCGAAAACGCATAAGCTAAGAAAAATTGATGGATTCCATTATGGAAATGGGTGCAAATTTCTCCTTGAATTATATTCCCTAAACCTATGTATACCATTTATAAACCAATCTTGCCTTTTTTTGGTAACATGTCCATTCTCATTTGGCTTGTTCCTGAAAAACCATGTTATGCCAATGACATTTGTATTTTCGATGTGGAACCAATTCCCATGTGTCATCCTTTTTTAAATTTTATCAAATTATTCATTCATTTCTCTTATCCAATGATAATCATGACTACCTTTTTCAAGGTTGTTAGGATCAAATGTGGATAAGAGTACAAGTTGTGCTTGTTTTGGCTTGCATATCTATTGATTTCTTCTTGTTCCTATACCTTCATTGATGTCTCCAATGATTTTCTATGAAATATGGTTCTTTTGATACCATGTTTTTGAAGTCTTAGAAGGTGCTTGCTGATAGTTTCTTGTCTCATCCTAGTTGATTTTTGTTTCCTCACTTTATTGTTCTTCCTCCTAGGCTTCCTCTTTAACATTTTGTTGTTCTTCTTCTTTTGCATTTGTTTTGGTTGAGGATGGAATTCCTCATTTGGAATTTTACCCACGAAATTCATGAAAAGTTACATTAATTCTTTCAAATATCTGGTTGAGTCTCATATTATAGCATCTATATGCTTTTATTTTTTGTGAGTACCCAACCGTAAAATACCTTTGTCTACCCGAGAGTCAAATTTTCCAATCTTCTGGTCTTCTCATTTAATGTAGAATTTTATTCCATATAATATGAAGTGTTTGAAATTTGTTGGTCTTCCCTCCCATACTTCATATGGAGCCTTATCACAGCTACTTCTGAGCAATCCTATGTTCAAAATTGACATTATTAGATCTACTGTATGGACCCGAAATTTGTTGCTTAATTTTGAAACATTCAACATAATTCTAGCCATTTCTTCTACCATTTTATTCTTCCTTTTGACAACCCCATTGTTTTTTGGTGTACTTGTATATGATAATTATATCTTTACTCTGTGTTCCTAATATAAGTGCTAAAATTATTTGGTTGTGAATCCCCATGCATTATCTGATCTCAAAACATTGATCTTCAAATCAGTTTCATTTTCAATCATTTCCTTGCATATTCTTAAACATTCAAAGGCTTCAAATTTATTCTTCAAAAAAATAATAGATGTCATCATGGTATAATCATCAATCATCAACATGAAGTATTTTTCACTATTTAGTCCTTTGGTCTTCATTAGTCCACATGGAATAGTGTCAACCAACTCTAATGGTTTTCAAGAGGAGCGTTCCTTGGTCTCGAATTCAACTCTTGCATGTTTTTCATGCTTGAAATGCTTGCAAGAAGTGTTGGTTGGTTTTGAGATATGTGACCTTTCTGTTACTATTTAATTTTTATTCATTCTAACAAATTTTTCAAATCTATGTGTCCCATCCTTATGTTCTAGAGCCAATTTTCATCCTCTTTTTGTAACGCAACATCTCCCCTCACATCTACACACTTTGACCTGCTTGCCCCAGGTAAACATGATATGAGGGGAAATTATGACCAGAATTAACCTCCCAGGTGACCTTAAGGAAATGGAATTGACAAAAAAACCTTACTGACTTGCCTCAGGTGCCATAGGACCCTCCAGGAGTAAGCCAACCTAATTTGGGTCCGTCGGCTACCGAATTTACCCATGATATTTTACTTATGTGATGTTGTTAGAATTACATTTTAAAATAACATAGAAGAACACATGTTCATGCTTAAGAAAGAGGAAACAATACAACCATCAACAACATAAAAACAAGAGATGTTGATAACGGAGTTCACCCAGTGTGGGCTAAATCTCAAGGCCAAGTGTCAAAATGGGGTAGGTCACTTCATATAGTGTTGGAAATGGGAAGATGTACATGGATGATGTTCATACAAGGATGTGCCCTCAACATGAGTGGCTTGTCTCTCCATGATATGTTCTGCTACTGGAGCTCTCACTCATAATGGCTTGCCTATCAACATAACATAATCTCACATGAAACAAAAACAAGATCCTGCACATGCATCAAGTAAGGATATAGAAATCATAATAAATCTCATAGAAAAATGAGGCACATGATAAAATTGCATATACCTCAACTGCTGAAGCTGGCTGAAAAAGCGGGTGCTTAGCTACTGAATCTGGCTGCACCATCGAATTCGTGTTGTCGAGGGGCATAAAATTGACTGTCCACACTTGAGAATCAGACACTGTCACTCCAATATGGAAAATGGCCAACAAATGGGGAGATTTTCTACTGAAACAGATTTCATCATTGATCTTTTGTCGCTGAGAGTTGTAAAATCGACATAAAGTTTGTTGAAAATGGACTCCAGTAAGTTTTGGGCCTCAACGAATCTTTTGTTGCCCTCAAGATTCCCTAAGATTTTTTTTTGCATGGAATCTCTAAATATGTTTCTCAGATGGCCATTTGGCTTTACCATCACATTCCCTGTGAAATTCTGGTTAAAATGACTGTAAGCTTCATATCATTAAGAGAAAATGGAATTTTACCTTCCCATGGAATCTTTTAGGAATCAAAGAATATTCTCTGCAAAGATTCTCTGCCTTGAAAGGTGTACCTGCACATGGTTCCGCCTTGGTGTGGGGTCATGGTTTTGCTCCGCTGGTCCGTCCTTCTCTTCATTATGCTCGACCTTCATTAAATCTTTGTGCAAATGAGAATTCTTGTTTAAATATGTGTTGGTGGGCAGCCTTTACAAAGCACGCTCACCTGGCACAATGGTAAAAGGGGTAATTTGTTAAGGGGAGGTCAGGGGATAAAATCCCGCCTCCCCCAAAACTCTGCGCATTTTTGTTGCACCGTTATTGCATTTTTAGAGCTCCTTTTTTTAAAAATCATTGTTGCATTTTAGGTTGTTGTATTAACATGGTTATTGTTTGTTGTGGTTGGTTGGACCGCCCATGGAGTGGGCCGACCTACATGGCCGAGCAGGTTTGATTCCCATCGACCCACTTAATATGATAATGGTTCTGTGTTGTGGGGAAGGGTCCATGGTGCACGTGGTCCCGAACCCTTTGTCGTTATCGTCATATCATATATGCTGGTTAATACATATGTATTACGGTGGTGTGGGCGGAGGGTGCAGTGGGGTCATGGCCCGCCGCCCCATAACTTCAATTTTGTTATAATATGATATGATATGGTCGACGGGGGTAGAGGGGGTCATGGGACGCCACCCTGAATTTAATATTTTTTTATTTTTTCATACAATATGATTCATTTTTAAATTTCTTGAATTTTTCAAGTGTTATTGGGAAAATTAACAAGGCCACAATTTTGCCCATTTTCGGGAGCTGGGTTCCCTACCGGTTGATGGTGAATTTGTGGGACACTTAAACCTCGCCCATTGCCCAACTTTGACCAAAACTTTGACTCTCTATAACTTCTCCATACGGGCTCGGATTGGAGATTCATTCGCACTGTTGGAATCAGGGCGACGAGAACTTCAGTCTGAACCTGGTTCAAGAGCAATCTGACCACTTTGAATTTTAACGATTCATCAACCCTCTTTGTCTCCCGAGGGTGTCTGGAGCCACCTAGATCAATCCTCCCGACTAAAGAGCTTTTGGTCCACCAAAATAATGAACATAATTTGTAGTTTCTTTGTACCTTGTCTGCACCAAAAGTGTCATGAAAGGTCACCCTTCATTCTCCTTCACCTTTGTCCTTCGAAGCCATAAGCGATGAGCTGACACCTACATCTTCTGCAAACTTGAAGTAAAATATTTTGCAAACTACATGCTTAAATAAGTGACCAATATATGACCCAATAATTCCCATAGTTTCCACGAGTGTATAACCATACTCTATGGTCAATTTTACATCAAATGGAATCAATACCCCAGCTATCTATATAAGGCAAAAATATCATTGTTGCTTCATAAGTGATGGAAAACACATCATCACTTTTACATTTTAAATTGAAACACATGATTTACAAAGTAAGGCCAAAACAAGCTAACACATCTAGAAAAACCATCTCTCACTTATCAAAGTGAATGGGTCATCTCTCTGTGGCACATTTTCTTGTCGAGAAATTGTTTCAAATGGTTCCTGCACTGATTCTTTGTCCTTAAGGCGTTGCTCTAGATGGAGCCTCCAACACGTTGCTCTCTGATGGCCACTTCTATCGCAATGACCGCGATGAGTATTCCTTCTCTAGACCTGCTTTACCTTTTTATTTTCCTGTGATGGAGAAGGCCTTTCATGCCTCATCCTCTTTTGTGTTTTCATTATTTTCCAACACTTAGAAAAGACATGGTTATGTAATCCACAAAAACTACATTTTTTCTGATGCCATGATCTATGTTCATTGTTAGCGACATGCTTGTAATCAAAATGAACACTAGAATATTGAGACTTGTTATACCTTTATTGGTTGTCTCTAGTGCAATCATGGTAACAAGAGATTGCCTCGGCTTTTTCACTACCATGTGTGTTGTCATAGGATGATGGTGGAGTGTCCCCATCATTATATTTCTCCAATGGTTTCAATTGTGCATTGGAAGCTTCTGACACCTTTGAGCATTGTCCTTCAGTGTATCCTAGACCTACTAACCGAGGTCTTTGCATGACCTTCAATGGTTGAATCATGCCTTGGTTATTAATGCCAAGTCCTCCTCCTTTGTATCCCATCTTAGTGAGGAGTCCCATGCCAGTTCCTGTAATGGGTATCTCCACATTTCCCACAAAAATGATAGCATGTGAAGATGAAACTGAAGAGAAATCTACATTTTTTACATTAGATGTCAATACAGAAACATGTGATGGTGGCTGCTTCAAGCCTTTGTTGCACTTCAACTCCTACAAGGCCTCTTCAGTGGCTCGTAGCTGGAGCTGCAGTCTCTGCTTCTCCTCTTTCTCTTCTCATATTAGCCTCCTTAATTCATCATTCTATTCCCGAAGACTCTATTTGATCTCCTCATTCGAATGATGAGAAGATGATGAAGGTGACGAAGAAGATGCATAAGCACTAGAAGATGTGTACGAAGCATCGTTCTCCAATCTTCTTTCTCCTATTCCATTATTCTCTTCTCATAAGTGTCCTACATTATGTCCACAAATTTGGACATCCTAAGCATGCCCTTGTACATGTATTTTTCATCCTCCATTTTTACACGTTCAATTGTCGTTCACACTCGCAATTCACATTAGCGAGAAGACTGCTCTGATACCACTTGATCTAGGTCAGTTAACTACCGGATTTACCCATAATATTTTACTTATGTGATCTTGTTATAATTTCATTTTGAAATAACATATAAGAACACATGTGCATGCTTAAGAAAGAGTAAATAAGACAACCATCAACAACATAAAAACACAAGACATTGGTAACAGAGTTTACCTAGCGTGGGCTACGTCTTTGGGCTCGGTGTAAAAATGGGGTAGGCTTCTTCATATAGTGCTAGAAATGGGAATATGTACATGGATGATGTTCATACAAGGTTGTGCCCTCAACATGAGTGGATTGTCTCTCCATGAGATGTTCCGCTATAGGAACTCTCACTCATAATGGACCTCCTATCAGCATGACATAATCTCACATGAAATAAAAAAAACATCCCACACATGCATCAAGCAAGGATCTAGAAATCATAATACAACCCGTAGAAAAAAGAGGCACATGATCAAACTGAATATACCTAAACCCCTGAAGTTGGTTGAAGAAGTAGGTGCTTAGCTGCTAAATCTAGTTACACCGTCAAATTCGTGGTGTTGAGGGGCATAGAATCGGTTGTCCACACTTGAAAATCCAATACTGTCACTCCAATCTTGAAAATGGCTGAGAAATGGGGAGATATGCTATTGAAACATATGTCACCATTGATATCGTGTCGCCGAGAGGTGTAAAATCAACATAAAGTTTGTCGAAAATGAACTCCAGCAAGTTTTGGGCCCCAAGGAATCTTTTGATACCCTCAAGATTCCCTAAGATTCTGTTCTGTAGGGAATCTCCAAATTTGCTGCTCAAATGGCCATTCTGGCTTTACCATCGCGTTTCCTGCAAGATTATGGTTAAAATGATTGTAAACTTCATATCATTCTGACAAAATGGAATTTTACCTTCCCATGAAATCTTTTAGGAATCAAAGAATATTCTCTGCAAATATTCTCTACCTCGAAAGGAGTGCCCGCACATGGTTCCGCCCTGTTGTGGCATCGTGGTTCCGCTCAGTGGGTCTTTCCTTCTCTTCGTTCTACTCAGCCTCTGTTTTCTCTTCGTGCAAATGAGAATTCAGGTTTAAATATGTGTTGGTGGGTGGCCTTTACAAAGAGTGCCCACCTGACGCAATGGTAAAAAGGGTAATTTGTTAAGGGGAGGTCGAGTGATCAAATCCCGCCTCCCCCGAAACTATACTCATTTTTGTTTGATCGTTATTGCATTTTTGGAGCACATTTTTTAAAATATCACTGTCACATTTTAGGGTGTTGTATTAATTTGGTTATTGTTTGTTGTGGTTCGATTCCCACTGGCCCACTTAATACAGTAATGGTTTTGTGTTGTGGGGTGGGGTCCGCAGTGCACGTGGACCTAACCCCTTTGTCATCACATCATATATGATGGCTAATACATATGTATTATGGTCATGTCGGCAGAGGGTGCAACAGGGGTCATGGCTTGCCGCCCCATAACTTCATTTTTTGGTTATAATATGATATGATATGGTTGACGGGGGTGGTGGGGTCATGTCTCACCACCCTTAATTTATTATTATTATTTTTTCATACAATATGAGTCATTTTTGGTTTTCTCGAATTTAAGGGTTGTTGGAAAAATTATCGAGGATTTCGCCCATTTTTAGGAGCTTGGTTCCATATAATAAAAATAATAGCTCACCCCCTTGTTGTTGGTTACCTGTGTTACCAGGTGTGAACTGGCTGGGTGGTCAACCTTGTTGAATGTCATTCCTGATTTCCCAATTGATAGCCCTCTTGGTCTCCCAAGGGTGTCTAGAGCCACTTGGATCACAACCCCTCCAGGTGTCCATTCCATAAGACATTCACTTTTCCCTAAGTTTTACCCCCAGCCGCTCCCTTGCCAAGGTGTCAGTGCGACTCAAACCTCCCAGTCACATGCATAAGATTGCATTGGTGTGAGTGTGGACTAAATTACTGAGTGTTGTGCGAGTGACTACAGATTTTAAGACTAGATTCCAGGGCTAGGGCTAGACCTTTCCCCAGAAAACCATGTAAATTTCATAAATCATTAAGTACACAAGGAAAATGCTTGTAAATGAAAAACTAACACTAGGGCTAGGCCTCATCATCCCAAACCGGGACTGACATTATGTAAAACACTTGGAAACAATAAAATCTACAGGTCATGAACACAAGGCTGAGCATAAGGGACCATAAATTCATATGAAACTTATCAAGAAGGAACACCACCCTCTCCCATTATCTTTATTAACATTAATTAGGTCTTCCATCCATTATTCTTTCAGTTACAAGTAAATACATGAAATAAAACATGACTAGAACTAGTCACATAACCATGCTTATTACCAACATATAAACACAGAAATAACCATAATATAACAACCATTAAAGCCACATAAATTAAAGTATAAAAGCAAGAGAACTTAGCTTTCATCAAACATAGGTAAGAGCCAACCAGGTTCAAGACTTCCATGCACCACCCAACCATAGACATGGTTGAACCAAATATTTCTTTCATCTATTCACCCTTGTGCCATATTCCAAGCATGAATATGGGATCCTATGGTTAAACCAATCCAAAAAAACCAAGGGAATACATAGGTTAAACTACCTCCACCCTCACCATACCGTGATCTCACCTAAATCAGCGCTGAGATCACAAAATTGAACCAAGCTTGGAATGCCTCTGGATCTCATCACTATCCTTGAGGAATTTTCCATCTCCTTGTCTCTAGGCTTTATCAAAATCCACACCAGATCGGTAGGCCCTTATTGATAAAACACCCTTAGGATTTACCATGTATCCCACCAAAACTGGTCAAGGCATTCCCACGCCTTTGGGAATGAACCTTAGACCACCTTCGTCCCAGATTACGAAACCATCCAGAAATTCCAAAGCTCAAAATCGAGAATAATCCCATCACACCATGGCTATTTGGAAAAAGGCAAGGAAAGGTTGAAAACAATTGTATAAACCCGACAAAACTATGCCACTGATAACAAAATAACCAAATACCAATATGCACATACCATGAATTTCAAAACTAGCTAGGAAATCATACATGCAATATGTTACCTACAAGTATTCATACTGAAGTTTCTTGATCCTGCTCTTTCTTGTTTGATCTTTGTTTCCCTTTCCTTTCCTTGTCCTTCCTTTTCTTGCTTTATCTCTTTCTCCTCTCAGCTCTCTTCTCCTCTCTGAGTGTAATTCCGAAATTGAACTGAAAAAAATATACCAACTGATGCTCTGAGGTATTTTATCATTCATGCATATAATTTCTTCAATTTTCCATTATTTTCCTTAAACTTTCTCCTAACATGAACCCTGTGACCTTTTACCTTCCTTTTTCTCCTAATTTCATTTATTTTCATAAATAAATGTGACAAAAATATTTTTTTCCCTTTTAATTCCTTAGCCATTTCCTTTGCCAATTTTCCCTTATCCATAAACAAATTCAGTGATTCCCACTACGATATCTTTTCCCAACACTCAATGTGGAATAAGTGTCCCTTAATTGTGGTCTTATTTTTGCCTTTATTAACTTTTATTACATGAATTATTAACCTCGACCTGTTATAGAACCCTCCCCCTTTTGGAACAACGTCCCTGCTGTTAAACCACACCTATAAATTAGCAAAACCATTGAAAATCAAACATACTACCCATGGAGCTTTATAACTTATCTCGATGCAGTATTTACAATTAATAAACATCTCAAAAGAAAAAACCATCATGAAAACATGACAATATAACAACCATATCACTTATTGGAGCTTTATAACTTAGCTCATGGCGGTGTTTACAACAAAAATCATATATAAATATGTACAAATACCAAAACTGTGTTTCCTCAACCATAAAACAATGAAGGTTACATATCCTGCATTTGTTCCGCCATCTCCATGTATATTCTTTTGGCCCAAAGTTCTTCCATTGCACTTTAACTTACTGTGTGGCTCTATTCCTAAGGATGAGTGGTTTCGCTAGAATATGCACTGAGGTTCCAAATGAAATTCTACTTCTTGCTCCACCTACAATACATACCAATCAATAACATGATCAACATCCTTTATATACCTTTTTAGTAATGAAACATGAAAAACATCATGCACTTTCACTATTGGATGTAGCGCAAGTCGATAGTCCATTGTTCCAATCCTCTCAAGGATCTAAAAAGGCCCACAATGTCGTGGTGCAAACATGGAACATGCTCAAATCATCAAGGATATCTTGTTGGGAATATCCGCAAATACACATGCTACCCAACATGAAACTCCTTGAATTCCCTGTGTTGTTCTGAATAACGTTTATGCCGATATTGTGCTTCCTTTAGATTCTTCTTTATAACCTACATTTCCTATTCCATGTCTTCCAGCAAGTCCAATCCAATAAGCAACCTGTTCACTGGATCACTCTAGTTGATGGGAGTATTACAATTCTTCCCATATAGTGCCTCGAAAGGACTCAACCTCAAAAACTCATGATAACCATTGTTGTATTAAAACTCAACCAATGGAAGGTACTCCTCCCATTTACTTTGTCGGTGTATCACATACATCCTTAGAATTTTATCCATGATATTTTTTACCCTCTGTGTATGTCCATATGTTTGTGGATGATAGGTTGTACTAAAGGCCAACTATGTCCTTAATCCTGCAAAAAAATTCTTCCAAAACTTGGAAGTGAACTTGGCATCCATGTTTGACACAATATTATTCGAAACACCATGTAATATCAAAATATCCCCGATGAATACTTGTGCCACCTCACTAGCTGAATATGTAGTCTTCGCTGGAATGAAGTGAGCCACCTTGCTCAACTTGTCGACCAAAACCATGAAAGAATCATGTTGCTTCACTGTCCTCGAAAAACCTGTAATAAAATCCATGGAAATGACCTCCACTTCCATTTCAGAATAAAAATATGTTGTAGTATACCACATGGATGCTTATATTCTTCCTTCACTTGCTGAAAATCCAAACATCTAGCCACAAAATCTACCACATCCCTCTTCACATTCGGCCAATAATAGAACTTCTTCACCATCGTCAATGTCTTCTGATATCATGGGTGACCCCAAAATGGATTGACATGAAATTTCCTCAAGATAAGCTTCTTGATCTCACTTTAATATGACACATATATCCTATCCCTAAATCTCACCAAACCATATTTTGTGAGACAATATTCTGCAACTTGGTCACCTGTACCTTTACCTTTACCTTTACCCATACATGTACTCTATTGTAACCTGTGTCTAAGCTCCACATACCTGTGATCCTATTTTATGGCCTGTAAGATTTGATCCTATAAGTTTTTCCCTTAGGAACTCATAGTCGCTATATGATTCACCTGTACTTTCCTACTCAGGTCATCTGCAACCATGTTCTCCTTTCCCTTTATGTATATGATCTCGATGTCAAACTCACTAAGGGTGGCCAACCATCCAGATTTCCTAGCATTCAGATTTGGTTGGTCAAAAAAATATCTCAAACCACTGTGATCACTCAGCAATACAAATCTCCTACCAAGAAGATAATGCCTCCACATTTTCAACGTGTGAATAATAGTAGCCAATTGAAGATCATGATTCACGTAATTTTGTTCATGCTCGTTCAATTTCTTGGACTCATAGAATACCACATGTCCTTCCTGCATAAGGAATCCACCAAGTCCTCTTTTAAAAGCATGTGTAAACACCACAAATTATTTATCTTGATCTGCAATCTTAAGAACTAGAGAATTAGTCAACAATTGCTTCGGTTGCTCAAAACTAGCTGCACATTCTTCTGTCCATTCAAACTTCTTACCTTTCCTATGCAAAGATGTAATAGGATATGCAATGCATGAGAATTTCCTGGTGAACCTCCTGTAGTAACCTGTTAATCCTATAAAAGATATTCCTTCCTCCACATTCTTAGGAGCTTCCCACTCCATGATGGATCTTATCTTTTTTGGATCTACTGTTACGCCTTCCTTGAAAACAACATGTCCCAACTAGTGTACCTCTGTATGAAAGAAAATAGACTTGGTAAGCTTATCATATAACTGATTCTCTCGTAGCAATCTCAACACTACTTCTAAATGCTCAACATGCTCTTCCTCATCCTTAGAATATACCAAGATGTCATCAATGAATACAATAAAAAAATGTCCAAATAAGGAAGCAACACACTATTCATCAAACATATAAATGTAGTTGGGGCATTAGTCAAACCGAATGGAACTACAAAAAAATTATAATCCCCATACATGGTCCTTAAGGCGGTCTTGTAGATGTCCTCTTCTTTGATGTTTACGTGTTAATATCCTGATCTCAAATCGGTATTAGAGAACACTGCTGCTCCCTTCAATTGATAAAACAAGTCATCAATCTGTGGCAATGGATACATGTTCTTAATTGCCTATAATAAAGGCACAACCTGAGAGTACCATCCTTCTTCTTCATGAAAAACACTGGTGCACCCGAAGGTGGTACACTCAACCTAATGTATCCCTTATCAAGCATTTCCTTTAGCTGCAAATTAAAATCTATTAAATTTGGTGTGCTCATCTTGTAAGTTTCCTTTGATGTTAGTGATGCCCCTCATACCAACTCAATCAAAAATTCCACTTCCCTATAAAGAGGTGACTCTGGAATCTTTGCTTGGAAAAAATCCTGAAACTGCTGCAATACAGGGTACCTCTGAAATATTTCTACAACCTCAACATCATTACCCTTGTCACCGGAAACATGCACTACAAACATCACATAGCCGTTTATGCAACTACGCTTAGCCTGCATAGCGATGGCCTTACTCACTGATGTAGGATTCTTCTTTCCCTACATAATTCTCTTTTCTCTATTATCATACAAGCACTCAATGGCCTTTTCATAACAATATACTTTGGTCTTGTGAAGGTACAATGAATCCATACCCAAAAGAATGTTATATAATCCCAATGGCAGTACATTCAAATGTGTTGATGTAGGAATACCATTTAACTCAAATGCACAAGCTCTTACCGAATGGTGAACTCTCTTCTTTTTACTTGTAGCCAAATACCAATACTTTGCATGCACTTCTTTTCTCAAGCCACACACATCCACCTGGTTAGGATTAACATAACTATAATTAGATCCAGGATCAATCAAAATATAAATAACTTAATCACAAAGCTTACCGTCCATCTCAATGATAGATGCCTGGTGATCCGCCTGTATGTTTTCCACAACTGCATAAATCCGAGGAATGATATGAAAAACATACCCAAAGTTTTTTCCTCATGTGAAATATATATCAGGAGTCTACAACCCTGATATTATGGAAAATCCCTCTTACGATGATCCTAGCCACATATCCAACACTGCAATGATGTTATACATCCACCTCTAGTCTCTTTCTCTCCCGAGTTCTATCCATGTCCCTTCTCAACTGTAATGAAATTATTGTAAGGAACCACATTTTCTTTCTCACCTACATCTTGAGGTCCTCCCCACTCTGGTGGCTATATTCCTTTAGCTTTCTCATTTCGTTTCAAGTCACGCTTAGGCTTAACTTTGCACTTTGACTACTCATACAAATTCTTTAGCTTTCAAATTTCTTTTTCTAGGCTCATTGAACTCATTCTGGTCTTTGTATGCTACTCGTAGCTCACTGATGAATATTTGAAACTTGGCCTTATCCTCCTTGAGGTAAGGCACATATCTCAACATCTCCAAGAACCTACTAGTATACTCATCATTTTTCATGGAACCCGTCTGCAACTCGTAAAACTCCTTAGATCAGGTATCATAGTACCTCTCCGACAGGTACTTCTTCTTGAAGAACCTATCAAACTCATCCCAAATCAAGTCATCCTCCTGAATACCTTTAAAATTATTCACATCCTCTCACCAGATGTATGCTTTCCCTTTAATACTGAAAGTGGTTATATTAGTTTTCATTTTCTCTATATAATTATAAAATCTAAATAATTTCTTCAACCCAAGCAACCATGCCTCTGCATATCTTGAATTATTCATCTCTCCATCAAAAGTAGGTGATTTGAGATTCTTGAACTCCTCAGGAAAGTAATCACCCCTTTTATATGTATGATGATGGTGATGACTCTGATGATGTCTCTTGGAAGATAAACTAGAATGATTCTCATACATACCAATTCTCCTATCAGGTGTGTCTAATGATCTACCACCTCTAATTGTGTCCCCTTTATCCAACTTGTGTCCAGACTGAGATCCACTAACATATGCTCCATTATTCATTCCTTATTTCTCTCGGCTCATCCTCATTTGTCCTTCCTTATGAAAATCTGATAAACTCTGAAGAATTGTTGCATTAACCTCTATCTGTTTTTTTGTGATCCCTTGCAAGTATTTCTTGAGCCTCAACCAACCTGTCATTATTTTCCTTACAACTTCTGATCTCTGCCCTTAATATCCTTAGTGTATCTGCCACACCAGGAGAATTCTCATCTCCTTGCTGCCCAACTGATTTGTAGGGAGAATCATGGGAACTATAGTCTACCATTTTTCTTGTCATCCTTGGTTCTCTTCTTCCTACAAGTATTTCATGTTAGAAAAAAAAAATAGATACAAAATTAAAATCCATACCTCATTGAAGTTCAGGAGAGGCTTATCTCATTTGCAAGATCATTCAAAATTAGCATGTACATGTATAATCATAAACATATCCACATAACATATCAATATACACCATCATGCATGACCATAACAACGATATACCTTGACCCCATGCATGAAAACCATGACCTTGAAAACATTAAAATTTTCCCAAAGAGAATGCAACCATGCTCTGATACGACCTGTAATGCAACACCTCCCCTCACATCTACCATTTTGACTGGATTACCCAGAGTAAACATGAGTTGAGGGATAGTTATGACCAGAATACACCTCCTAAGTGACCTTAAGGAAATGGAGTTGACAAACAAACCTTAGTAACTTCCCTCAGGGCCCACATGACCCTCCATGAGTAACCTAACCCCTCCACGTGCCCACCACATGAGCCAACCTAAATTCTTCTTGAGTTTTACCCCCAATCCCTCCCTTTCCAAGGCATCAGTGAAACTAGAACCTCCTAGTCGCATGCATAAGCCTGCATCTATGCGACTCTGGACTATATTACTCAGTGTTGTGCTAGCAATTGCGGATTTTAAGGCTATATTCTAGGGCTAGGGCTAGACCTATGCCCAGGAATCTATATAACTTTAAGAAATCATTAATTACACAAGGATAATGCTTGTAAATAAAAAATTGACACTAGGAATAGACCTGACCATCCCCAATCGGGACTAACATTTTTTCAAACATTTGGAAACAATGCAATCTACACGTCATGAATACAAGACTAAGAATAGGGTACTAGAAATTCATATGAAACCTATGAATAAGTACCACCACCCTCTCTCATTACCTTTCTTAACATTAATTAGGTCTTGCATCCATTATTATTTTAGTTATAAGTAAAAACATGAAAAGAACCATGAATAGAACCAATCACATAACCATGCTTATAACCAAAATATAACCATAGAAATAACCATAAGATAAAAATAATTAAAGACACATGAATTCAAGTATAAAATCAAGAGATCTTAGCTTTCATTAAACAAATGCAAGAGCCAACCAGGTTTGGGACTTCCACACACCATCGAACGATAGACATGATTGAACCAAATATTTATTTAAGCCAGTCACTCTCGTGCCATATTCCAAGAATGAATATGTTATCTCATGGATAAGCCAATATAAAAATAGCTAAGGGAATCCAAAGGTTAGACCAACTCCACCCTCACCATACTGTGATCTCACCTAAACCAGCATCGAGATCACAAAACCGAACCAAGCTTGGAATGACTTCAGATCTGAACACTATCCTTAAGGAATTTTTTGTCTCCTTTTCTCTATGATTTACCTCATTCCACACTAGATCACTAGGCCCTAATCAAGACACCACCCTTGGGCTTTACCATGTATCCATCCGAAATCGGTCAAGGGATTCCTAGGCCTTTGGGAATGAAACTGTGACCACCTTTGCCCCAGATTCCGAAACCATCTGTAAATTCCAAAGCTCAAAACCGAGAATAATCCCATTAGACCATGGCTATCCGGAAAAATGAAAGGCAAGGCTAAAGAACATTGTCAAAACTCGATAAAACCATGCCACCGACAACAAAATAACTAAATGCCAACATGCACATACCATGCATGTCAAAGCCAGCTAGGAAATCATACATGAAATCTGTTACATGCAAGTATTCCTATTGAAGCTACTTGATCCTACTCTTTCTTGCTTGATTTTTCCTTTCCTTTCCTTGTGATTCCTTTGCTTTCTTGATCTCTTTATCCTCTTGGTGCTCTTCTCATTTTTGAGTGTAATTCTGAAAATGAACTAACAAAAAGCCACCAACTAATGCTCTGAGGTATTTATTATCATTCATGACTCTAATTTCTTCAATTTTCCATTATTTTCCTTCAAATTCCTCCTTACATGCAACCTGTGACCTTTCACCTTCCTTTTTCTCCTAATTTTCTTTATTTTCATAAATAAACATGCCAGAAATACCTTTTTCCCTTTTAATTCCTTAGTAATTTCCTTTGCCAATTTCCCCTTAGCCATAAACACATCGAGTGATGCCCACTAGGATATATTTTCCCAACATTCAGCTTGGAATAAGTGTCCCTTAACCGTGTTATTAACTTTTATTACATGAACTTCTAATCTGGGTCTGTTACACTTTTGCTAAGAAACAACTTTCATTTTAAATTTCATCCAATGTATATATATTATTTGGAGTCCTTGTTGCAATTTCCACGAGCTTGCCATATTTGTTTCTCCTTATTTCACATTTATTTGAGTCAAATAACAATATGTGTACTTGATCACATATTTGACTTACGCTTAGCAGATTGTGATTCATGTCTTCTATGAGTAGCTCATAATTTTTTATATCCTCCTTTCCTCCAAGCTCAACTATTAATTTTCCTATAACATTTGTAGAACCATCATTTACAAAAGATATTTTTCCATCACTTCCTTCTCTTAGAGATCTGAATTTGTTTCTATCTCTAGTCATATGTGTGGATCAACCACTATTAGCATACCATATATTCTTCTTAATTTGAGCTTTTAGAGCACCTACATAATTTTCATTTTTATTCTTCCAAACCTTTGGAGAGACATTTTGGTTTTTTTTATGAATCCCTTAGAGGAGAAGTTAACCTACAATATTTAAATAAATGTCCAAAATTTATGGCATTCCATTTCATTTCTTAAGTATCCAAACTTTTTATAATTTTGTTTATAATATTCTCAAGAATTTTTCTGATAATTCTTCATGGAGTAGTTTCAAAAGTTTCTTACATTCCTATCATAGGCCTTGAAATTTACCACTTTATGTCCAAAATGTTTGCAAGAATAGAAAACACCAAGCAAGATGGTTTGATACCGAAGAGGGGGATATCTTCTCCATGGTGTTTTTCTCCAAGAACCTTCTTCTTGAGATGTCTTTAATATGGGCTATCGATCCTGATGTCTTATGTTCTACTGGAAATCTTTCATCCTTCTTGATGGTGTTGACGGTGCTGTAAATTCGTCAAACAAGGGTATATTCTTGATACGAAGTCCCAATTATAACTCACACCATTTGGAGTACAAGCCCCATCCGGAAATGTGGACGGTTGCAATAATTGTGATCTTAAAGATGTTCCTTGGTTGTAATTAACACATAATAATACATACACATATATTTGGTATCAACAAGAAAGTAAAGTTGTGTAATATCAATTTTAATTCATAAGAGGTTCTTTCACTCAAATGGAAAAATGAGTGAGCCTCTAGAAGAAAAGTAATAGTACTATCCTAAAAGAGACACACAAACATATAAAGAATCATTAGTTAGCCTGCAAAATAGTTCAAAAGATAATAATGATCATGGAAAGAAAATACAACATACATCCAATAAGAAACATACTAAAGTTAACGAAATTGTTCATTGACATTATCATGAATGAAATAACATATACCTTAAAAATTTAAATAATAGTCTTAAAACATCCATGATATATGTATGCAATTTTGTTTTATTTGAGATCTTATAATCACTAAATGAAATTTCCAACCATAAAATAAAATGATATGAAACTAGCCTCAATAGTGGAACATGAAGTTGTGACTTGCTTCTCCAAAGAACGCTACTCACTCCTATGCTATACTAGAGAGTCCAAGGATAAAAATATCAAGTTCCAAGCCCCATGTTTGAGTTATGAGGGTTTATTTATAACATATGAGGTGACCTCTCACCTTCCCTTGTGACCTTTGACCTCGCTCATGACTATTGAGATTATTTTGTCTCCATTCTATCTAATGAGTCTTCATATTCTATATTTCACTCTTGGAATTACACTTAGATTTACATTTTTCATCGTTTTCTAAATACAAAATCACATAAGATGAAAATGCGACTAGAGCCTAATAAGACAAAAATCTATACATTGTGCTCAAGCTTGAGGAAACTCTAGCTCAACAACTTATATATGTAGCTCTAATGTAACATAATGGTACCAATACCTGTATTGTGCTGCTATTTCCTCAAGCTTTGGGGGGAGTTTGGGCTTATATCTGACCCTTGCCTCCACTGCATCCAGATAAATAGTTTTGGAACTAGTTTGAACATTATTCCATAATAAGAACAACTTCATGTTTAACTTGGCAGGTCTGGCCACAAAATTTTGAATGTTCTACCCTTAAGCTCCTAATCTTCTTTAGTAGGTACCTGCCCTAGATTGCTAAAGAATCCTTCAGATTCCTGTCTGACAACATTTGTTCCCTTTTTTTCTGCAAATTCTCCAACAGAAGGAATATTGTACACTCTTACCAAGGAGTATAAATTATGGTACAATCGTGAATAGGTTGTTATGATGGCCATATAAGTGCAAAGTTATTTGTTTCCCTGTACAAGAATTCTAACCTCAACCATTTACAATTCCACTTCTTGCCTTGTTTTATTGGCCAAATTTGATGGTGCATTTATGTACCTAGTGCCCCATGCTTGGATTGCATTGATGGCTACTTTAATTACCTTCATAACTTTCACATTCTCTCGCGATTATTTTTAAATTGCATACAAGGGCACCACCATCTTATGAAGGGTGATTAATTCTTCTTACAATTGTCTTATAGTGTCGCCCAATGATTGAATTTCTTCACCTATGGATTCCCATAGCTCTCTCACGTGAAAATAAATGGAAGACAACCTTTGCTATTTGACAAGAATATGATAAAATTGGTTTTCTTGCTACAACTAGGTCCTTTGCAAATTGCTTGTTTTCTCTCATCAAGAATTCCGTGTTTACTTTTGTAGCTTGTACAAAGGCTAAGTTTGTTACTCTGAAAATATTCATATTCTTGTTAGTATTAAGCATAATCACCCTCTTTGTATGAATGAAATAGGATGAACCAAGTAATTAGGAAATTATCTTCACCTTTCCTACACTATTATGTTCTTTAAATGATCAAAGGTAAGGTTGTAAATATCCATGATAATATCTTACTGAATGGGATGTGGCCACTAGTAAGAGGGGGTGAAGGCTGAATGTTGGCTAGTTCTACAATGGGAACAATTTCAACCTCTTGGTTATCCTTGTCGTGTTTAACCTCCATGTATTGGGCTTGTATTTTCTCCTCCATTTCCCTCAGAAATTCCTCATTTTGATTTTTCCTACTTTCTTCATCCATACACTATTTATGTTGATCTTCCTCAAACTATTTCTAGCTTGCTTCTTGTTCTTCCTTCTCAATTATTCTTGTTCTCACATGTCTTCTTTTCATTTCCTTTCTTGTTCCTTTTTCTATATATGAGGAGCCTCATAGGACATGTGAGGAGCTTCTTCCTCAAAGATAATTTAATATAGAACCATGAAGAAGTGTTAAGAAATTTTATCATATGCCCCTTTATAAATATAATTTGAAAACACTTTTCAATACACATTGAATACATTATAGACTTGGGAATTCATGGCGAGCACAAATACCATCTAATAAGATGGTAGACATGAAAAAATTGTGGCTAGTTTCCCTTAAGTGTTTCTTTCACCTTGTTCAAATTAACCCTTAATTTTTGGGATAACAAATGTGACCAATTTAATAATTTTCCTTCTGTGATTAGTGGATACAACATCAATATCCACTCTTCGACAAAGAATTCAGTACCTTCCATCCACAGATCCTACAACAAATGGCCATCAATTACTAGTAATATTTTCTGAGAGACATAGTCTTGTAAGTACTATTAGGCTTATTGCAGGACTTAGTTGGTTCCTTTCACCATGACTTGATCTCTTCTATGGTGTCCAGGGAACTCCAAGTTCCGTAAAATTATGAATCAAGGTGGTTCTCAGGATTGGGAAAGTTGTAATATAAGTGAAAGTCATGTGGCTGGTATGAGGCAAGCTTCTTCCTACTGACACTGTTGAGCACCATGTTATTAGTATATAGATTGTGAAATATCCACTTGATGACATCGAAACAAGGGAGCAATGGATACCTATAGGAAAATTTGTGGAACCCTGGCTTCTAAATATTCTCATAAAATTCCCTATATTCCAAGTCTTCTGCAAAGTCCTTTGAATTGGATACATATTTGAGGCTGAGCCATGTGATAATAGAGTATTTATCGATAAAGCATTAACTGTCTCACAAGATAGAAAATCCTATTAAGATGTTGGTAATGACATAGTACTACTTTATGTGGCCTTCTTAAATGATCCCTTGTTTGGAGGCATGGTCCTAGTTAAAGATGAAATATTGATGTGTCTTAGGTTTGGAGTACCTATTGAACAAGATGCACTCAAGGAAATTACAAGTTAATTTCACAAGAGATAAACTAATCTAACAATTCATAAGCAGAAGAAAATCACTAAGAAAAGGGATTACGCACTGCTAGAGCACAAGTGAGGTAGAGTAACCTCACTGGTCATTGGAAATGTGCACTGCATAGATTCTAAAGGAGGAAGGCATTTTGATTGAAGACTAGATCTATGAAATGCGTAGTTACTACTACAGATAGAGGCCTTGACTGTGCAGAGCATAGTTTCAGAGGATAAGGATTATTTTATGTTGACTTGGATTGCGCAATGTACAGTTGGGGGACCTAATGATTATGTAGTGCGCAATTACCAATGGAAAGAGGGAGTCACTTCTAGAGGAAATTGCATAATGTGCAGTTCGGGAGGGAAGAAGAATGAAAATTGTGTAGTTTTCTCTACAAAAATGGCAAGCTCTAGAATTTTTGACTAAATAGAAGAAGGATATGGATCAACCCAATATTCATACAAACAAGTTACTCACATCAAGAAAGTAATATAATGAAAGGAAAATGACATGCATGCATAAATACACCCAATGAAAATAATTGTTGGTAGGAAAAAGGATAAGGAATGCGAGGTGACACTTGAAAAGAAGCTCAAAAGACTAAAATGACACTTGTAGAAGCTAAGACTCATATAAAAACACTTGTTATAAGAAAATAAAGACAAAATGACACTTTTGAAAGAAAAAGTGACAAAAGCGAAAGCAAAAGTGACAATTGTGAAACTTACCTGGAAAAACAGTGTAAATGGGATCCAATGATCCTTGTGCCCACTAAAATGAATAGAGCTCCAAATATGAGTGTGATAGTGACCTCTATGATTCCTTTCTTATATGAGTTATGACTCATCATATTAGGGTTATGGTTTTGGACATACATACCTAAAATCATACTTGGCCTATTGTAGGCCTTTTATATTAGAGAGGTAAGTATATAGTTGGTCTTCCAATGAAATCTAGAGAAGCTCTTCTCACTCGTTGTGGAAAATGTTCATCATAACACACTTTTTATTTTATATATATTTTCATTGAGAAATAATATGTATAGATTCATTTTTTGAATTGATTCATAGATGAATTAATGTTAGTTTAATTTTTTTGAAAATAGTTAGTTTCAAAATGTTAAAGGAACAATTTTGGTAGCATAATAGTTGTAATAGTAGTAGTTTGTAGTTTTGACATATCTCAAACTACTTTTCATGAAAAATGTTTTTATAGTGGCTAAGGATTTTGGATCATTTATAGCACATCATCTTAATTTGCTTCATCCAAAACATGTTAAGGGAATTATAATTTTCAGTATACGTCACTTGAAACCTAACAATATAAGTAACTAGGGCTTAGCTCCTAAATACCTCCATGTTACAGTATGGAAAGTACAATTTCTCCCCTCTGCACTCAGAGTATTTGTTAAACAAGGGAATCCATATCAAAATCCTATTTATTCTTTGAATAATGATAATATATCTCTCTTATAGAATTTTCTAAATGTTTCCCTTCAATTAATTATTGTAGGAACCCAAGAGAGGCTTGACAAATGATGGTGTAAAAATAGTGGTAAGGCATGTATATACGCTATTCTCTACAGGTGGATTGCTTGGTATAGAAGAAAATAAGGAGCTAATGGATATGTACGACCCTTTCATATCATTACCACCTTGGTGTGTTTATCTGCATAATGTTCAAATATGTCCAAACCTACATGAGAAAGTAAATTTATACCTACGTGAGCAAGCTCATATAAATTTGTAGAAAAAGGTAGGTCTATGGCTTTCTTTTATTTATTTTCATATTTTTTTCATTTTATTCTAAATTTCTTACTGATAACAAGTTTAAGGTTAGGGATAAATTTTCAGGAACCCAAGGAGATTGGAGTTTTACGAGCCCTGCAATTTTCAAGCTACTTTCCTTGCGATAATTTGCGGCAAGCATCATTTTCTGAAATTTTCAGGAGTAAAGTATTATATGAACACCAAGGTGCTTGAGTCATATGGCCAATCCAAAGATCAAGTTCTTTCAGAGCAATGTTGTACGATAGAAATTTCCTCTAAAAGAAGTAATTGAAATTCTTGGTTTTCTAAATTAGCCCATGTGAAGGTGCATATAAATCAACATGAAAACACAATAATGTGGATGCTCATCAAATCATAGAATTTATCCTATACACATTACTACATAATACGAGTAGTTAATAAATTTATTTCAAACAAAAGTATCCTTTCTTTAAATGGTGCTAGTTCAATGGAAGAGCACTTACCTTATAGAAGGAGGTTGGTGGTTCCATTAAACTATGCCCTAAAATGAATTAATCAATGATATTGTAGTTTATTTTAGTTAAATATTTGTATATTGATTTATTGCATTTCAATGGCGAGATATTTTTCTGGATTCATTGTTTTATATTGTCTCTAAGGAAATAAAAGTGATATTATATTTTCTTCAAATATAATTTTTTATTGTCTCTATAGAGACAATAGCTAGGATTAGAGTCATATTGTTTCTATAAAGACAATATATTTAATACCAACTATTGTTTATGCAGAGATGAAACTGAAATTCTCTTCTAAGAGATAATAATTCTTGTGTTATATATCGTTTTAAGACAATAACTTGAGACACTAGCTTAAAGAAATATTTAAAACAATACACAAGTTTTTTTTTTCTCCAGTTAAGAAAATTTACCCAAAAATGGTCTCAAATATTATCTTGAAACCCCCTCTTTGTTATAGTGGGCCTCTTCATTTGACTCCTCCTTGAATTCTAAATGTTGGATAATCTAATTCCAACCACCTTATAGGTGTCAAAACTATCCTTCCAAGTGCCCTAGTTTAGTCTCACTACAGCCATTTATTGTTGATGTTGTGAAATTTTCAATTCAGAAGTAAATTTCTACAGTAATAGATTTGTTTCTCCTACTTATTACTTCGATAATTTATTTACAGAATTATTTCAGTAAATTTCAAAATAAATACTACTGCAGCATTCACTAATGTATATGCAGAGAAAGGAATAGTAAGAAACATAAGCATAAGAAGTAATCACATGTACACACTTATTTTTGGACAATTATCCCAGGAAAAACCCAATGTTAGAAAACTGATGCAACAAATGAGGGTTTATATATTATTATTCAGTAATGGAATTATTTACAAGGAATAGACTGGCAGATTCTTTTAGGAAACACGTGAGATAAATTCCCCGGTTCCTTCCGAAGATTTTATGACACCTGGAAGACCCACTATCCCCCTCTGTGTCACTCCGGGTGATTATTTTTGCAGTCCCTACGCTATACTAAGTCACTCTATGTGGGCTCTGTATTAGTACACTGCGCTGCAACTCTGTGCTACCTTTTGTGGTCGTCTGCATCCCTCTATCATCCTTCTCAGTCACCGCTGACTCCCTCTTCTTCTTCTTCCTCTACAACTTTGCTGTGCAACTCTCCCTCTGAAATCGAATTCTATTCCTTCAACATCGATCTCCTTCGGGTTACTGAGTGTTTGCACAGCTTACTTTAAAAATGACCCTCAAACCTTCTTTATAATCTTCTCATTGATGAATCAATGGCCTAGATTAGAAGTCTAATCAATGGCTAAGATTAAAAATTGACTTGATCTTCATTTTCTAGATTATTCACACTTTACATTATTAATACCCATTAATTATTTAATTTCCATAAGATTAGACATAGGGTCTCCATTAAAATAATTAAATATTTTAATAAAACATGAACTTAGTGGAATTTCCACAAACGGTTTCTCATTTCTTTGGAATACTGATGTCTAATCCTCCTCACAAATTTTGAGACTTGGAACACTTTCCAATGCTACAAAAATCAACACTCCCTCTTAGTGAGGAAAGTGTTCTAGCAATATGTCTGTTGCATGCTGCTCTGCTTTAAAGCTTCCTATGCACTGTTGATACATGGTTGCTGCCCCTCATCTACTGTGCTGCTACCCGCTGTAGTGCTGCCCATGAAACTGCCACTGTCACTACCTCATCTGTATTGCAGCTCCCTCTGAATCTTGATCCTATCCATTCCTTCTACTAAAATGGATTCTTGATCATCCCCATCTTCTATCTGAAATAGAAAAAAAAATCTTTCCCAAAGCCTTCATGAGGATATCTGCCACTTGTTTGTTGAAATTTGGTTACTGGAGGACAGGTGGTTCCCTAAGGCTTTGATCTTTGGCCTAGGGAAAAGTGTCCAAAATAATTTAATTTTTCTCCTAAAGTGACTTTATAAAGTTATAAAGTCAAATCTAATTTAAAAGTGACTTTAAGTGATAAAGTTACTAAAGTCTAATTTTAAAGTGACTTTAATAAAGTCAATGTGAAATTAGAAAGGAAAAGTGACTTTAGAAATAAATGACTAAGTGGGTCTTTATTAAAGTGGGGTGGATTAAAAAATAGAAAGTGAGATTTAAATGAGCATTTAATCTCACCCCTAGATATAAAGCTATCTTAGCCATTAGATTTAGGGATTCCCCAAAAGTCACTTAGGGTTAGGTTAAAGGAGGAAAAGGAGGGAAAAAGTCATTCATTCTTTCATGAGCAGATTGAGAGAAGGAGAAAAGGAGAGCAAAGGAGATTTCTGGGCAGTGAGGAGAAGGAGGATAGAACCTGACACACAAACCGAGGTAGCACTTTAGCAAGTCCGTACAACAAGGAGAGGCATAGATTTCGAGGAAAATTTCGGCACAAGTTTCAAGGCAGACCGTACAGCAGATTTGGCACAGATTTGGAGGAGTAGGCTTTTGATTTTATGGCACGTTTTTCAAGGTAGATTTGTGCACAAAAATCGAGGCAAAAAATTGTACAGCAGCTCTGCTATTTTTTTTCATAGAAATCGAGAAATATGTACAACAACATTTATTGCTGTTTGCACAGTTTTCGAGGCAGTCCATACAACATCATTTAACGCTATAAATTATGGGCACGGAATTCGAGGAGGCCATACAACATTTATTGATGTTTTTTTTTTTGCTGTGTACAAGTTTTTTGAGGCGGTGGTTAAGCACGAAAAACAAGGGAAGCTGTATTTATTACTTACGGAATTTTTTTGAGTATTTCTCTCTCACTGTAAAAGCATTTTCCAGAAATAAGAAGACCTTTCGAACTAGTTTTCCTCGAGAGTTGTAGAGGGTTTTTCCAGGGTCACATTGACCAAAAATTAGCGTGTCTATTTTCTGTGTGTGGCTGATTTATTTTGTTGAGTTTTATTTCTGCAATTTCTAGCATTTGAAAATTTCCAGAATTTGTGGTTTCAGAAAAAATATTTATTTTTTCAGCTTGTTGAATGTATGGCTATGGGAATGGACATTTAACTATATGGAGAAATAAGGAGAAACTGAAAATCGTGGTGGGAAACAGAAATTTCTACATGGTATCAAAGCTATTTTGCTGAAAAAGGCAGTTTGGGGCAGCAAGAAGGAAAAATTACAGTAAGCTGATACACAGAAAATTTTACCTTTACTACAGCAGTGTTATTTTAAGCTTATTTAGGACAACAAGCATGTCTTTGGGCTTGAGGGTGGAGGATAGGTTGGATGGGCATAGAAACTACAGTGTTTGGAAGGAGAGAAAGCAGAGTATCTTTGAGGAGGGAGAAGTCTGGGATATCATGGTGCATACTGCACAGAACCCTGTTAATGTGCCTACTGATGTTGTTCAGTTGGCAACATTTAATTAAAAGAATAACAAGGGTAAGAGATTGATTCTAGATGGAATCAAAGACCATTGCATTCCTCATGTGAGAGGAAAGAGATATGCTCATGAGATGTGGAAAGCATTGACCAATCTCTACCAAAGTACCAATGAGAACAGGAAAATGGTCCTAAGGGAGAAGCTGAAGACCATTAAGATGGGTAAGACTGATAGTGCAGCTGGATATCTCACAGAGATTACTAATGTGAGAGATGAATTGGCAGCAGTTGGAGAGGTCATTCCACCCGTTGAGTTGGTGCGAATTGCAGTGGATGGCCTTCCCAGTTCATGGTTGAAATTTGCTGATGAGGTTTGTGCACGTGAGACCCTTCCCACTTGGGACAGGTTCTGGGATGATTGCATACAGACAGAAATCAGAAAGAGATAGCTTGGGGCAACCAAACCAGTTGAGCAGGATGAGGATGTAGCACTGTTGGCAGGAGGAAAGAAAGGCAAGGGAAAGAAGCAAGCTTCCAAAAGCAGTGGTCGGGGCAAAGGAAAAGGTAAAGTTAAACAGGGGAACACACAGAAGGACTATTCCAAGGTGAAGTGTTGGAATTGTCAGAAGATGGGACACTATGCAGTTGTGTGTCTGGAGAAGAAGAAGAAGGGGAAGAACCAGAGCATGGTAGCATCAACAGAGATATAGGAATTTACGGATAGATTTGACCAAGAGTTTGGGTTCATTGCTTGTGAGTCCTCTAGTGCAGGATCACCTGCCACGGAGGTTGAGAGGGAGTGTGCATTTCCCTCCACTAGAAGAGCATCTTCAGGTATCTGGTATGTTGACCGTGGGGCTTCACGTCATATGACAGGAGTCTGTGAGTACTTCTCAGAGCTTTCAGAGAGTGGCACTGATATAGAGGTAGTACTCGGAGATGACTGCGTTGTTAGAGCAGTCGGTGTGGGTACTTTGACATTTAACAGGGAACCCAAATCTCCCTTGAAGGTGTCAGATGTTCTATATGTGCCAGGGATGAGGAAGAACCTCATATTCGTCTCAGCATTGGAGGACAGAGGATATGAGATATTTTTCAGGAGAGGAAAGGTGCTGATATATCCCAGGGGCGCTCCAGCTGATTCATTTAGAGTGATTGGTGTACGCCATGCAAAGGTGTACAAGTTTGCATTTCAACCCCTTTTGGCATTGATTAGTAGTACTGGTAGCAGAGCTAGTAGTTCAGAGCTATGTGAGATTTGGCATTGCAGGATGGGGCACATGTATCATGGAGCCTTGAGGACATTGCAGGAGATCACTACAAGTGTGCCAGATTTCAATACTGATCACTTTGATACATGCAGAGGATGTGCGATGGGCAAGTTTTCCAAATCCCCTTTTCCCAGCAGTGATAGCAGGTCGACTGGGATACTTGATTTGATTCATTCCGATGTGAACGGTCGGATGTCTCATGTTTCCTTGAGTGGATATGAGTATTATGTTTTATTCATTGATGATCACTCTAGAAGGAGCTGGATTTATTTCTTGAAGACCAAGAGTGAGGTCTTCAAGTGGTTTCAGGAGTTCAGAGCTCTTGTGAAGACCCAGATAGGTCAAAATATCAAGTCCCTGAGGTCGGACAATGGAGGAGAGTACACCCTTATAGAATTTGTTGACTATTGTGCAGAGGCAGGCATTAGGAGGGAGTTCACAATTACTTACAACCCCCAGCAGAACGGGGTTTCAGAGAGAAAGAACAGATTCATCAGAGGTGCTGGCAAAGCCATGCTACATGATCAGGGGTTACCATTGTTTTTGTGGGAAGAGGCTTGCAACACTGCTGTATATTTGCAGAACAGGAGTCCACATCGTGCCTTGGGGCATGTGACCCCGGAGGAGGTTTTTTCTGGGAAGAAGCCTGATGTTGGTCATCTTTATATCTTTGGGTATATTGAATACTCCTACGTACCCAAGGAGAAGAGGACCAAGCTAGTGCCCACCACAGAGAAGGGTATCTTTGTGGGCTACAGTGAGACCTCGAAAGCCTTTCGGATTTATATTCCCGCACATAAGAGATTTGTTGTCAGAAAATATGTGAAATTCGAGGAGGACAGGGCTTTCAGGAGGTCACGGGAGTTAGAGTATATGGATTAGCTAGACCCTCAAGAGTAGCTGAGTCAGCCGCAGGGATCCAGTGGGTAGGGATTAGGAGGATCTGGAGGTACATCGATTACGGTGTCAGGTCCGTCAGTGAGCAGCGGCTCATAGAGTTAGAGGGGTGGTGCTTCGGGCAGCATGCAGAGTAGTCTATAGAGAATTTCAATAGGGAGTCCACTGATGGATAGTTCACACGGTAATTTAACGTCTATAGGTTCGAGTTTGGGAAGGAGGATAACGGAACGGACGATCGGGGAGTTTGAGCTCTTGGTAAGTGAGGAGGAGGGAGTTTCATTCTCTGGTGGGAGAAGTGTGCTCGGGGGGAAGAGAAGCCCAAGTGGCTTAAAGAGATACTGTGAGAGAGGCCACATACGTGCTGAGCCTAAGGGCACGGTCGAGTGTATACCACGAGAGGTTTTGTAGCTATATGGAAATGGTTTCTTGCTTGTCTTGGACTACGAACGCCCAGGCACAGAGAGGTAGCTAGCCAGCAGGTCTAGAGAGAGGCCATGCAGGAGGAGTATTCTTCTATCATGAAGAATGATGTTTGGGAGGTGGTGCCGAGGCCTGAGGGAAAATCCATGGTTACTTCTAGATGGATTTACAAGGTAAAGCATGCTGCAGATGGAAACATTGAGAAATTCAAAGCAAGGTTTGTGGCTAGAGGGTTCTCCCAGGTAGAGGGAGTTGATTATGAGGAGACCTTCACTTCCGTGGCTCGATATAGTTTGATTCACTCCATCATATCGATAGCAGCAAAGATGGGTTGGAAGATCCACCACATGGATGTGAAGACCACATTTCTCAATGGCTTCATACATGAGTAGGTGTACATTGAACAGCCACAGGGCTTTGATCTGCATGGAAAGGAGTCCCATGTGTGCAGACTAAAGAAGGCCCTTTATGGCCTGAAGCAAGCTCCTAGAGCTTGGTACTCCAGGATAGATACATACTTGCAAGAGATGGGTTTCACAAAGAGTGAGGCAGATCCGAGCCTTTACTTTATTGTGATAGGTGAGGAGCCTCTCATTATGTTTTTGTATGTGGATGACTTGGTCATTACGGGTGCAGAGAGACTCATAGAGCACTGCAAGAGAGATCTTGCGTCGAAGTTTCAGATGAAGGACATTGGCTTGATGCATTACTTTTTAGGTCTAGAGGTGTGGCAGGAGGAGGGGCATTTCTTCCTGGGGTAGGGGAAGTATATTGTGGACATCCTTGGCAGATTCCACATGGAGGATTATAGACCCATGTCGACACTGATGATCACCAACTGGAAGAAGCTTCATACTTCAGATTCCAAGTTGGTGGACCCCACTTTGTATAGATAGCTGATTGGTTCCTTGATGTATTTGGTCAACACCAGACCAGATATATGTTTTGCAGTCAACACGATGAGCCAATTCATGTGTGAGCCTAGGAGGGTGCACTAGGCTACTGCAAAACACATTTTGCAGTACTTGCAGGGGACAATGGATTATGGTCTGGATTATAGGTAGGGGGATGGAGTGAGATTGGCAGGTTACACTAATTCTGATTGGGCAGGTTGTGCTTCTGATAGGAAGACCACTTCAGGGTGATGTTTTGGGTTGGGTTTGACAGTGGTGTCATGGTTCAGCCAGAAGCAGCAGTCGGTAACATTGAGTTCAGTGGAAGCAGAGTACATGGCAACTAGTCTAGCTAGTTGTAAGGCCATCTGGATTTGCAAGATTTTGTTTGGATTATTTGGTCAGCTGTTGAGACCTTCAATGATTTACTGTGATAATCAGAGTTGCATTAAACTCACGGAGATTCCAGTATTTCATGACAGGTCAAAGCATATCGGGATCAAATATCATTTCATCAGAGACTATGTTTAGAAGGGAGCTGTGAAGCTTGAGTATATTCCCATTGATGAGCAGGTTATAGATATTCTTACCAAAGCCTTACCATGGGGCAAGCATGTCTACTTCAGAGACAAGATGGGTGTGGTGAGGAACAACTTCCTCGATAAGAGGGAGTGTTGAAATTTTGTTACCGAAGGATAGGTGGTTCCCTAAGGCTTTAATCTTTGGCTTAGGGAAAAGTGTCCAAAATAATTTGTGCATGGAAATCGAGGTAGAAAACCGTACAACAACTTTGTTGTTTTTTTTCACGGAAATCGAGAAATCCGTACAACAGCATTTACTGCTGTTTGCACAATTTTCGAGGCAGTCAGTACAGTAGCATTTAATGCTGTAAATTTTGGGCACATAATTCAAGGAGGTTGTACAACATTTATTGTTGTTTCTGTTTTTGCTGTGTACACATTTTTCGAGGCAGTGGTTAAGCACGAAAAACGAGATAAGTTTTATTTATTACTTGCTAAAATTTTCTGAGTATTTCTCTCTCACTGTAAAAGAATTTTCCAGAAATAAGAAGATTTTTCGAACTGGTTTTCCCCAAGAGTTGTAGGATGTTTTTCCAGGGTCACATTGACCAAAACTCAGCGTGTCTATTTTCTGTGTGTGGCTGATTTATTTTGCTGAGTTTTATTTCTGCAATTTCCAGCATTTGAAAATTTCTAGAATTTGTGTTTTCAGAAAAATATTTATTTTTTCAGCTTCTTGAATGTATGGCTATGGGAATGGGAATTTAACTATATGGAGAAATAAGGAGAAACTAAAAACCGGGGTGGGAAACATAAATTTCTACATTGTTCTCCTGTTTGAGTGTACTGCAATTGTACAGCTCCTCGTTGGACACAATATCTGATGAAGTGACACCTGATGTCAATGTGCTTCGATCCATCATAAAACACATGATTTTCAGATAGCTTGATGCAACTCCGATTATAACATAGAATTCTTGTCACTTCCATCGTTTCCTTGAGTAAGTTCACAAGCATTTTTCGAAGCCATATCGCCTCACACGAAGTCGTGATAGCTGCCATACATTCTTCCTCTGTTGAGCTTAGCTCCACAGATTTTTGTTTCCTACTACACCAAAAGGTCATTCCTGATCCAATACTCAAACAGTACCCACTGGTACTTTTCCGAACTACTAGAATCCCAGCCCAATCTGCGTCGGTGAACCCACTCAACCTGATGTCATTGGCACGGGTGTATTTTAGTCCAAGCTCAGCTATTCCTTGTACATATCTGAGAACATGTTTGGTTATTTTCCAATGAGCCCTCCTTGGTTCTACCATGAACTGACTGAGTGTATTGAAAGCATAACAACCGTCTGGCCTTGTGTTGACGAGATGCATTAGATATCGTATGAGCTTCCTACACAAGGTAGGATCAGCCTCATCATCTTCGGAAATGTCTCCTTTCTTCCAGTTGGTGATCATTGGAGTAGTCATGGGTCTATAGTCCTCCATCTGAAATATCTTCATAAGTTATGAGTATAACTTCCTTGACCAACGAAGATATCCCCCTTCTGTTGCCAAAATTCCAACTGGAGAAAATAATGCATCAGCCCTAGATCCTTCATGTCGAATTTTGCATATAAATTCTCCTTGCAGTCCTTGATGAGCCTCGATGATCCTCTTAGAAATATATCATCTGCATATGTCAGTATCAGAGGCTCACTCCCTACCATTAGATAGTAGAGATTGGGATATGTGTCACACTTGACAAACCCCATCTTCTCCAAGTAACTATCAATTTGACCATACTAAGCTCTAGGGGCTTGCTTTAGTCCATACAAATTTTTCTTAAGACTGCACACATGATTCTTCTACTCATGTGTCTTGAAGCCCTCTAGTTTTTCAATGTATACTTGCTCTTCTATCACCGCATTTAGGAACACAGTCTTGACGTCCATCTGGTGAATCTCCCATCCCATCTGCCCAGCAAGGGATATCACAGATCTAATGGAAGTATATCGGGCTATTGGGGCAAGGTCTCTTCATAATCTATCCCTAGCGTACCCCTTAGCCACAAACATGGCTTTAAATGTATCAATTTTTCCATCTACAACATAATTGATCTTGTAGATCCACCTTGAACCTACAACAGATTTGTCCTGAGGTCTAGGAACCACTTCCTAGACATCATTAGTCATGATGGAACTATATTCTTCCACCATCGCATCTACCCATACCTGATGCTGAGTTGTTTTCTGAAAACTAGAGGTTTCCCCAACCTTTGCTACCAAATCTTGGTACCTTTCAGGCTTCCTGCGTTGCCTCTTCTCATTTTGGGGGGCTCTGAAAAAGTCTTCTGTGTCCCTCAGAATTTTTCATAATTTTGTGCTCGTTCTACCATTGGTAGTGGGTGGATCTACCTGCTCTCCTTCTTGCAAGTCCTTGGGAGAAGTATCCCTTGGATCCTCGTGCCTTGGAGAGGCACTCGTATTACCCTCCACGGGTTATTGTGGTTGGACCAATGGATCCTCCTCAGATTGCGTAGCAGAAGGCATCTCTCGGGATTTCCTGAAGGCCCTTTCCTTTATGAATTTCATATCCCTTCGCACTAAAACTTTCCTGCTCTCTCGAATGTAAATTCCGTAAGCCTTTGAATTTTATCTATATCCTACCATATATCATTTTTTCGTAGTCATATCTAGCTTCTTCCTCTTTCCTTCGGGCAGATGACAATATGCCACACTACAAAAGATCCTAAAGTGGCTCGCTTTAGAATTACTACCAGTGAAGACACTTTACGGAGTAATCTCACCCAATGCATTATGAGTAATCATGTTATAAAGGTAGACAATTGTATTACAAGCTCCAACCCACAGGAATTTTGGCATGTCTTGATCATACAACATTGCCCTTGCAGCCTCGACAATATTTCTATTCTTTCTCTCTGCCACACCATTATGCTTTGGAATATATGGAGTGGTCCACTCTCTTCTAATGCCTTCCCTTGTGCAAAACCTTGTAAAGTATTTATCAATGTAATCTCCACCATTGTCTAATCGTAATACCTTGATTCGATTTCCTGTCAAATTTTCTACCAGATCTTAAAACTCTTTGAAACGACTAAAGACTTTGTCCTTGGTCTTTAGAAAGTAGATATAGGTCTTCCTGGAATGATCATCAATAAAGGTGATGAAATATTCGGCACCACTAATAGCTCTAGTGAACATTGGTCTGCAGATATCCGAGTGTATTAAGCCCAACACACTATTAGTCCTATTGCTACTTATATGATACGCTAACTTGGCATACTTTCCCAATACCCACCCTCTGCAGACATCGTCTCGCTTGGTGCTCAGTTTTGGAACTTCCGTGATAGTTTTCTTGAGAATTCTTAATGCCCCATGATGCAAATGCCCCATTCTCCTATGCCATAGTTCATTAGAGTCCTTGATCCAGGAGGATCTTGTTAAATGCAGTTTGGCAGAGAGGTCCAGTGAAATCCAGAAGTCAGATGTCCAGTTCAGCCTCCAATCCGCCAGTTTCGTCAGTGTCAATCGAAGGAAGTCCTCAAAGATGACCATGGTTCAATTTTGTCTTCATCGTGAAAATGTGGTGTAAAAAAAAAAGGTCCTAGATTATCTATGGTGAAATACCTTACAAAATGTAATCCTAGACCTAATCCTAAACCTATGGTCTAATCCTAGCACTATGGTGTCCAAAACCTAGTTCTAAGACCTAAAGTAAAAATAACATATAAAACCTAAGTCTAAACCTAAAGGACCTAAGTGCTTTGGTATTAAAAAACCTAAAACATTAAACATGGTTATAAAACATTATAATAAAACCTAAGAAATAAGTTACAAAAACCTTATTATAAGGTTCGGCCATAAAACATTTCATAAACCTTTAAAAAGGTTCTGGTGGTATAGGTTTAATACATTATAATCAAACATTATAAAAATAAATTCACAACACTAGTGCTAACCGCTTTCCAAACCGTGTCGGAAATGTTAAGGATGTGACCGTGGCAAGAGATGTTATGGTAGACAGTTGTGTTGACAATTGTTAACGCGCGAAAAGTCACTAGCTATAACTGCTAGCTCATGTGAATGTTGCGGATAAGACCATGACCGCCGGACCTTAACTGCCATAATAGCTACCTATTCACATGCCGAATATCCAACTCTCCACCCGATTAGCCTAACCGTCGAGCTAAAATTTAATCCTAAGGTCCATTGTTGGGTTTTATGCATTTAATCAACGCTAAGGTCAAAGGTTTTATCCCTAGGTTTATGTAAATGATAGGGTTCAAGAACTTATCACCAATTATAGCTCAACCAAATGCCAAATTTTGCTATCAATGGTTCGAAGGAAACATTAGTTAAACCATGAAAAAGCTTCATGAAGGACATGGTATGTTTTTCAACTTCAGTTTCGGCAAGACAGAGGCGAATTTGTTTTCAACATAGTTGGATGCCAGGAGTTGGAATTGAGCGCACAGACAGGCGTTGGAAAGGCGAGAGGGTGTACTTTCTGTTTATAGAGTCCAGAAGTGCCTGCGAGCATAGTCGTTCTGATTCATTTATGTGTAAAAAAATTCCTCATGATCAATCCTAATAAATCAAAACCAGAGATTTAGTCCACCAGGGATGAACTCTGTAATCAACTGTTTGCTTCTTCTTCTCTCTATTTTATGCTATGATTTAATCATTTATTTGCTGCTATTTTATGTCGTCTTTCACTTAAAGCTTTCTTCAGTTAACAATCAATATTAAGGACAAACTAATCAAACTACCTTAGCACTTAATCGATCAAATTCAGATCACTCCTTCTCATCAGTGCTGCCTATCAGTGCCATTAGGGATTCGAGTTGTAACTTGTATAGTTTCTTGCTCATGACTCCGATTTGTGATTTCTTCTTCCAACTTGGGTGCCTGATGTGTACTGTATTGCCAATGAAGTAAACTTCATAGATTTTTTTTTGAATTTTTGAAGAGTAAGTTCATCCCCAAATAAGGCACATGCAGTACATTAGTGGCCCGAAGTTTATTTCCAACTTTCGTTCGAAATACTACGATACCTCTTCCAATAGGGGTACATTTTGCTTTATTACCCGTGGTGATTTTAAAGTTAATCTTCTCTTCTTAGTAGTTTGAGAAACATTACCACCCTCCCATCATATGAGCAGAAGCCCCACTATCATTATACTAGACTTCAGAAGAAGTAGTGCTTGACACACAAGAAAATTCTTCTTCCAATCTAGATACCAGAATAGAAACATCATGATTCATTTGTTTTTCCATGCTCCCCTTCTTTGGAGAACTGCATGAACCCTTTCGAGTTGTCGCAAAAACATTAGATTTACGTGCACTCACCGGTTCTCTGCTCCTGTTACTCATCTCTGGCTCTGATACCATGTGAAAATTTCAATCCAGAAATATATTTCTACAATGATAAGTTATTTACATAATTCTTTCAATAAATTTTGAAATAAATACTACTGTAGCATTCACTAATGTATATGCAGAGAAAGGAACAGTAAGAAACATAAGTATAAGAAAAAATCACATGTAGACACTTTTTTTTGGACAATTATCCCCGAAAAAACTCAATGTGGGAAAACAAGTGCAACAGATGAGGTAGCAGATGAGGGTTTATTAATTATTCTTCAACAATGAAATTATTTACAAGGAATAGACTAGCAGATTCTTTTGGAAAACACCAGAGAAAAATTCCCCGGTTCCTTCTGAAGATTTTCTGACACCCGAAAGACCCACTGTCTCCCTCTACATCACTCTCGGTGCTTCTCTATGCAATTCCTGCACTAGATTGTGTCACTTTGTGTGGGCTTTGCATGGGTACACTTCACTGCAGCTCTGCGCTTCCTTATGTGGCCCACTACGTCCCTCTCTCCTCCTTATCAGTCACTGTTGACTCCATCCTTTTCTTCTGCCTCTGTAACTATACCCTGCAACTCTCTCTCTAAAATTGAATTCTATTCTGTCAGAATAGATCTCCTTCGGGTTACTGAGTGTGTTCCTGACTTACTTTCAAAATAACCCTCAAGCCTTCTTTTATAATCTTCTCATTGATGAATCAACGACCCATATTAGAAGTATAATCAATGGATAAGATTAAAAATTGACTCGATCTTCATTCTCTAAAAGATTCACACTCTCTCTTATTAATAACCATTAATGATTTAATTTCCCTAATCTTAAACTTAGGGTTTCCATTAAAATAATTAATTATTTTAGTAAAACATGAACCGAGTGGAATTTCCATAAACGATTTCTAGGCTCTTTGAAATACTGATGTCCACGCCTCCTCACAAATTTTGAGACTTAGAACACTTTCCGATGCTACAAAAATCAACAGATATCTCTAATGTAATCTTATTTAGCTATTTTGAATATTGAGAAGAGTAATTTTTTCTTCACTTTTATTTTTCATGGTATCAGAGTGTAGGTTGCGTAAGACTCTTTAAGAGCAGCAGAGAGAAGACCCCAAGTCACAGAAGACTACGGAGAAAGTAAGACTTAAATTTTTTTTTTCAAGTCAAGAATAAAAGTGTGAATTCGGTACCTATGAAGAAGAGGAAGTGCAAAAATTGTGCACCTATAAAAATGGCTCAGTGTGTCACTTTCGCATCTCACCCAAGAAGAAGCTGCACAAAAAATGACAAAATTACGAAATTGTTAAATTTTTAAAATTGACGCACATCGTCATTTAAAGGAATGCACAAAAGTCCCGCATAAATATCCATCATAGCCGCACAAACGTTGAAGTGTAAATTTAAAAAGGAAAAGAGATTTTGTTGAAGTGCTTAAGTTGGTTCCTAGTTGGTCTTCTTGGATGAAGCATGAAAATTCATCATAACTGTTTTGGTTTTATGAAGCACGAAGTCAAACTTTGGTAGAATGGAAGTGGTTCGAAGAATTATCAAAGGTTGAATACCTGTTGAGAATGCAGCAAGATGATGGAGCTTAGTGAAATGAAGTCGCCTTCACTAAGTGGGCCCGCAGGCAAATTCTGGCGCAAAGTCTATTTTTAGACTATGTCTATTTTTAGACATACGGAGCATAATTTGGGAATTCTACTTGGAGACTCTTGGAGTATGCGACATGTCGGTAAAAATAGATGAGACCCTAATTTTTAGGACCCAGGCTATTTTTAGACTGATCTCCTAAAAATATGGAAGTCAAATATTATTTACCCTTAATATGTCTATTTTAGACATACGGAGCATAATTTGGGAATTCTACTTGGAGATTCTTAAAGTATGCGACATGTCGGTAAAAATAGATGAGACCCTTATTTTTAGGACCCGAGCTATTTTTAGACTGATCTCCTAAAAATATGGAAGTCAAATATTATTTACCCTTAATAATATTTTGACTATAAACAGCAGTTTACTCTCTTGGCGCACTTCAGTTTGAGTCTTGGAGGTGACTCATGCAACTGACACAAGGAATCACGTGGTTCCTAGGGTTTGATGGCATCTTGCATGGTTGGCTTCAGTTAGACTTCAGTGGCAGGAGTTTTGGAGGAGTTACCGGGACAAGTAGTGGAGTTGTGTTCTGTTTGTTTTAGTTGAACTAGTTGGGATTAGTTAACTAACTAATCAACTAGATATGAGTGGAGTAAATTAAATAATATTTAATTTAATAAATATTAACTCATTAGTCAACTCAAGAACACTTCAGTTCACTACAGTGCATGATCAGTTCAGTGGAGACCAGTGGAAGAGGTAGATGAAAGGGTGAGTAAAGCTGTCAGTTGGAGGATTAGTTTTGCATGAGATTTTGCATTACACTTGGAGGAATTGTCCATGACAATTACGCAATCAAGGGAAGGGGATTCGAACCTTGAACCTCTTCATATACAGGCCATGATTGCGCAATAGAGGCAAGGCAATTGGCGGGGAGTTTTTAACCTCAGACTTGTTCAAAACTGAGTCAGATTGTGAGTAACTTCATGAGAGAGTACTGAGTACTTGTGAGGAGTATTGTGCTTGTTTGGTTACTTGATTTCTCCATTATAATATACACAATAGCTGGGGGGTTTTCAGCTATAGGCTTTCCCCATACATACTGAGTTAATGTGTGATTGATTTGATGTGAGATTGCTTCTGTTATTTCCGCATGTGACAATTAATTGTAGAAGAAGGTTATGTGTTATGTATGCAATTCAAAATTGATATATGGCCAGGTTAATCTTCAGTGAATAAGTGATTTATTTAGCTAATTTCTACATGGTATCGGAGCGAGATTAATTGTCGAGATCTATTACGGTGATTGCAAACTTATTTCCTCGGACAGAGTCTGCATGCGGGCCAGGTAGCCTCCGGAATATTCATCCTTCTTTGTAAGGTGAAAGATCTGGTGAATGCCCTTTGCAGTCGATCTCTGATTTGGAAATAATTTGTTTTCAAGTATAGATCGGAAGCGATAGAGCTTGGAGTTTGGAATTCGAATTTTGCAGAAGGTTGTTCTTCTTGGTGCCGGTGTTGAAAGATGTCTTCTTTCAATGGTTTGCGACTCGAATATGCTCTTGAAGGCAGTTCGAACTATGTTGCATGGAAAGATCGAATGGAAGCAGTGTTGGAAGATAATGGTCTGAAGGAGTTCGTGGATACGGATGTCCCAAAGCCCACTGATGCAGCTTTGGTCGATGCATGGCAAAAGAATATCGCGAAATGTCGAAGGATCCTGTTGGAGGGCGTCAAGGATCATATTGTATCCAGCCTGCATGGAAAGGCTACTCCATATTTAATGTGGAAAGCTTTGACGGATCTATTCCAGAGTAAGAGTGACCAAAGAAAGCTGGCGCTCAAAGACAAGCTAAGGAACATCAAGATGGAGAAGGGCGACAGTATCGCTAAATACCTCACGAAGTTCACTCAATGCAGAGATGAACTAGGAAGTGTGGGAGTTACTGTCGATGAAGAGGATATGGTCGACCTGGCTCTCCTTGGTCTTCCGAAGGCTTGGCACTCATATCAAGATAGTGTCAATGGTCGGGAGAAGCTGCCGGGATGGGAGCGCCTTTGGGTGGATCTCATGCAGGACGAGATAAGGAGGACTACTCGAGATGGATCTTCATCAAAGGGAGCTGATGAAGAAAACTGCGCTTTGGTGTCCAAAGCTAAGAAAGGGAAGGGTAAGAAAACCTCTTATTCTGGAGCTAAGGGCAAGAAGCAGGATATGGCGAAAGTGAAATGTTTTCACTGCCATGATCACGGACATTATGATACCAATTGTCCAAAGAAGAAGAAGAAAAAGCAAGCGGGAAGATCTGCAGATGGAGAAGCTTTGGCTTCACAGTTCGAGCTTGACTTTTCACTGATTGCATGCTTGGTTTCAAGTGTGATGGGATCGGTGTGGTTCTTGGACAGCGGTGCGTCATTTCATATGACGGGAGATTGGGAGTTGTTCTCAGATCTGGAGGACAAGGATTTGGGTATGCACATCGAGATGGGCGATGACGGTAGATACAGTGCGACTGGTATCGGTACCGTATCCTTTCAGAGGGAGTCTGGTAAACCCTTTGTCTTAAAGGATGTCATGCATGTACATGGATTGAAGAAGAACCTGATTTCAGTAGCGATGTTGGAGGATAAGGGTTATGATGTGGTCTTCAGCGAAGGAAAAGCTTTCCTGCGCAGTAAGACTACTGGAGAGACCCGGAAGATAGGGGTTCGAACTCAGAACCTTTATCAGTTGCAGGTAGATGACTGCGCAGCTATGGCATGCAAGGCTGGAGATGTGGTGAGCGGGGATGATGAGGGCGAACTATGGCACAGGAGATTGGGCCATCTTCACCATGGAGCTTTGAAGATTCTGCAGCAGATTTCTACTGGACTTCCTAAGGGCACCCTTGTGCAGTCAGATCAGTGCAAGGGGTGTACTTTAGGGAAGTATGTGAAAGCCACCTTTCACGAGAAGGATAGTCGCGCCACGACGATCATTGAGAGAGTTCACACAGACGTGTGTGGTCCTTTCTCAGTTGCTTCGACAGCAAAGCACAAGTATTATGTGATCTTTGTTGATGATTTCTCTCGAAAGTGCTGGATCTTCTTCATGCCGAAGAAGAGCGATACATTCGCGAAGTTCTGTGAGTTTAAAGCACTGGTCGAGAAGGAGTCGGGAAAGAAGGTGATTGCTCTAAGGAGTGATAATGGTGGTGAATTCATCTTGGCTGAATTCAAGGAGTTCTGCAGCGCAGAAGGGATTCGGAGAGAGCTCATCGCACCCCATAACCCACAGCAGAACGGGGTGGCTGAGCGGAAGAACAGAGCGATCGTGGGTGCTGCACGGGCGATGTTGCATGATCAGGGCCTACCCCTTCACTTGTGGGCTGAGGCATGCAATACAGCAGTGTATGTGCAGAACCATTGTCCTCACAAGGTTCTTAGCATGAGTACACCGGAGGAGGCTTATTCTGGCAAGAGGCCTGATATTTCCCATTTGCGGATTTTTGGTTCTCCTGTCTACATGCATGTGACGAAGGATACGAGAAGGAAGCTGGATCCAACTGCTGAGGTTGGAATATTTGTGGGGTACACTGATACACCTCACAACTATCAGGTGTATTTGTCAGACAGTCGCAAGACTGTTGTGCGACGGGATATAAAATTTCAGGAGGAGAAAGCCATGCAGTGTTCGCTTGAGAGGGAGCTACACTTGCATGCAGATGAGGAGCTGTTAGTTCCTAAGGAGGAGCTTCCGGATGTGGATCAGCCACAAGAGGAGGTTCAGGAAGTGGAAGAAACCACCCAGGCAGCGCCAACCATCAGAGGGCGCATGCGCACTACAGAAGCTGAGCGACTGGCTCGGGATGCAGAGAAGGTTGTAGGACCACCTACAACACAGCGCAGACAGAGACAGTCACCGGATCGGTACACTGGATACATGGCTCTTGTGAGTCAATGTGTTGTGATGGAGCCATCCTCTTTTAAGGAAGCTATGGAGGAACCCGCATGGGTTGATGCCATGATCGAAGAATATGATTCGATCATCAGGAACAGTGCATGGGAGATTGTCCCAAGACCGGTTGGGAAATCAGTTGTAGGTTCGCGATGGATCTACAAGGTGAAGCAGGCGGCTGACGGGAGTGTGGAGAAGTACAAGGCGAGATTTGTCGCCCGTGGCTTCTCACGGATCGAGGGGATTGACTATGAGGAGACTTTTGCACCTGTCGCAAGGTACTCTTCCATACGGACGATCCTTGCTCTCTCAGCGCAGATGGGGTGGCACATTCATCGGATGGATGTGAAGACTGCGTTCCTCAATGGAGTTATTGAGGAGGAGGTGTACATAGAGCAGCCTGAAGGTTTTGAGATCTTCAGCAGTGAGTCGCATGTGTGCCGACTCAACAGAGCACTGTACGGGCTGAAGCAAGCACCTCGTGCTTGGTACACTCGGATAGACAACTACTTCACCGGGCTTGGATTCTCCAAGAGTGAGGCGGATCCAAACCTGTACCAGAATGTGGTGGAGGGGAAGCTGTTGATCATCGTACTGTATGTAGATGATCTGATTTTGACTGGCGATGAGCAGTTGATACTTTCATGCAAGGAGGATCTTGCACGAGAGTTTGAGATGAAGGACCTGGGCATCCTTCATTATTTCCTGGGATTGGAGATTTGGCGGCGCAGCGGAGGACTGTTTGTTTCTCAGGGCAAGTATGCCCGGGAGATTCTGGAGAGGTTCAACATGCAAGGCTGCAAGCCTGTTGATACCCCTCTTCCTGGTGGATGGAGGAAGGGAGATGCTACTTCGGAGGAGGTAGTGGATGCCAGTGTCTATCGACAGTTGGTGGGGTCGTTGATGTATCTGGTCAATACTCGACCCGATATATGCTATGCAGTTAACCAGCTTTCGCAAGCTATGGTTAAGCCTACCAAGCTCTTTTGGAAGGCGGGCAAGCATGTATTGCGCTATATCAGAGGCACATCGGGATATGGTTCGTGGTACAGACAGGAGGATGAGTTGAGGCGGCAGTGCTTCAGGCATCGGTATCATCACATCAGATATTGTGTTCAGCGGAGGATCATGATGCTTTCATATGTTCCCACGGAGGATCAGGATGCCGACATCCTGACGAAGGCGCTCACCAGGAGCAAGTTCGAATTCCACAGAGGCAGGATAGGGATTGCGGATAATCCATATCTTGCTGAGAGGGAGTGTTGAGAATGCAGCAAGATGATGGAGCTTAGTGAAATGAAGTCGCCTTCACTAAGTGGGCCCGCAGGCAAATTCTGGCGCAAAGTCTATTTTTAGACTATGTCTATTTTTAGACATACGGGGCATAATTTGGGAATTCTACTTGGAGATTCTTGATGGATGCGACATGTCGGTAAAAATAGATGAGACCCTATTTTTTAGGACCCAGGCTATTTTTAGACTGATCTCCTAAAAAATATGGAAGTCAAATATTATTTACCCTTAATAATATTTTGACTATAAACAGCAGTTTACTCTCTTGGCGCACTTCAGTTTGAGTCATGGAGGTGGCTCATGCAACTGACACAAGGAATCACGTGGTTCCTGGGGTTTGATGGCATCTTGCATGGTTGGCTTCAGTTAGACTTCAGTGGCAGGAGTTTTGGAGGAGTTAACGGGACAGATAGTGGAGTTGTGTTCTGTTTGTTTTAGTTGAACTAGTTGGGATTAGTTAACTAACTAATCAACTAGATATGGGTGGAGTAAATTAAATAA